>JAPPVO010000029.1:42580279-43180279 GCA_030407325.1 Camellia japonica
GACCCTCGGGGGCAGCGTCATGATATCGAAATCATCCCCGGCATCTGGAGGACCTCCACCATAAGGGAAATTACCCGCCATTTCAAAAAATTCTCTGCAAAAAGAGCAAAAATGAGCAAAAATGAGCCAAAATTGGAAAAGTCAACAAAAGTCAACTCTCGGGAAATGGAAAAGTCAACAAAAGTCAACTCCCCGAGAAAATCTTCCAAATATTGAGACAAACTTACCTCAAGTGTTGAAAATGAGAAAAGAAGCCCGAAATCAAAATTTAATCGGTCCAAAGTGCTTAAAATCGAATGTTTTTGCGAAAACAACTTGCGTGGGAGGCTGAAAAACGCGTATAAAGTGCAGATCTGAAGGAAAAAATGGTTTGGGAGGCAAGGGGAAAGATTTCGCACTGTGTGAGTGATTTCGGAATGATATGGATGAGAGGTTATAAAGAAAATGGGGCAAAATGACAAAACTCGCCCCGGATTTGGGCAGGTGGCCGGCCGGCCACCTTTTCTGGCTGGCCAACCATTTGCTTTTTGACAGGGGCCGGCAGCCTCCCCTAGGGCAACCACCTGGCCGGCCATGTTCCCCGCATCCTCCTCCCTAGCCCTCTCTGCAATTTTGAGAGAAGATTGAGTTCCCGGGACCTGAAAAAGTTTCAAGAAAAGTGTATTTTCTAGCACGAAATTGCTCCGCCGGAACTTCAGCTGCAATTTCTGACATGTGTCTCATCATTACTCATCAAAATCAGAGTGTATCCTTTTTGAGCATGTTGTAACCTCTCCGGGAGGTGAACCAGAGGCCGCGATCGAGTCATCTTCGCCGAAATATGCGTTTCCTTACTCGTTGTTTCGCAACAAACGGGCATCCTGATTTATGCTCGTTTTGCATTGCTGTGCGCATAACTCGCATTCGCATGAACATTTTGCATTGTCATGCATTTTTCTTCTTGGTATACCATACCTCTGTACTTGAGCATGCGTTGTCACGCACGTTCCTTTCTCGCATTGTGATGCATTCACTTGCCGACACTGCGTGTGTCAAACTTTCGGAATCACAGGAATCACATTGAATATATGTTGTTAGCATATTGTTCTTGTTGAATTTCTTTCTTTTGCAGGCACGATATTGTATGTACGGTTCATTTGAGGCTGGTGCGACCAGACGAATCGCGCAGGTATCGTATCTTCTCCGTGTGAGACGCGACGAGAGTTGAATAATTCTCCGCATTCCTAACTGCATGAAATGTAGTTGTTGCTTTGCATTCTTGCTTAAAACTGTTGCATTTATTTGCGAATACTTGCTTCATTACAGCTTGCTGCACTTGCATGATCATTAAGTTACATCTGGCTACATGCATATCGCTTTGTATTTTGGCCCCCTTTGCCTGCGGGCACGCCTGCGGGCATATCTCTGTTCATCTTGTATGATTGTCTAAGTCTTCGGCCTTGTCAAAAATGGGTCGTCTCTGGGCTTTGACATTCACTCCCGTCACTTGTGACTTCCGAGTTTTGTCAAAGAGGGGCAACTGTAGACACCCCATTTTTGACCGACCTTAAGACTCAGACGTCACCGATTGAGCGCTCGGTGGTGTTGCATATTGTGCTCGTTCAGAAGTCTCAGAGTCGCGGCCGTGAGCCCTGCCTCCGGACTTCCGAACCCTCTTCTGTGCCTTGTCTCGGTCTGCGAACCAGACTCGGTTTCTTTGTTTCTCTTCCTGAGGGGAGGGAGAGGTCTAGTAGACCATCTCTCAATGGCCGTGGGCTACATTTCGTGGCCGTAGGCCATTTTGCCCATTTCGGAGCCCGTTCCCGGTTTTCGAAGCCGTCAGGCCGTGTGCCTCGGTTCGGGACCGTCTAACCATCTCCGATTCCTCCAGTTTTTGGCATACATCTTATTTACTCCTTTTGAGGGACACTGGGGTCCGAGAGACCCACTTCGTGGCCGAATGCCACTTTCGATGCTTAACAGCCTATTTTTGGGACCCCGAACTGCGTGTTTTGGCCCCGAGCATTCGTTTTGCATCGGTTTTCGTTCATTTTTGGCAGGTACCTCTGTTTATCACCAGGAAGGTCACTGAAGGGTGGGAGGCCAACAATTGTCTCAGCAACCAGTTATGCTCCTCCGGCGCCCTCCGACGCCCGTTTTTCTCACTTCCGGGCCAATGTTGAACACCCTAGGAGCATTTTCTTCAAGCCCAAACCACATATTTGTGTTGTACACACATGGGAGGACCCTAATATCATATGGCCGGCCAGTAACTCAAATTGAACCTTTTGAACCCCTCCTAAAAGTGGCCTATTCTCTCTCTTGTTTTAGAGTTGCCAGTTTTGAACCATAGGGTCTTGTTCAGCACACATGGGAGGACACTAATCTCCTATGGCCGGCCACTAATTCATTTGGCCCATTTTGACCCTTGGCCGGCCGGCCATAGGGGGTAGCCGGCTGGCCACCTGCAAGAAAGGTAGCAGGCCGGCCATGCTTCTTGGGAGGTGTGTTTTACAGCTATGTAACTTTTTCCCCCAAAAGATCTGATTTCGGGGGACTTTTGAGGGACAAGGGAACTTAATCCCAAGCCTCTACACATTTTCACTCACTTGCTCCTCCATCCTTGCTTCCATACAGCAGCAGCTCCAACACTCTCTCATGGCTTAGAACACTTGCTTCAAGTATACACACTCATATCTATCCATTTTCCTCTCAAACTCTCAAGTTTTGGTGCCATTTCTCCATCACTACCAAGAACCACCACCACCACTCCATTTCCAGCAGCAAGGGGAACTTTTCAGAGGCTTAGAAGCAACATTCCTCAAGCCAAGAGGTAGAAAAGAAGTGGTCTTCAAGGGTAAGTTGTCATTCCCCTCTTTTGTAGCATTTTCTTGCCTCATCTCTTAGGCCTATTTGCTTACTGTTTTGGGCTCCGACCCTAACTAAAACTAGGCTCTTTTTGGGCCATTCTTCATGTTTGATCAAGGGCTCAACTGTTTGAGCCCTCTATTTGACACTTGCTTCAATACCCCTTGGTATGCCATTATTTTGCATGAAATTTCTAACCCATGTGTGATCTGTTTTCGAGCATAATTTAAACTGTAAGAGGGCCTATTTTGAGACCCTCTTCAACATTGAAGAAGGGCTCAACCCTGTTTGGGCCTCCTATCTTGCACTTGCTTCATAATCTCTCTTATTTACCATAAATTTGCATGATTTGTTTGGCCTATATGTAAATTGTTTTGGAGTGTGTCATGAACTGTGAGTAGGATTATTTTGTGTCCCTCTACAACATTGTAGAAGGGATCAACCTTGTTTGGGGCCTCCATGTTATACCTACCATTATACCCCTCTTTGGCCCCCTTTTTTGCATGCTTTTTTTTGGCTTATCTAGCTTCTGTTTTCGGCCATGATCAGAACTGAAAGTGGTCATATTTTGACCTTCTTGGCATGTTTTATTAAGGGTCTTTGGCCATTTGATGTATATTTGGTCTACTCCATGTTATACCCTCTTGTGGCCTATTTCTTGCATGGCATTTTTAGCATGTTTTCATATTGATTTGAGGTTTGTCATCTACTGTAAATGTTCATATTTTTGGTCCCTCTTCAGTGTTGTAGAAGGGTATTTTGTTTTTTGGGCTTTGCATTTACCATCTACTTCAATACCCCTCTCTTGGCCCCTATTTTTGCATGCCATTGTTGCCCTATCTATGCTTGCTGCTTGGCCATGTTTTAGACTGGAAAATGCTTTTCTTGGGGCTGCCTTGCTATTGTATTTTCATTCCATGTCCATATTGTGCATGCATCGCATAGCTATAGGCCATTTCGGGTGCCTAAATCCGCACTTCAGGACCATTCCTTGCATTTGGCGTCATTTCGCCATCTTTCGGGACTGTTTTCCCCCATATTTCAGTGCCGAAATTCCATTGGCATGTTTGCATATCATTTTCTATGTCATTTCATGCCTTAATGCCATTGCCTCGGTTTGCGTGCCCGTGTGCACGCATTTCGAGGCACCTCATTTTTCATCCATCGGCCTCTTATGTGAGTGTGGCTGAGGCTCACTCATGTTAGTGTAAGTCCATTTTGCATTCTGTATGCCATTTTAATCTCATTGCATCGTGCATGCCATCTCCTCGGTTTGCGTGCCCGTGTGCACGCATTTCGAGGCACCTCATTTTTCATCCATCGGCCTCTTATGTGAGTGTGGCTGAGGTCCACTCATGTTAGTATAAGTCCAATTGCATTGCGTATGACATTTTATGTCTTAGGATCATTTCCTCAATTTGCGTGCTCGTCTGACACGTATTCCGAGACATCTCATTTTCATAGCATCGTGTACGTTAGGATTGCATATTAGCTGCATTTCATGCATATCATGCGTATTGCATCATGTTCGGGATAGGAGTTAGCCCGGGCACGGGAAACGAGGCACGTTTCGTACTCCGAGCGACGGAACGGGTCTCAATTCCCAAGTCATCGACGCTCCGGATTATCCATGATGGAGTTAGGTTTTGTTGTAGCATTCATACGCATTCATCCTATATTGAGTTGTGCAAATCGGCTCCTCAGCCATCATGCATCGATATGCGTGATTGGTGGCACGAGGATCGAGGCATGCATATATTTGTGAAATACATTGCTATGCCCCTTTCCTGCTCTCTGTTGCAGCAAAATAGAGAATCAGCAACTTTTCAGAGTCTGGCACGCCTTTCGAGAAACATTACAAAACAGAGGCTAATTGGGGCATCCCAGTGGATTTCCGCGCAAGGCAGCCCAAACTTGCAGCATTCATCAGAATCAAGGCACCCCTTGGCTTGCATGCCAGTTTACAATTTTTCTTAGTTAATTTGTTAATTAATTAGGGATCTGTATATTATTCGGACTGTAATATTCTTTTATTCGGGACTGTGTTATTTATTCGGACCCTCTGCGCGAGGGCGTAATTGTAATAAGTGTGGGTGAGTGTGATGTATGTCTTCCAACCCCACATCTTTCTTCCCTTTTATTTACCGCTTATGATGGTTAGATATAGGGCATATTTCAATTAGCATACAGTATGACAGCATGTTTGCATCATTCATCTGTTTTGCACGCACCGGGCTCGGCGCATCATACAAACTGCATTTGTATTTCAATTCCAAATTGAATACGTGTTAGTTGTAGCATTCCATATGCCATGTTTAGAATAGCCGAGCCTGCTATAGTTGCATTATTGCATGCGTTGCATTAGGCATTTCTGTATAATTAGGATCATGCATGATTTCTAATTAGCTTCTGTTTTGGCTTGGAGTACTCGGTAAGTTTTTATACTTTAGCATCCTTGCATGTGTGTGAGTGACTGCCATGAATAGCATGCTTACCATGAGGCTATGTGCTTATGTGATATAACTGCCTTGAATGCCTGTGGGTGGAGGTTGGGTTATTTGGATTGGAACAATTCATCAAATGTTTGTTTTAAGCCCACTAGATAGTGGCAAAATCATGTTTTCTAAGCCCACCTGAGGGTGGCAAATCCACGTCTTAGCCTACCTGCGGGTAGCACCATCAAACCATTTTCAAACAAACAAACATGAAATGTTTTGTTCCAATTCAGGCGACTCAGTCTATACTTGTATGCTGAGCGCATCACATAGTAATCTAGGCTAATAACCGGAACAAGAACTCACAATGTTTTCAAAATAAGATATCATGGTTAGTAGAGGCCGGTCTTTGACCGGGCGAGCGGGGGTGCTCACGAAGTGACCTTCCCCAATCGTACCCAAGTTCCCGAGCCGAGGCAACTTTGGTGATGACGGACACGTGGCCTTTGGCACCGAGTCAGGGTTTCCTAAATTTCCCATTTTAAAAAAAAAAAACATTTAGGTGGCGACTCTGTATCTGGCGAAGTAGTCCATGTTTGGCACTTCTTTCAAAAAATCTGTTTTCAAAACGATTTGCCGGATTTGGACTCTTTGGTTCAAGATTAAGAACCGTGACATTTTGAGTCCTTCGAACTGTAGTGACCCAATATCGAACCAGAACGGGAGGGACTCGCACTCCTTTCCCCGGGATGCGTTCGGGGACGTCTACACTTTTCATTTTCAGTTCCAAATTTTTCGATCGAATTTTGTCTAGGTTCTTCTATTAAGTTTTTCTCTCAACTTGTTCACTTTCTACTAAATTCGTTCATGTTGTCTTTTAAGAAATTTGATACTGTACAACTTTTTTTCTTTGAGTTTTGGTCAATTCGAATGATTTAAGCATGAAATAGTGCGTTTTTATACTTCTTTAGCAATTTACTTATGATTAAATTATACTAACTTTATTTTTTTGCAGAATGATGGATTTTACTAACTTTTTTATGCTGGGATGACCCACCATATTTTTTTATGTTTATTTGTTTATTTTATACTCAATTTATATTTAGTTGTGTACGAGCAAGAAACTAAATGCCATCATATCTCAGGAAACTACCCCTTCGTCTCGGTGCGAGTGGAACTACTTGTCTTGTCCCGTAATAAGAATTAAATGTACTTTTACTTGTGTCTGGTGGACATGTGGGTGTCAAATGTTTGTGTTCATACCAATATACTTGTATACTGACTCGTTTTATCTCTTAGCATCTTGGGTACATTCTATTTGAGCGCAACTGAGCTTCCTTTACAGAATTAGTTGGGGTTACGGTGGTGATATAGAATAACTATAGTTGTTAAACATGTTTTTCAGACTTCTTTTGTTTTATGGAGTTTAGAGTTAATATTAGTTTATTTATTTATTTATTTATTTATGACGTTAGTAGTTTGACAATTTGGCATTGTGCATTATTTTTTAACTTTACATTATTTAAATTGTTTTGACGAGTTATTGCTACTTTAATATTTGAGGTATTGGATAGTTACGAATCTATGATGCATAACTTGGTTGGCGTTTATTATTATTATTATTTTTATCCCTTTAATTTATTTATTTATTTATTTATTTATTTTTAAGCATTGAGATTTACTTAAACCTTATGGAGATGAAAATGTTTAGATTTTGTTTCACCTCTAGGATTTGGATGATAGAATATTAATTGGGGTTTAGTCCTAATTTAATATTTAATTATCCAAATTTTGGGGCGTGACAACCCCCTCAAACTCTTGAAGGTTTGAGCTAAATCTTATAGACAAGTTGGGTTTTTGGTGTGTTTTTAGAGAGAATGGAGAGAATAAATGGATATAGAAAGAGAGAGGACAGAGAGAAAAAAAAAAGAAAATCTGAGCCAAAAGCACTCTTGGCATCAGTTTTGAGGAAAAGAGCGCTAAAATCAAGACAGACGCATTGAAATTTGCCTGAGCGGTTTGAATTTCGCACAAGCGGAATTCCCAATCCGTACAAGCAGAAATTTCAACCTCAAGGGCGGATTGCTCCAAAGAGCTATCTAGAAAATACCACCAAAATCTGATTGAGCGGGACCCAAAATTTGCTCGAGCGATTTTTTGCCCAGAAAACACTGAAAATTTTGAAAAACTCTATAAGGATCCGCTCTGGCAAATTCCAATTTCGCATGAGCGGTTTTGCCCAAAAACTCAAAAAATGATTTTGCAAACCAAGGCAAGTTCCAATGCCCAAAACTCAAAATTTTCAACTTGGAAAGTTAAAAGAGGTTAAGTAAGAGTAGAAAGAAATTTCAATAATGACTCGAAACGATAAACAAAACACCAAAAGAAGTGCGTACTACTCAACTACAAAATACTATTCAAGCCCCAAAACTCGGGATATCACATGTTATGTCTATAAGGACAAGCATCTGTGAAATGGCCAAACTAACCCTTCCTCTCTTTATTGAATTCACGCTTATTATCTAATAGAAGCAAACCCATTTATCCGTTAAAATCAAACCCACTTTCTCTCTCTATCTCTCCAATAAGTTGACAAATCTCTCCATTTCTCTCTCTCTTACTCACTCTCAAAGCTTTATCTGATCTCTCACATCTTCTTTAGGCAGTGATCGAATCCACCGCCATCGCCTCTTGCACGGTGTCATTGACCAATTTCTGCTCTTAGTGATGTACAGCATGTCGGAGTTATCGCAAATGGTGTTGCGGCTCAGATGGCGTCGACCATTAGTTTAGAGCGAGAGAGAGAGAGAGAAAAAAAAGAAAAAAAGAAAAGAGAAGCAACCCAAGCTTCGCTACTTATTTTCTCATTCTAACCCAAAAGCTATAGGAGACTTGAACTATCCTCTCTCATTTTCTTCCAATAAATGATGGTCACAACTCTTTGGAGCTCTCTATTTTGGACAACACCGAAGAAGCTATTCTCATGGGGTTTGCTAGGCCTCAACGTCGTTGTCAAAATCAGTCACCGTCGATCATCTCCAACTTTGATCTGAAGGCGGTGTTTTCAAATACATGATCTCGTGGCCGGCGTGATGGTGGTGAGGTCTCTCCTCTGCCAATCTCCCTCCTCCACCTCAGATCTTTCTTCTTCTTCTTCTTCTTCTTCTTCTTCTTCTTCTTCTACAGATTTGAGCTCAGATCTATTGAGGCTCAAACCTGTTCCACCACCAATTTAAATCGTCGATTCCATCATGGCCTTGACTTTGATTCTAAAATCATTGAGTTCAGTTTGTTTGTGTTTGTTTTAAACAGATAAAAATGAAAAATTAAAAATAAAAAAGAGAGTTGATTTGTTTATGTTTGTGTTTGATATGTTTATGTTTGATTTAAATAGATAAAAGATGTGTTGATTTGTTTATGTTTGATAATACTCTTCTTTCAATTTATCTTCTTTCGATTTTTCATTCAAGGAGATTGCAACAGATAGTAGTAATTTTGAAGAGTTTGTTGTTGTTGTTGTTGTTGTTGTTGTTATTGTTTGTTGATGTTGATGAACAAGATTGCAACAGTGTAGACAGGCCCGTGGGGGGACCTCGCTACAGCTCGGACTCGATTTTGTGTCACGGTTCTTAATCTTGAACCAAAGAGTCCAAATCTGGCAAATCGTTTTGAGAAAATAGATTTTTTGAAAGAAGTGCCAAACATGGACTGCTTTGCCAGATATAGAGTCGCCACCTAAATATTTTATTTTTGGGAAATTTAGGAAACCCTGACTCGTTTGCCTAAGGCCACGTGTCCGTCATCACCAAAGTTGCCTCGGCTCGGGAACTTGGGTAAGATTGGGGAAGGTCACTTCGTGAGCACCCCCACTCGCCCGATCAAAGATCGGCCTCTACTAACCATGATATCTTGTTTTGAAAACATTGTGTGTTCTTATTCCGGTTATTAGCCTAGATTTACTATGTGATGCGCACAGCATACAAGTATAGACCGAGTCGCCTGAATTGGAACAAAACATTTCATGTTTGTTTGTTTGAAAATGGTTTGATGGTGCTACCCGCAGGTAGGCTAAAACGTGGATTTGCCACCCTCGGGTGGGCTTAGAAAACATGATTTTGCTGCTATCTAGTGGGCTTAAAACACACAGTCGATGATTTGTTCCAATCTAAACAACCCAACCTTCACCCACAGGCATTCAAGGCAGTTATATCACATAAGCATATAGCCTCATGGTAAGCATGCTATTCATGGCAGTCACTCACACGCATGCAAGGATGCTAAAGCATAAAACTCACCGAGTACTCCAAGCCAAAACAGAAGCTAATTAGAAATCCATGCATGATCCTAACTATACAGAAATACCTAATGCAACACATGCAAAATGCAACTATAGCAGGCTCGGCTATTCTAAACATGGCATATGGAATGCTACAGCTAACACGTATTCAACTTGGAATTGAAATACAAATGCAGTTAGTATGATGCGCCGAGCCCGGTGCATGCAAAACAGATGAATGAATGCAAACATGCTATCAAATTGTATGCTAATTGAAACATGCCCTAATCTAACCATCATAAGCAGATAAATAAAAGGGAAGAAAGACGTGGGGTTGGAAGACATACATCACACTCACCCACACTTATTACAATTATGTCCTCGCACAGAGGGTCCAAATAAATATACAGTCCCGAATAAAAGAATATTACAGTCCAAATAATACAGTCCAAAATGTGTACAAATTCCTAATTAATTTACAAATTAACTAAGAAAATAATAAACTGGCATACAAGCCAGGGACTGCCTTGATTCTGATGAATGATGTATGTTTAGGCTGCCTTGCGCGGAAATCCACTGGGATGCCCCAATTAGCCTCTGTTTTGCAATTGTTCTTGGAAAGCGTGCCAAGCCTCGGAAGACTGCTGATTCTTGATTTTGCTGCAACAGAGAGCAGGAAAGGGGCATAGCAATGTATTTTCACAAATGTATGCATGCCTCAATCCTCGTGCCACCAATCACGCATCTCGATGCATGATGGCCGAGGAGTCGAATTGCACAATTCAATATGGAATGAATGCACATGAAAACACAACAAAACCTAACTCCATCATGGATGATCCGGAGTGTCGGTGACTAGGGAATTGAGACACGTTCCGTCACTCGGAGTACGAAACGTACCTCGTTTCCCGTGCCCGGGCTAACTCCTATCCCGAACACAATGCAATATGCATGACATGCATGAAATGCAACTAAGATACATCCTAACATGCAACATGCTATGAAATGGCATACACGATGCACGAGGTAATATGGCATACACAATGCGTTAACATACATCCTAGCATACACAATGCTATGGAATGAAATGGCATACACAATGCATAATGGACTTATACCAACATGAGTGGACCTCAGCCACACTCACATAAAAGGCCATCAGATGAAAATGAGACACTCGAAATGCGTGCACACGTGCACGCAAACCGAGGAACGACCCTAAGGCACGGAATGCCACTCTAACAAGGCATGGCAAAACATGAAAAATGGCATATTAACATGCAAATTTCAGAGGCAAAATGAGATGCAAAACAGCCCCGAAACATGGCAAAATGGTACCCGATGCATGGAACGAGTCCCGAAACATGAAATTAGGCATACGGAATGACCTATAGCTATGCAATGCATGCATTATTTGAACATGGAATGTGAAGACAGAATCAAGACAGCCCAAAAATAAGCATGTTTACAGTTCTAAGCAAGGCCAAACAGCGAATGTAAATGGGGCAAAACTAGCATGTAAAAACAGCCCTAAAAGCAAGATAATGAAGCAAGTGCAAGCTGTTGTCCCTAAACAGAGAAGGGGCCTTCTACAATATTGAAGAAGGGAAAAAAATATGATGTTTTATAGTTTATGACAAACCCCAAAAACAGATACAAGTATGCTCAAAATGCTATGCAAAATAAGGGCCAAAATGGAGATAAAGAAGCAACTGATACATGCTGGTCCCAAACAGGTAAGGGCCCTTCAACAATATTGAAGAGGGGCCCAAAAAAAGAATTTTTACAGTTAATTGCCGAGCCCAAAACAGTGTAAAACTATGCCCAAAATGCAATGCAAGATATGGCCTAAAAGAGAGGTTACAACACAAAGTATACAAATGATGCTCCAAACAGCAATAGACCCTTAATGAAACATGGATAGGGGGTCAAAAAAAGGCCATTTTCAGTTTGGACCAAGGTTCAAAAACAGAAGCTCAATAGGCTAATAAATTATGCAAAAATGGGGCTAAAACATGGATATCAAAGCAAGTAGCACATGAAGGACTCAAACAGTGATGATCCCTTCTACAATGTTGAAGAAGGGCTCAAAATAAGCCTATTTACAGTTTACAACATGCTCCAAAGAAGATTACACATAAGCCTAAAATGCTATACAAGAAATAGGCATACAAGAGGGATAATGAAGCAAGTGCAAAATGGGGGCCTCAAACAGTGAGAGGCCCTTCATGAAACATGGAATAGAGCTCAAAAAAAATGCCACTTTCAGTTATGGCCGGAGCTCAAAAGTATAAGAAAGAAGGGCTAAGAAATAATGCAAAAATGAGCTCAAAAGAGGGAGAAAGCAACTCACCCTTGTAGACCAATCCTTTGCTGCCTCTTGGACCAAGAAAAGCTTCCTCCTAGCCTCTGAGAAGACCCTCCTAGCTGCTGGAATGGAGTGGTGGTGTGGTGCTAGGTGGTGGTGAAGAAATGAGTGTAAGACTTGAGAGGTTTGAAGCTTGGAAGTGTAGAGATAGGGGGAGGGGTGTAATGCAAGCTTAAAGCAAAATTTTCCAACCCCAAAACCAGACCTGAGGTGCTGGTTATATAGGCCAAAGAGGGGGGGAAAAAGGGAGGGAAATCACTCCAAGTTTCCCTCCAAAAATTGCCCCCCCAGATACAGAATCTGGGGGGGAATAAAGTGCATTTCTGTGATGTGCCAGGTGTAAGGATGCTGGCCGGCTGGTTATTGAGGTTGCAGGTGGCCAGCCGGCCAAGGGTCAAAAGGGTCAGGTGTGATTAGTGGCCGGCCACCACAAATTGGTGACCTCCCATGCGTTCTCAACACAGCCCTGTGGTAAAAAATTGACAACTGTGAACCAGGAGAGAGAACAACCCACTTTTCAAAGGGGTTCAAAAGGTTCAAATGGAATTACTGGCCGGCCACCAGATATTGGTAGCCTCCCAGATGTGTACATCACAAATATGGGGGTTAGGGTTGAGGAAAGTGGCCCTAGGGTGGTCAACATTGGCTTTGAAGTGAGAAAAACGGGCGTCGGAGGGCGATAATGGAATATAACTGGTTGCTGGAACAATTACTGGCCTCCCACCCTTCTACGACCTTCCTGGTGATGAAACAGAGGTCCCTGCCAAAAATGAACGAAAACCGATGCAGAATGAAGGTCTGGGGGCCGAAACGCGCAGTCCGAGGCCCCGAAAACCGACTGTTAGGCACCGGGAGTGGTGTTTGACCATGAAGTTGGTCTCTCGGACCACAGTGTCCCTTAAAAGGGAGGAAATAAGATGCATGCCAAAAACCGGAGCAAACGGAGGTGGTTAGGCGGTCCCGAACCGAGGCACTCGGCCTGACGGCTCCGAAAACTGGGAACCGGGCTCCGAAATGGGCAAAATGGCCTACGACCACGAAATGTAGCCCACGGCCACAGAGAGATAGTCTACGAGACATCTCCCTCCCTTTGGGAAGAGAAACAGAGAAAACCGAGTCTAGTTCGCAAACCGAGGCAAGGCACAGAAAAGCCCGGAAGTCCGGAGGCAAGGCTCATGGCCGAGACTCTGAAACCTCTGGACGAGCACGATATACAACATCACCAAGCGCTTAATCAGTGACGTCTGAGTCTTAAGGTCGGTCAAAAATGGGGTGTCTACAGTTGCCCCTCTTTGAGAGAACTCGAAAGTCATAAGTGACGGGAGTGAATGTCAAAGCCTAGAGACGACCCATTTTTGACAAGGCCGAAGACTCAGACAAACAGGCGAGATAAACAAAGGTGTGCCCACAGGCGTGCCCGCAGGCAGGGGGGGCAAAATGCAACCGGCAATGCAAGACGCCGAAGGTGACTCAATGATCATGCAAATGCAGCAAGCTGTAATGAAGCACATATTTACAATAGATGCAACAGTTTTAAGCAAGAATGCAAAGCAACAACTACATTTCATGCAGTTAAGAATGCGGAGAATTATTCAATTCTCGCCACGTCTCACACGGAGAAGATACAATACCTGCGCGGTTCGTCTGGTCGCACCATCTTCAAATGAACCGTACATACAATAACATGCCTCATGGTGCTGGAGATCTCTCGCTTCTTCTTGGTCGAACCACAAGTGTTACTTTTCTCCTTGACTATGGTTGCAGCTTTCCCTATTCTCCAACAGGGTGACAGACTAGGTTGATTCAGTATCCAGAATTGAGGTGCACACATATGCTATCTCAATCTATGGGGCTGCCATACAGATTTCAAGCCGAGGATATACTCCTGGGTATTTAAACCAGACTTTAGCCTCGGAAATCCCGAACCTTTGCGTTCTAGGCATGAGCCATTCGAACTCTAGTTTCCACCGTCTCAGTTGGTCTCCTAGGAACTCACCGCTAACACAGGCAGGTGGCTATACCAGACCACCGGAAGTCGTTTAGGCACGACAAACACCAAAGGAATTGCACCTTTAGAGGATTTAAGGTCTCCTAGACCGGACAATAAAACAAATATGATGCAATGGATGTAATAGATGTGATGCAATAGATAATAGATGCGATGCAACAGAGAGTACAATAGATGAAAAATGGTGACATATGCCAACCACGCTGGACTCGTGAGTGGAGGAAGAACAAAGAAAATCAATCAAGAGCGCGTTCCACGCAACCTAGGGTAAATTCCAAACACGCTGAAATCATGTGCGGAAGGGGAGGCTCGAACCACGCTGAGATCGTGAGAGGAGGTCAAAAAAACAACCGCTCAAGTGCGCGCACAACGCAACCCGAGATAAAATCCAAACACGCTGAAATCGTGTGAGGAAAAGAACACTCTAACCACGCTGAAATCGTGAGAAGAGGTCCGAAAACAACCGCTCAAGTGCGTGCACAACGCAACCCGAGATAAGATCCAAACACGCTGAAATCGTGTGAGGAACGGGACACTCTAACCACGCTGAAATCGTGAGAAGAGGTCCGAAAACAACCGCTCAAGTGCGTGCACAACGCAACCCGAGATAAGATCCAAACACGCTGAAATCGTGTGAGGAACGGGACACTCAAACCACACTGAAATCGTGAGGAGAGGTCCTAAAACAACCCGCCCAGCGCGTCTACAACGCAACCTGGGATAAATTCCAAACACGCTGAAATCGTGTGAGGAAGAGAACACTCTAACCACGCTGAAATCGTGAGAAGAGGTCCAAAAAAACAACCCTCCCAGCGCGTCTTCAACGCAAACTGGGATAAATTCCAAACACGCTGAAATCGTGTGAGGAAGAGAACACTCTAACCACGCTGAAATCGTGAGAAGAGGTCCAAAAACAACCGCTCAAGTGCGTACACAACGCAACCTGAGATAAATTCCAAACACGCTGAAATCGTGTGAGGAAAAGAACACTCTAACCACGCTGAAATCGTGAGAAGAGGTCTGAAAACAACCGCTCAAGTGCGTGCACAACGCAACCCAAAATAAGATCCAAACACGCTGAAATCGTGTGAGGAACAGGACACTCAAACCACGCTGAAATCGTGAGGAGAGGTCCTAAAACAACCCGCCTAAGCACGTCTACCACGCAACCTGGGATAAATTCCAAACACGCTGAAATCGTGTGAGGAAGAGAACACTCTAACCACGCTGAAATCGTGAGAAGAGGTCCAAAAACAACCGCTCAAGTGCGTACACAACGCAACTTGAGATAAAAGCCAAACAGGCTGAAATCATGTGAGGAACGGGACACTCAAACTACGCTAAAATCGTGAGGAGAGGTCCTAAAACAACCCGCCCAGCGCGTCTACAACGCAACCTGGGATAAATTCCAAACATGCTGAAATCGTGTGAGGAAAAGAACACTCTAACCACGCTGAAATCGTGAGAAGAGGTCCAAAAACAATCGCTCAAGTGCGCACACAACGCAACCTGAGAAAGTCCCGGAGGACAACGATCCCAAACGCTACTCAGCGTAAAAGGATAAATGGTAGAAGGTAGCACAAGGTGCAAATAAATGCAAGTAAGGTGTGCATGACAATACGAGTGGAAAAGTGCATAACAATACAGGTGGAAGGGTGCATAACTTTGAAGCAGGCTTGATCTTGCGCTTGAGGTAGAGGCACACTCATACTTCGGAGCATTGTTAAGGCTTGAAAAGGTACATCCGGAATACAATCACAGAGTTTTCTGAAGTTGAAGCACACTCAGATGCTTCGATTTTCGCTCTTTTCTTTTGCTTTGCAGTCTGGACCCTATATAGCTTCAGATAGGTCCTTGCTTTACTATTCTCACGTGGCCTGGGTTGAACCTTGCGGTTTTACGAAAGAACGAATCTTGTTTTGCGCAAATGTAGGAAATGGCACGGCACTCTGAGCGCAAAACGATTTTATTTTTGAAATTGAGAGATGAGTTCTTGATCGGGGTATTGAGCCTACGACTGAACACAGCACACTACGACTCAACAACGGAAAACAAAAGGCAAACAACCTAAACACATCGAGTAACACTCGAAACGACTCAAAACAAGAATCGAGATAAAACAAAAAGACACGACACGCAGACATACACAGGGAGCCTGTTTCTCTGGGTATTATTTCCCACCACTTCTAATTTGTGATTCTCACATCACTCGGCCCTCAGGCTCTATTTTTCTCTCAAAAACCTTTCCTCGCTTTTCCTCTCAGCGCACATCTCTCTATTCTTTAATCTCTCATTTTTCATCCCTCCCCAGGGTGGTTGATGGATAAACAGGAAGTTGCGGGCTCTTGCCCCTAGCATTCCACTAGATTCTTCTTCTTCTGTACGCAGCTAGTGAGTTTCTCCCACAGAGGGGTTATGCTACAACTGGGTGTGTAGCAAATCTGCAGTTGACATCGATCGATGATGCTCTGCTGGGGAGTTTGGATGTGATTAGATTTGTCCGGATGAGGGAGTGGAATATCTTGATCCATTCCAGTTCGTGCTTTGCACTTGGCTCAATACCTCGTTGCTCAGAGGACGAGAGAGCTTTCAGCCCTTTGCAATTAGTTTCAGTTGTGCCCTTTTCTGGCGAATATGGTGCCCTTTTCGGCAAATGCATTGACAACGGGGAAAAGACAGGAAGCCTGACTCAAATGTACCCCTAGTTCATCATTTTGACCATTTTTTGTTTTGGTTTTCTACTAAAACAATTTTGATTAGCATAAGAGTTTGATTAACATGCTTGTTCGATTTTTGATTTGAAATCATGCAAGTCAGGCTATGAGCACTGAAAATTTTCCTTTTTTGGGTCCAAGAAATGGTCCAGTTTTTTGGAAAAATGGAATAATTTTTGAGAGAAAATTAGTCAACCTCAGTAAAAATTCTCAAAAACTGTTTTTGCAAACGACCACTGCTCAAAGAGCGTGGAACTTACTCTTGAGATGCGCAACCTCAGATCCGAAGGAAAATTGCCCCTTGCTCAAAGGGAGCTGCATGGCAACGGAAAGTTGCCCCTTGTTTGAACGGCACCGCGGCGCATTGAATGGCAACGGAAAGTTGCCCCTTGTTTGAATGGCACCACAGCGCATTGTAGTCAGTCCTCGGAGCGATGATTACAACCGAACTCTCGGATACAGAGAAGGCAAAGATGATCAAAACCATTACATGGACACAATTGATTTGGAGGTGTTTGTGGCTGGACTTTAGAATGAAGTTGCCTACGTATCCCAAAGATGGGAATCAAGCCTTACGTAGTTCGGGGGTAAGGTACACTCGGGTATTTAACCTCTCCTTTTTAGGCTCTAACTTTTGCGAAGGCGCCCGTTGCAGGTTTTCAACCTTGCGAGCTTTGCTTTTCTTTTCTTTTCATTCTTTTCTTCTCATTTTCATTTTTTTTTCTTTTTCCGTTTTTTCTTTTTCTTCATTTCTTTTTTTTCATTCTTTTCTTTTTTTTTTTGCTTTTTGTATATATTTTTCTTGCTCTAACTTTTGCCTGGGTCGCCCTTTCGGGTTTTCGGCCCAACGAGCCTCTCAAAGGGTAAAAGTGTAGCTTGGTCCATGCCAAATGGTTGTAAGGTTTTGAGGCCATCCGTATCTAGGAGAGTGGCTGTTGATTTGCAAGAGGACTCATCTTCGGCGCTTCGAGCACATCTGACATCTTTGCCCCTAGTTCGAAGGGTACTTCTGTTCTAGCTTTGCAAGCTTCTTCTGACCTTCTGATCTTCTTGATCCGACTTTCCTGGCCTTTTGTTCGAGGGCTGCTTTAAATCTGGCCACACAAGCCTCACATTGTGGTCGACCGTTGAACATTCTGAATGCGAGTTCAAGGTTTGAAAGCAAGGAGTCGAGTCTCGAGGCTGAGAGCGATTCCACACAGGTCTTCGCAAGACGGCGCAAAACATTTTTTGAAAGTTTTTAAGAAAGCGACTAATCGCTCGCGCGGAAGACAATGTGGGACCAATCTGGATCAAGCCAGGATCCTTCTCAGTACTCACATTAACAAGCATGATCTCAATCATTAAGGGCTTAGCACGCCTCTCTTTCTCTCAGCTGATCAAATTTTTATAAAACCCGAGGAATTCCTTCATTTTCATTTTCACCGCAATGTTCAAAAGGTTTTGAAAAACTCAGGTCATTATAATGACTTCAAGGCACAGAAAAGACAGAGTTCTTAGTCAAATACTGCTATCTCATTCAGAACTTCCGGCATAACTGGCACAAAGCAGAAGCAAACGTGAGAGCGTGAAAATCACTGCTGTTTCATTCAGATCTTCTGGGCGTAACTGGCTCCCTGGCAGGAACAGACTCAAAACAAGATGAAAAGACAAACGCGAAACAAAATGGTGACGCCCGAGGTAACACCCTCGGAATCACCCGACCTTTGTACAACAGGACTGACTCGATACAACAAGACAGACCCTACTGACTCAGTATGAAAAGACTGACTCAAAACAAAAGGACAAACTCAAAACAAAACAACAAGACTAACTCAATACCCAAGTCAGAATGTAGCATTGGCCAAATGCTCAGGACGGTGCGTGCCATTCCCACGTCTGAGTTAATCGAGTGCCACCCGCAGCTGGTTCATCTCCCGATCACATGGTCACATTATCTCCCAAGTTCACCGATCCAGTGTCGATAGACTTTGCAGATCTTGGTGCGGCAATGACCCCGTTGTCAAATAGATCCTGTACTTCATGGTGAAGACGGAAGCAGTTGTCGGTAGTATGGCCAGTTTGCTGATGGAAGGCACAGTACTGGGCGGCATCATGCGTAGCCGGAAGAGGATTTGGGAGAGGCCGAGGCTCAAGGGGTTTGAGATGGCCTTGTCCAGCAAGGATTTGGAAAGCTTTGGACAAAGGCATGTGGAGGGCATGGAAGACCCTCTGACCTCGAGGTTGGCACTTCAAGGTTTGTGGATTTTTGCTGGACGCACCAGTAAAGGGATTGGCAGGCGCTGGCCTGGTTTGTTGATCTCTTCCGAGTGCAGGATTATAGCTGAAAGGAACGTTTCTGATACAACGACCCTTCTCCCGGCTTGCCCCTTGATTCAAACTGCCCCCAACTTGAGTGGCGAAAATGTCGTCCACAGTTTTTACAACAACTGCGAGCACTCGCTCTTTGTTCAGTCCCTCGGCTTTCAAAGCCACAATAGCCAACAGAAGATGTTCATGGGGATCCATGTCCGCCCCTATCTTGTTCTTTCCACTCGCCTCCACTTTGCCAAGGGATTGGCATTCCTCAAATACGGCCCGTTCCAAGATTGGGGAGCCTTTTGTTGTGAAACTCCTAGCATGTATTGTGGTCGATGATGGAGCCAATGTCCCAGATGCTAGATCTGTCACAGTTCTTTGAAGATCTTCGATCATTCTCTTTAGCTCAGAAGTAGTGGGCTCACGGGTTTGAGATGATTGGGGTCCAGATGCATCCATCATGCATAAGTCCATGCTTTCTGGAATGAACACCTCAGGCTTGGGTAGATGGGCTGGGGTGATGTATATGCTGGGGTCGTAGGTGGATGGCAGTATATGGATGAGGTTGAGATGTAGAGGTGACGGGTCAGTACTAACCTGAGGTCCTTTTGGTGGAGCTAGGGTCTCTTCGTCAATAAGATCCTGAATCTTATGACGGAGGCGGATGCAACGGTTCGTATCATGACCGTGCTGTTGATGGTAGGCACAGTATTTAGCTGGGTCATATCTTGGTGGAAGAGGGTTTGGAAGGGGTTGGGGTTCTAGAAGTTCTAGATGCCCTTCTTCTCGCAGCTTTTTCAAAGCTTGAGAGAGACTCATGTAAAGAGGATGGAATTTTCGGGCTTGGGGCCGAGTTGAGGTGGTTGGTTTTTGGCCATTGAGGGAAGTGGTGATAGTATCTACTTCTGAGCATTTCGCAGTTGTGCTACCATCAGTAGTAGTATTGGAACTGCGAGCAACATTCCTCTTCAAAGGCTCATTATCTTCTGCAAAGATCCTTTGTCTGATGGCATTCTCGATTTGAACCCCCATCTTATGCAGATCTGAAAAGGTAGGGAAGGGAAGAACAATCATCTTCTGCATAAGCTTGGGCTGGAGATTACGCACAATCATCCGAATCTGATCTTTGTCAGTGGGCCTAGTGGTCATCATTGAGGCTTTTGCTCTCCATCTCGTCATGAACTCTGAGAAACCCTCTTTCGGTTCTTGGCGAGTGACTTCGAGATCACGAGTTGTGACCTCGATCTGTGTGTTGTAAGAGTATTGAGCAATAAAGGCCTCAGCCAGCTCTTCCCAGTTCCGTTTCACAGAGTCCTCCAATTTCGCATACCAGATCGCGGCTATTCCAGACATGGTTCGGCCAAAGAGAGACAACTTCTGAGCTGTGGTCAAACCCATCGGCCTCAAGATATCAGAAAATAGTTGGAGGTGCACCATTGGGTCTTCAGAGCCATCGAATCGATCGACATACGGCATTTTAAATCGCTCCGGCAATGTCACCACTGAGTCGGTATAACCATTCTCTATATCAGGAATAGAGCGGGCCCCCTGAGACTTTTTGAAAAATTTCTCAAGCTTGCTCACTTTCAATGCTGTGGGGTCCGTCTCGAACTCAAAGGGGGAGTCCGGCAGGTTGGTGGGTGTTTTAGATAGCTGGCGTAGAACCGGGGGCGGAGCTGGCCTGCCTAGAATGTCCGTATCATCCTGGACGTGGGTTGCCTCCCCGAGTATGGGAACTCTTGGTGGGGGAGGAGCCTGGTGTAAAGTAGATACTCTAATTTGCTGCTCTAACCTGGCAATTGTCTCTGCCTGTTGGGCTATGACCACGACCTGTTGCTTGGCAAATTCCGCTTCACGGACAGCATCTTGCTGCATGAGTTTCATAGTTTCCTGCATTTGACACATCATTGCCTCCATCCCTGATGTATTCTGCTGATCCATCTGATTGACCGGTAGATCTATCTCTATGGCAACAATTGAGACCTCAGTCAGACTGTTAAGGGTCACTGATCTGGTAACTGCTGAACTGGTGATCTGTGCTTGACTAGCCCTTTTACCCTGTTTCTGACGAAGGAACACTAATTTTCCCTTAAATTGAATCTCTGACCTAACAAAGTCTATCAGCACGCGTCCAATGAACTTGGGGGATATCGGAGCCTTCTGAAGCTATGGTTCCAAGACTACCTAGCAAAAGGGAAAACAGAGAGCATCTCAATCTGATTTCACAATAACCCATATGAGCCGAGTTGAATGACTATGCCCCTACAGAATTCCGCCTGTAAACTGATACCCTCAAGTAAACTGAATCCCAAAATTCTGAACTAGTGCCCGCAGGCCTGATGCCCAAACTTGTAAACTGATACATGCATTCCTGTAGAGACGCACTCTAAAGCACATAACAGACAAGTGAGAGCCAAAACACCCCTATGTTGGGGTAGGGTTTCCCTGTCCTATTTTGTCAGGAGCTAGGGTTTCACTACGCACGCAGTGGTTTCAAACAACCTATATCGGGTGAGCAACCTGTCCTAGTTTGGAATGGTCACTACGGATTTCGATATGCACTAGGTCGTCAAAAAGAGTGCCCCGGTAAAACCGGGGTTTGTGTTCCCATACTGGCAGAGCCCATAACCGGTCAGCCTTATGGTCATGCCTTGACAAGACAAGCCTCCGGCAAACCGTTCAGGAATAGCAGATGGCAAACACGGTGTCCTAGGCGCACCAATGCAAATGCAATGCAAAGAAACATACAAGTGTAGTCAAAACTAGATATCATGAGTTCGAGTCAAGTTCTCTAAATCCCCAGCAGAGTCGCCAGAAACTGTAGACAGGCCCGCGGGGGGACCTCACTACAGCTCGGACTCGATTTTGTGTCACGGTTCTTAATCTTGAACCAAAGAGTCCAAATCTGGCAAATCGTTTTGAGAAAACAGATTTTTTGAAAGAAGTGCCAAACATGGACTGCTTTGCCAGATACAGAGTCGCCACCTAAATATTTTATTTTTGGGAAATTTAGGAAACCCTGACTTGTTTGCCTAAGGCCACGTGTCCGTCATCACCAAAGTTACCTCGGCTCGGGAACTTGGGTACGATTGGGGAAGGTCACTTCGTGAGCACCCCCGCTCGCCCGATCAAAGATCGGCCTCTACTAACCATGATATCTTGTTTTGAAAACATTGTATGTTCTTATTCCGGTTATTAGCCTAGATTTACTATGTGATGCGCACAGCATACAAGTATAGACCGAGTCGCCTGAATTGGAACAAAACATTTCATGTTTGTTTGTTTGAAAATGGTTTGATGGTGCTACCCGCAGGTAGGCTAAGACGTGGATTTGCCACCCTCGGGTGGGCTTAGAAAACATGATTTTGCCGCTATCTAGTGGGCTTAAAACACACAGTCGATGATTTGTTCCAATCTAAACAACCCAACCTTCACCCACAGGCATTCAAGGCAGTTATATCACATAAGCATATAGCCTCATGGTAAGCATGCTATTCATGGCAGTCACTCACACGCATGCAAGGATGCTAAAGCATAAAACTCACCGAGTACTCCAAGCCAAAACAGAAGCTAATTAGAAATCCATGCATGATCCTAACTATACAGAAATGCCTAATGCAACATATGCAAAATGCAACTATAGCAGGCTCGGCTATTCTAAACATGGCATATGGAATGCTACAGCTAACACGTATTCAACTTGGAATTGAAATACAAATGCAGTTAGTATGATGCGCCGAGCCCTGTGCATGCAAAACAGATGAATGAATGCAAACATGCTATCAAATTGTATGCTAATTGAAACATGCCCTAATCTAACCATCATAAGCAGGTAAATAAAAAGGAAGAAAGACGTGGGGTTGGAAGACATACATCACACTCACCCACACTTATTACAATTATGCCCTCGCACAGAGGGTCCAAATAAATATACAGTCCCGAATAAAAGAATATTACAGTCCAAATAATACAGTCCAAAATGTGTACAAATTCCTAATTAATTTACAAATTAACTAAGAAAATAATAAACTAGCATGCAAGCTAAGGACTGCCTTGATTCTGATGAATGATGTATGTTTAGGCTGCCTTGCGCGGAAATCCACTGGGATGCCCCAATTAGCCTTTGTTTTGCAATTGTTCTTGGAAAGCGTGCCAAGCCTCGGAAGACTGCTGATTCTTGATTTTTGCTGCAACAGAGAGCAGGAAAGGGGCATAGCAATGTATTTTCACAAATGTATGCATGCCTCAATCCTCGTGCCACCAATCACGCATCTCGATGCATGATGGCCGATGAGTCGAATTGCACAATTCAATATGGAATGAATGCACATGAAAACACAACAAAACCTAACTCCATCATGGATGATCCGGAGTGTCGGTGACTAGGGAATTGAGACACGTTCCGTCACTCGGAATACGAAACGTACCTCGTTTCCCGTGCCCGGGCTAACTCCTATCCCGAACACAATGCAATATGCATGACATGCATGAAATGCAACTAAGATACATCCTAACATGCAACATGCTATGAAATGGCATACACGATGCACGAGGTAATATGACATACACAATACGTTAACATACATCCTAGCATACACAATGCTATGGAATGAAATGGCATACACAATGCATAATGGACTTACACCAACATGAGTGGACCTCAGCCACACTCACATAAGAGGCCATCAGATGAAAATGAGACACTCGAAATGCGTGCACATGTGTACGCAAACCGATGACCGACCCTAAGGCACGGAATGCCACTCTAACAAGACATGACAAAACATGAAAAATGGCATACTAACGTGCAAATTTCAGAGGCAAAATGAGATGCAAAACAGCCCCGAAACATGGCAAAATGGTACCCGATGCATGGAACGAGTCCCGAAACATGAAATTAGGCATACGGAATGACCTATAGCTATGCAATGCATGCATTATTTGAACATGGAATGTGAAGACAGAATCAAGACAGCCCAAAAATAAGCATGTTTACAGTTCTAAGAAAGGCCAAACAGCGAACGCAAATGGGGCAAAACTAGCATGTAAAAACAGCCCTAAAAGCAAGATAATGAAGCAAGTGCAAGATGCTGTCCCTAAACAGAGAAGTGTCCTTCTACAATATTGAAGAGGGGCCAAAAATATGATGTTTTATAGTTAATGGCCGAGCCCAAAACAGTGTACAACTATGCCCAAAATGCAATGCAAGATATGGCCTAAAAGAGAAGCTACAACACAAAGTATACAAATGATGCTCCAAACAGCAATAGACCCTTAATGAAACATGGATAGGGGGTCAAAAAAAGGCCATTTTCAGTTCGGACCAAGGTCCAAAAACAGAAGCTCAATAGACTAATAAATTATGCAAAAATGGGGCTAAAACATGGATATCAAAGCAAGTAGCACATGGAGGACTCAAACAGTGATGAGCCCTTCTACAATGTTGACTAAGGGCTCAAAATAATCCTATTTAAAGTTTACAACATGCTCCAAAACAGATTAAACATAAGCCTAAAATGCTACACAAGAAATAGGCATACAAGAGGGATAATGAAGCAAGTGCAAAATGGGGGCCTCAAACAGTGAGAGGCCCTTCATGAAACATGGAATAGAGCTCAAAAAAATGCCACTTTCAGTTATGGCCAGAGCTCAAAAGTATAAGCAAGAAGGGCTAAGAAATAATGCAAAAATAAGCTCAAAAGAGGGAGAAAGCAACTCACCCTTGTAGACCAATCCTTTGCTGCCTCTTGGACCAAGAAAAGCTGCCTCCTAGCCTCTGAGAAGACCCTCCTAGCTGCTGGAATGGAGTGGTGGTGTGGTGCTAGGTGGTGGTGAAGAAATGAGTGTAAGACTTGAGAGGTTTGAAGCTTGGAAGTGTAGAGATAGGGGGAGGGGTGTAATGCAAGCTTGAAGCAAATTTTTCCAACCCCAAAACCAGACCTGGGGTGCTGGTTATATAGGCCAAAGAGGGGGAGAAAGAGGGGGAAAAAAGGGAGGGAAATCACTCCAAGTTTCTCTCAAAAAATTGCCCCTCCGGATACAGAATCTAGGGGGGAATAAAGTGCATTTCTGTGATGTGCCAGGTGTAAGGATGCTGGCCGGCTGGTTGTTGAGGTTGCAGGTGGCCGGCCGGCCCTCCCCATGGCCGGCCGGCCAAGGGTCAAAAGGGTCATGTGTGATTAGTGGCCGGCCACCACAAATTGGTGGCCTCCCATGTGTTCTCAACATAGCCCTGTGGTAAAAAATTGGCAACTGAACCAGGAGAGAGAACAACCCACTTTTCAAAGGGGTTCAAAAGGTTCAAATGGAATTACTGGCCAGCCACCAGATATTGGTGGCCTCCCAGATGTGTACATCACAAATATGGGGGTTAGGGTTAAGGAAAGTGGCCCTAGGGTGGTCAACATTGGCTTTGAAGTGAGAAAAACGGGCGTCGGAGGGCGATAATGGAATATAACTGGTTGCTGGAACAATTACAGGCCTCCCACCCTTCTATGACCTTCCTGGTGATGAAACAAAGGTCCCTACCAAAAATGAACGAAAACCGATGCAGAATGAAGGTCCGGGGGCCGAAACGCGCAGTCCGAGGCCCCGAAAACCGACTGTTAGGCACCGGGAGTGGTGTTCGACCAAGAAGTTGGTCTCTCGGACCACAGTGTCCCTTAAAAGGGAGGAAATAAGATGCATGCCAAAAATCGGAGCAAACGGAGGTGGTTAGGCGGTCCCGAACCGAGGCACTCGGCCTGACGGCTCCGAAAACCGGGAACCGGGCTCCGAAATGGGCAAAATGGCCTACGACCACGAAATATAGCCCACGGCCACTGAGAGATAGTCTACGAGACCTCTCCCTCCCTTTGGGAAGAGAAACAGAGAAAACCGAGTCTGGTTCGCAAACCGAGGCAAGGCACAGAAAAGCCCGGAAGTCCGGAGGCAGGGCTCACGGCCGAGACTCTGAAACCTCTGGACGAGCACGATATGCAACATCACCAAGCGCTCAATCGGTGACGTCTGAGTCTTAAGGTCGGTCAAAAATGAGGTGTCTACAAACAGAAAGTTGTTGATTTTTTGTGGTGGTGGTTGTTGTTGAGTTTTTGTTGTTTGTTGATAATGAAAGAAATTGCAGCAGAGAGGAAGAGAAAAGAAAGTTTTGAACAAATAGAACAAAAACTGACAGATAATCAAATTTGGTCACATATTTGAACATATAAGGGAAGAAATTAAACAAATAGTTACAAAATTTGAACATATAATAAATTTGGGTAGAAAAATTTTGGCATATAGGGTAAAAAAAATTTGAATAGGTAGGAAAAAAATTAAACAAATAAGAAAATTTTTGAACAGAGAGGGAAAATTTTTGAACAGATAGGAAAATAATTTGAACAAATAGTCAACAAAAGTCAACAAATAAATTAAGGGATAAAATTGAAAATAAAATGTCTTTCAAAACAACAAAATGACTTCTCACCAAATTATTTCACAAAAGGTGAACCTCTCACCAATAAAAAATATCCACTGAACGTAATGCCTTGTATCCTCCTCAGCTTGAACTTTTCAACAATTAATTCTATTTTTAAATCTCATCTGCATCATTCTCCTCTGCTTAAAAAAAAAACTCATCCTTGAGTGTCCATAACTTGAAACAATTTAACCCCTCTGCATCCCTCTCGCATTTAAGATTTATTTTCTCAAACCTAAATTTCAAAATATGTCTTTCCAAATTAAAGAAATAATTTTCTTAAATGAATTTCTTCCATCTTCACATAAACACAAATTTAAATAGACAAACATTGTTTTTTCTCTTCAAATGAGAAATGTTTGGGACCTCTTTTTTTGGGGTTCCATGACCCCCCAATTTCATCTTGGCCCTTGATGTGTGTGTGGGGTCCACTCATGTTATGTGGGCCCCACATTATAAGTGGTTGGGATGAGAGTGGGTTTTTGGGGGTCATATATATGGGGGTCTCTATCACAATTGTTAAAAATATTATATATTTTAGAATTAAAATGTAGTTAGGAATATTTAATTTAGTAAAGAATAGTATAGATTTATTAGTTTCTTAATTTGATTTGGTACAATTTTCCTATTCTATTAATTTTTATTTTTATTTCCTGTTTCATTAGTTTCTTGTTCTCCAAAAAGTATATTTATTATGGGAGATGTTACAATGTACACCCTCAAAAAGGTACATATGATGTGCCTTTCATAACTTTTTCACAAAATTTCATAACTTAAACCCAAAATGTCATAACTTTTTCACTATAAAAATCATAACTTTTTTTATTGAAAAATGTCATAACAAAATCTCAAAGTGTCATGACGAAAATCACAAAATGTCATAACATTATCATTCTTAACTTTAAGGTGTGCATCATAAATTCACTATTTATAACTTTACTACAAAATATCATCACAAACAATCATAACATTCATCATAAAAAAACTTAACTTTTTTACAATGTGTACCATTTGAAAGAGTGCACATTGTAAATTTCTCCATTTATTATATATAAGATTGTAAGTTTTAGGGCTATTCAATTTAAATTATATTTGATTAATAAAATTCGAGAGTTTTTTCAATATTTTTTGTTTTTAGAGAGAGTATTTCTAGTTCAGATTTGTTCGTGGTTCGATTTTATTGTTTGCTATTTTTTCTGATACGCTTATTTGCATTAATTGGTATTAGAGCATAGACTCAATTCTAACCATGGCACGACAAAGAGTACGTGGTGGTTAATATGATGTTGTTGAAGAGAGATATGTCAAAGATAGTGTGGCATGAGATACCTAAATAGAGGAGTTATTTCAACGTTTAGAGCACCTTGAAAGAATGCTTCCAACCTTGTTAAGTGTTTTGAGGACATGGATGTTAGAAATCGACCTCGCAACCATCAACCAAAGCCATGATTTGTGGAGGAGGAGGATGTATATGATATCAAGGATGACGATGACAACCCGTTTGGTGCATATAGACCACAAAGAAGGATACGTATCGGATATGGGCCGGTATACCGGTGACAATGAAATTCGCATCTGTAGCGGCCGATTCCCGATACGTATTGGCCTGAATCTAATACGTGAGCGATACTGTTCCGATACACTTATTCTATCGCCGATACGACTAAAAATGGAGCAGAGAACCTCCTGCAAAAGCAAAAATAATTGAGCAAAGCACCTGCAAAAGCAAAAAAATCGAGCAAAGCACCTGCAAAAACAAAAGCAAATGTAGAAAAGTAAAGGAACAGATTCACGGACTCAAACCTTTCACTTCAAATTTTTTGTCTTCTTCAAGCAATATATAGAACAGACTCACGGACCACCATAAATTTGTAACAACCCCTAAAGAAAAACCCTCAATCGGACCAAACCCAAATCCTCAATCAAACCCAAATCCATCTCCGAGGGGCATCGATCTTGTAAAGTGTTGCAAGGAGAAGCATCGAGTCGAACCCAAACCCATCACCGCTTTCAAGCTTCTTCGTTGATGGTGTGTTCTCTCATGCTCTATTTATATATTTGTCATGCTCTATTTTTTTCTTTTCGCTGAATAAGTCTGTTTGCTTGTTAAGTTGTTGTGTTTGATTTTATATATATTATTTGCCTTTTCTGGTTGCTCTGTGGTTATTTATTATTTATATTATGGTATGGGATGGGACTGGGATATATTTTAATATATATTTATGATTGTTCAAATATTTATATACATTGTTTTTATTTTCCTTTTTTTTTTTTTTTTTTTTCTGTTTTGTAGTTGATTTAAGCCATTGTTGTGTGGTTATATTATGGTATGGGATGAGAGATATTTTAATATATATATTTATGATTGTACAAATACTTATATATATTGTTTTTTTTTTTTTTCCTTTTTTCTGTTTCATAGTTGATTTAAGCCATTGTTCTGTGGTTATATTATGGTATGGGATGGGAGATATTTTAATATATATATATTATATATTTATGATTGTTCAAATATTTATATATATTGTTTTTTTTTTTCCCCTTTTTTCTGTTTCGTAGTTGATTTAAGCCACTGTTCTATGGTTATATTATGGTATGTTGGGCATACCTCCTTATTGGAGTATGTGACCTAATTGGTTTACTAAAAGAGTTTAATTTGGTTTAAGTATAATATATTTTAATATATTATATCTAATTTGTGAAAACCCAATTCAATTCAGATACAACTAGGGTTTGATAAAAAAAAAAGCCCACAAATTTACCATATATATATATTGGTATTGTTTATGTTCTTTGGGGTGATACACTGCGGCAGCCAACATTGATTCTTGGGTACATAAGTTCAATTGATGGTTCCATTGTTGCTGTGCATCATTGGTTAGTGGGTGAAATTGATTTGGTTCGTTATTTTGGGTCTTCTTCAACTCTGATTCTGAAGATTTTGGTTCATCTATTTGGTGAGGTCTTTCCTCTTGTTTATTTGTGATTATTTGGAATTCATCTAAGGGTGGTTTTGAGAGACCATTCGTGTCTCGTTTGTAATCGTTTGGAAACTATTTAGTTGATAGTAGAATCAAATTTCGATCCCATGGACGTACCTCACATTAAGGGAACCACGTAAAAATTCTTGTGTTGCTTTTGATTTAATTTTTCCGCATTAGTTTTTATTCCCATTGATTGATTTACTTGTGGGGAATTATAGATTTTCCCTAACAACTGGTATCAGAGCTTACGATTTATTTGAGTTTATTTATTTGTGTAAATCAATGAAGATGAATGTGTGTCGTATGTCTAGCTTCAATGGAAACAATTGGGTAACCTGGAAAACTAAAATGGAGGACTTATTATTTTGTAAAGATTTGTATGGGCCAATTGAGGGTGATAGTGGCAAACCTGATGATATGAAAGACGACAAATGGAAGAGGCTTAATCGAAAAGCCGTTGGTGTTATCCGTCAATGGATTGATGACAGTGTGTTTCATTATGTTGCTATTGAAAATTCAGCACATGATTTATGGAAAAAAATTAGAAGGCCTTTATGATAGAAAATCAGCCACAAATAAAGCCTTTCTGTTTCGTAAGTTGGTTAATTTAAAATATAAAGATGGCAGCCCTATTCCAAAACATCTGAATGAAATAAAGAGTATTGTTAACCAACTTGCTTCTATGAAAATTATTTTTGATGATGAGTTGCAGGCTTTGATGCTACTTAGTTCTTTGCCCAAAAGTTGGGAGACTTTGGTTGTGACGATTAGTAATTCGGCACCTGATGGAGTTGTCACAATGGGCCAAGTCACGAGTAGCTTGTTGAATGAAGAAACTAGAAGAAAATCAGCGGGTTCCTTTCATTCAGAAGCATTTGTTGTGAGAGGCCGAAGCAAAACAAGAGGGAGAAGTAAAACTCCTCATAGTCGTGATCAAAGCCATGATAAATCAAAGATGGTTCTTTTTCAAAGAAAAACATTGAGTGTTATTATTGCCATGAGAAAGGGCACATGAAGCGAAAATGCCGAAAGCTCAAGAACAAGGAGAAAAGGCGTGACAAAAGTGTGGATAAGAAGTAAGAAGACACAACGGCAATTATTACCGATGATCTCATGGTCGTTTGTGAAGATGATTGTATCAATTTTGTGGGCCAAGGGAGCAATTGGGTGATTGATTCCGGTGCTTCTTTTCATGTGACTTCTCGAGTTGAGTTCTTCACTACCTACACCGAAGGAGATTATGGTTCTATTCGAATGGGTAATGAAGGTTTGTCCAAGATTATCGACATGGGTGATGTTTGCTTGGAAACAAATTTGGGCTGCAAGTTGTTGCTTAAAGATGTGAGGCATGTACCCGACATTCGCCTCAATTTGATCTCTACTAGGAAGCTAGATGATGAAGGCTTCAATAAAAAATTTGGTGATGGAATATGGAAGCTCACAAAGGGTTCTTTGGTGGTGGCTAAGTGCAAGAAGACTCATACACTTTATTCGATGCAAAGAAAAATTTGTAAAGGTGTCGTCAATGCACTTGAAGATGATACTTCTACCGAATTGTGGCACAAACGGCTTGGCCACATGAGTGAAAAGGGGCTGCAAGTATTGTTCAAGAAAGAGCTTTTACCCGGTTTGAAAGGTACACATCTTAAAACTTGTGTTCATTGTTTGGCGGGTAAACAACATAGAGTTTCTTTTCATAAAAATGTTACTTCTAGAAAAGAAAATGTGTTGGAGTTGATTCATTCGGATGTTTGTGGTCCTTTAAAAGTTAGAACACATAGTGGTGCACTTTATTTTGTTACTTTCATTGATGATTATTCAAGGAAAGTTTGGGCTTTTCTACTAAAAACTAAAGATCAAGTTCTAGAAGTATTTAAGCATTTTCAGGCCATGGTTGAAAGAGAAACAGGGCAGAAATTGAAGTGCATCCGATTAGACAATGGTAGTGAATACATTGGGCCATTTGATGAGTATTGTCGCAGCCAAGGTATTCGGCATCAAAAGACAATTAAGAAGACTCCTCAACAAAATGGAGTTGCCGAGAGGATGAACCGCACCATTGTGGAAAGAACAAGGTGTTTGCTTTCACAAGCTAAATTGCTAAGATCCTTTTGGGGTGAGGCAATGAAGACAGCGGTTGACGTAATCAATTTGTCTCATTCCTATCCTTTGAATGGTGATGTTCTAGAAAGAGTTTGGACCGGTAAAGATGTATCTTATGAGCACTTGAGAGTGTTTGGTTGCCGAGCTTTTGTTCACATTTCAAAACATGAGAGGTCCAAGCTTGATAGCAAGTCAAGACAATGTATTTTTCTTGGCTATGGGCATGATGAATTCGGGTATAGATTGTGGGATCTAGTCGACAAGAAAATCATTCGAAGCCGTGATGATGTGTTTCTTGAAGATCAAACAATTGAAGACTTTGGCAAAGGTGATCAATCGGAGCCAAAAACTAGTGATCTCATTGACATAGATCTATCTCCTTCATCTTCAGTTGATGATGAAAATGGGGGAGATGTGCAGCCACCTATTGAAGATGTAGAGGATGATGCTAATCCTAATGAAGTTGAGCCAGAAATTGAGGAAGAGCATCCAACTCAAAAACCACCACCACAACTTGAGTTGAGAAAATCTACAAGGGACCGACAACCTTCAAGAAAATATCCTCCCAATGAGTTTGTGTTGATTTCTAATCAAGGGGAGCCGGAGAGCTACCAAGAAGCAATTGAGCATGCAAAGAAAGATGATTGGAAAAAGGCAATGGAAGAGTAGATGAATTCTTTACTTGAAAATCACACTTATGATTTAGTAAAGTTGCCTAAAGGGAGGAAAATTTTAAAAAATAAGTAGGTTTTCAAATTGAAGAATGATAGCAAGAATCTACGATATAAAGCATGTCTTGTTGTGAAAGGCTTTGGACAAAAGAAAGGTATTGACTTTGATGAGATTTTCTCGCCGGTTGTGAAGATGTCTTCTATTTGGGTTGCACTTGGCATGGCTGCAAGTATGAACCTTAAAGTTGAGCAACTTGATGTGAAGACTGCATTTCTTCACGGTGATCTTGAAAAAGAAATTTACATGGAGCAACCAGAAGGTTTTGTGGAGAAAGGGAAAGAGAAATTTGTTTGCAAATTGAAGAAAAGTTTGTATGGCCTCAAGCAAGCCCCGCGGCAATAGTACAAAAAATTTAACTCTTTCATGATGAATAATGGTTTTTCTAAAACCACTTTCAGACCATTGTATGTTTGTGAAAAATTTCCCGGATAGTAAATTTATTATTCTTTTGCTTTATGTTGATGACATGTTAATTGTGGATCAAGATTCTACCATGATTAACAAGTTGAAGTTAGAGTTGAGTAAATCTTTTTCTATGAAAGATTTGGGACCGACAAAGCAAATACTTAGTATGAAAATTGTTCGTGATCGCAAAGAGGGGTTGATTTGGTTGTCTCAAGAAAGCTACATCGAGAAAGTTCTTGAGAGGTTCAACATGAATAAAGCAAAACCGGTTGGTTGTCCACTTGCGGGTCACTTCAAGCTTAGTTCGAATCAATGTCCTACCGGTGAGAATGACAAGGAAGAGATACTGAAAGTTCCTTATGCTTCAGCAGTTGGTTCTTTGATGTACACCATGTTTGTACAAGGCCGGGTGTTGCTCACGCCATTGGTGTGGTGAGTCGTTTTCTCTCTAATCCGGGTAAAGAACATTGGGCAACGGTAAAATGGATTCTAAGGTATCTTCGAGGAACTTCGAAGGTGTGTTTGTGTTTTGGGGATGGTAAGCCGATGCTTGATGGGTTCACAGATTTTGACATGGCCAGTGATATTGATTCTAGGAAATCTGCTTCAGGATATTTGATGACTTTTGCAGGGGGAGCTGTGGCATGGCAATCTAAATTATAAAAATGTGTTGCTCTCTCAACTACCGAAGCTGAATTTATTGCTATTACGGAAGCTTGCAAAGAAGAGTTATGGTTGAAGAAATTTTTGCAAGAATTGGGTTTGAAGCAAGAAAGGTATGTGCTTTATTATGATAGTCAAAGTGCTATTCACTTGAGCAAAAATTCTACTTTCCATTCGAGATCGAAACACATTGATGTGAAATACCACTAGATTCGTGATGTGTTAGATTCAAAATTGTTACAACTCGAAAAGGTTCACACAGATGATAATATTTCGGATATGTTGACAAAGACTTTGTCGAGGGATAAACATTTGAAGTGTCGAACTTTAGCGGGTATGGTTGATCTCTCCACCTAAGTCGGTAGGGGGAGAATTGTTGCATATACCTCCTTATTGGAGTGTGGGACCCAATTGGTTTACTAAAAGAGTTTAATTTGGTTTAGGTATAATATATTTTAATATATTATATCTAATTTGTGAAAACACAATTCAATTTGGATACAACTAGGATTTGATAAAAAAAAAGCCCACAAATTTACCATATATATATATTGGTATTGTTTATGTTCTTTGGGGTGATACACTGCGGCAGCCAACATAGATTCAGGAACCAACATTGATTCTTGGGTGCATAAGTTCAATTGATGGTTCCATTGTTGCTGTGCATCATTGGTTAGTGGGTGAAATTGATTTGGTTCGTTATTTTGGGTCTTCTTCAACTCTGATTCTGAAGATTTTGGTTCATCTATTTGATGAGGTCTTTCCTCTTGTTTATTTGTGATTATTTGGAATTCACCTAAGGGTGGTTTTGAGAGACCATTCGTGTCTCGTTTGTAATTGTTTGGAAACTATTTGGTTGATAGTGGAATCAGATTTCGATCACGTGGACGTACCTCACATTGAGGGAACCATGTAAAAATTCTTGTGTTGCTTTTGATTTAATTTTTCCGCATTAGTTTTTATTCCCATTGATTGATTTACTTGTGGGGAATTATAGATTTTCCCTAACATGGTATGGGATGGGAGATATTTTAATATATATATTTATGATTGTTCAAATATTTATATATATTATTTTTTTTATTTTTTTCTTAGCAATGTACCTGTATAGTATGTTTCATACTTATTTCATTTCTTCATTCCTTTAAGTTGATTTATTAGACTCATTGTTCATGGACCTATTAAAACCAATAAATTAAGTGGTAGCAGTGTATAATTAGGCTCATGTATCGAATCTGCTTGACTAACTTTCACTACAATTTTCAAAAATTTTGTCTATCAACAGCTTGATTGTTCAATTTTATTTTTATTTTTTTTAAAGAGATTTAATATTTTAGATTTTTTATTTTTATTTAAAGAGGTTTAATCTGTCAGATTTATTATTTCATATTTTATTTTAGATTTTTTAATCTGTCAAAATTTTTTATTTCAGATTTTTTTTAAAGCGGTTTCATCTATCAAATTTTTTTTAAGAGGTTTAATTGTTAAGTAAAGAGGTTTAATATTTTAGATTTTTTATTTTTATTTTAAATGCATTATTATTAGTAACTAAATTAGAATTACAATATTTGTTAATTGAAAACTATTATTGTAGATAATTGAAAGTTATAATGGCGCACGAAGGTGGTTCTAGTGGAAAATCTCCCAGTGATGATATTGGTTGAAAATTTGGAATTCCACTAGAAAATAATAGGCATAAAATTAGGTGTACATGTTGTGGAAAAGAGCTAAATGGTGGTATAACTAGGTTGAAACAACATTTGGCCCATATGAAAGGTCAAGTCGCACCTTGTGCTAATGTCAGTGGCGAAGTTCGAACACTAATGATGGATCATTTGAATAATTATAAGGGCAAAAAGCTTGACAAAAGGAAGATGAATGAGGAATTGACAGAACAAATTAGAGCCAGTCGGTGTGATGATGATGAAAATGATGTAGAGGACCTAGAAATGGTTATGGCCCGAAAAATTAGGGCTAGTGATATTGAGGTTGCACCTCCTCCTAGTTTTGCTCGGCGAAGTCATAGTGTTCGTGAGGCTAGTACAGGTAGGAAATGGATTGATACATCCTCTCTAGAAGTTCAATTATTAGACATAGATGTGGATCTTCATAGGACCAAAGGCAACAAACAATCCAAACTTTCCTCTAGATTCTTGAAAGAAGCAAAGAAAAAAAATTAGGAAGAGTAGTTAGCCAGTTTGTATTGTTCACTCCAGTGCCTACTAATGTTGTTAATTCTTAATGGCTAGAACCAATGTTGGATACTACAAGAGAGGTTGGAAAAGGAACAAAGCTACCTAGTTCTTATGAAGTAAGCCTCTAACTTAAAGTTTGAAAAAACTCTATCTATGTTTAAAAATAAATAAATTATTAAGATGCTTGTTAATAGTTTTTGTTTGTTATTTATTATTAAACAGGTAACTGAAGTGTATTTACCAATGGAGTATGAAGCTTTACAAAATTGGATAAAATCTCATAAATCTAGTTGGGCTAAGAGAGGTGTTACAATTATGCGTGATGGATGGTCTGAGCCTACAAGAAAGCACATTGTTAATTTTCTTATGTATAGCAATCGTGGAACAATTTTTCAGAAGTCTGTGGATGTAATTGATGTACCTAGTAGGACGGCTGATTATTACTTGGGCCTTATGGACAAGGTAGTGGATGAAATTGGAAAAGAATATGTTGTGCAAATCGTAACTGATAACGAAGCTACGATAAAGGCAACTGGTTACAAACTCATGCAAAAAAAGAAGAATCTGTATCGGACAGGATATGCAACTCATTGTATTGATCTTTTGTTAGAGGATATTCAGAAAAAAAAAAAAAGTGTAGCAAAGGTGTTGGATTGTGCAAAAGTAATCACATGCTTTATTTACAATTCCAATTGGGTCGTTGATTTCATGAAGAGATTCATAAGAGATAGAGAGTTGTTACATCCTGTCATCACACGCTTTGCTAGCAATTTCATTACTTTGGAAAGCATTGTTAAACATAAGATTGCTTTATAGGATATGTTTCATTCTCAAGAGTGGAAGCATAGCAAATGGTCCAAAAAGGATGATGCAAAAGAAGCGAAAAAAATTATACAAAGTAAAGATTTTTGGACCAAGGCGGTAGATATATTAAAAGTTCAAAAACCACTTCTAAAGGTGCTTAGACTTGTAGATGGGGATGAAAAGCCCACAATGGGTTTTATATATGAGAGGGAGATTTATGATCTGAAATTGGGCCGTGGTAACGGCCGGACAGATTTGGGCTAAACACATTGGGCCGTGGAAGTTTTGGGCCTGTCTAGAGAGTGTTGCTCGGTCAAGGCTAGGCACGGACAAGGCAATGCTTCACGGCACGAGGACCGGTCAAGTGAGGGCTAAGCCGAGTTGTTCACTGCCTCACTGGGCTCCACAGTTCGAGAGTTAGCTCCGTGGGAGTGCCGACGTCCAACCAGCATGAGCTGAGCCGAGCTCGGCTCTGCTGGAATGTAGCCGAGCACGGTCGATATTGAACATGGCCTGGAGTAGCTCGATTATGAAGTGCTTGGGCTTAAGTGTGGAATAGCCGTTGGTAGCCGAGATAATGTTGCCCGGCTGCCGAGCTCCCAGCAGAGTAGGCTGGCAGTTGGGATTAGGTGATACTCAGCAAGATTTGTGTTGACGGATGGGATAGCAGAGCCACGTGTCGAGAGATCACTCGGAGTAGATTTGGGGCGCAGAGGGTATATAAGCATGTCTGCGCCTCCCATACGGCAAGAGAGATGAACACTTTGTAAGACATTCTTACAGACAAACACTCTCCTCCCTCTCTCTCTATCCCAAGGTGTGTACTAACTTGATCGTCGGAGGGGTTTCCGGCCACACACCGCCGGGTAGCTCACCGCCGTTGTGCTTTCAGGTGATCGGACAGAAACGGAGCTTGGAAGAAAGGAGTACGGGCTCGCCGGAATATTTGCTCCCCGTACAATATATAAAGCCATGGATAGAGCAAAGTTGGCCATCAAACAAAATTGTCGCTATTATGTAGATTATTGGAAGATTATTGATAATTGATGGGCTTTCCAACTACACACAGACTTACATGCTGCCGGTAAGTAATTTTTAATTTATTTAAATTATAAATTATGTGTTCCTTCTCTCACTTTTATTATTATTTTATATTTGAATGTAGGTTATTTTTTAAATCCCATATTCCAATATGGGGAGCACCTTTCTAATCATCGAGAAGTGATGAGTGGAGTTAGAAATGTGATTTTGAGACTTCTACCAGATTTAAACGAGCAAATACAAGCGATAAACCAAGTTAGTCATTATTTAATATTAGTTAAATTGATAACTTATTATTTGACTTGTGAATTGTGTTTGTAAAACTATTTATTGCCTTTTTTCATTGCAGATCTCTTTATTTTGTAATAAAGAAGATTCTTTTGGTGCTGTGTTAGCACAAAGAGCAGTGAAAGCAACAAATCTTAGTAATTATTATATACTCAATCAACTATTAACTATTTTAATTACATATTATTGTTACATTGTCAACACTTCTATATCAAATTATATCATAATCACTAATAATTGATTGATTTGTATATAGCTGAATGGTGGATCCATTATGCTACATCGACTCCGGCACTTCAAAAAGTGGTTGTGAAAGTATTGAGCCAAACCACATTTTCTTCTAATTGTGAGCGCAATTGGAGTACATTTAGCCTGATACATACAAAGACAAGGAATCGGTTGAAGTATAAAAAATTAAATAAACTTGTTTATGTGTATTACAATATGAGGCTAAAGATTAGACATGCAACACGAAAAAGCCAAGATCACTACGCCAAAACAGGGCATTAACGGCGGTTTTTTTAACGGCGGTTTTCGTTACCGCCATTAAAGGTACTATTAACAGCGGTAACGAAAACCGCCATTAATACCGCCGTTAATGTATCATTAACGGCAGTTTCGTTACCGCCGTTAAAAAAACCACCACTAAAGTGTCTTTAACGACGGTAATGAATGGGCATTAGCAGCGGTTTTGTTACCGCCGTTAATGACGGCGGTCTCTGCCGACGGAGCTCCGGCGAAACTCCGGTGAGCTCCGGCGAAACCATCTACAATAAAGTAAAAGTAATGTTTAAATATTTATTTAGGGAATATATTTCATGAAGAGTGGCTATGGTAGAGTGGTTGGTGTGGGTAGATGAGAGGTTGAGGGTTCAAGACTTGGGGAGTGCAAGAAGAAAGAATTATTTTTTGAAAAATTTGAACCTATTTACGATGGTAAAAAGCCGCCGTTTTTGGTCGACTTTTAACGACGGTAATTTACCTTTTTATGACGGTTGTACTTTTTCCGACACGCGCATAAACGGTGGTAACGAAACCGCCGTTAAAGGCTTTAACGGCGGTTTTACAGCCTTCAACGGCGGTAAAAAACCGCCGCTAAAGCCCAATTTTGGCGTAGTGAGATGACAGAGAGGAATCTTTTAACCCTATCAATCTTGACTATATATTTGAAGAAGATGATCTATTAACTCCATGGCTTCAAGAGGGAGAACATGCAATCTTGGATGATGAAGATAACTCAGGTTGGTTGATTGTTGATGATGATGATGAGGGAGATCATGCCACTAGTAGCCAAGTACCTTAACACCATCGAAGATCAGGGTCTGCTGGAAGTGGCTCTAGTGAGGGTCGCAATTTGAGTCCACCTAGTGGTAGTGGAGATGATAGTGATGGTAGTTGTCCTCCAATAGGTGGTAGTAGTGGTGGACAATGGGAGTATGCAGGTTCTGCACATGGTTGTAGACGCAGTATTCATCATATTGATCATGATTGGAACAGGGATTCTACACAGCAACGATGACATTCTATTTCTGCTCCTGGTGTAGAAGCATTAATTGGGCATTCACAACATATTGATGATATTTATGGTCATCGTGACCTTAGAAATCAATTTGGACATCTCGGAGTTAGACAAGAAGATGGAAGGGGAACTCAACATTGGCAACCAATATGCCAAGTACCATTTCCTTATTACCCTCCTCCAAGTCAACCACCACCACACATTTATCAACCACCTTATATGGGGAATTGGAACTACTCTCAAGAACCTCATCAATATCCATATATAGAGGGTTTCAATTATGGTACAGGGGGCTTGCAATGACACATCAACAATCAAGTAGTAGTGGCAGCAACAACACCACTTATGATCAATGCACTTTCAATAACTACTACTAGGAATATTAATATGGAGAAATAGGCCAACCAATTCATAGTGATGATCAAAGTGATGTGAGATATAGAGATTCTTCTGTACCACCACGTAATTCTTTTTATTACTAAGTTTTAGAGTTGTTGATTTGTAGTAGATTGTTTGTATACGATTATGACTAAAACGAATGATTTATTTTCATGTCCCTCTTTCTCTTATTAATTTGTTGTGCATGTGAAAGTATTTCATTGTTGAAAATAAGTACAAAAATATTTCTACATCAATTTTTATATTAAAAGTTTGACATATATGCCAAATAAAAGCTTGAGACTAGAATAAATATATATCATTTAGTTGAAAATAAGTCAAAAGTGCCTCTACATATCAAAATTTTGATTAAAATGTGATAAATTAAGGCTAAAAGAGTCCAAAAAAAAAAAATGCATAAAATTGAGTTTTAGAGGGGTTGCTAATGATTTTTGAAATTTTACAGCCGCGACCCCCGATACCCAATACGTACCGGTCGATACTACTGATACTGATACTCCGCAATCGATACCATTACGTTACCTGATACCACAATTTAAACCTATGATACAGCTTAAAGAATTTATAAATTGTGTAGATGTAATAAACGAATCCAATGAAATATTTTCGGACACAAATTTTTTATCATTACAGTCACATATTGATTGGAATTAGCCTCCGAAATACTATGAGTACTTAGAGGAGGAAGAAGAAAGTGAAGCTTATGAAGTCAGGACCACTAAAATCAGTGAGGTACAACTTACAGAAAAAAAATTCGATGCTACACAAAGTAAATCAGATCTTCAAATAATATTGGTCATGTCATTGTCAATTGATAACATGTTCAACATACTTCAACATATATGGCAGTTTAACCAAGATCATGGCTAGACGATTTTGATGAAAAGATAAAACTTGATAAAGAGGTAGCAATAAAATTCTCGGCCGTAATGGTCTATTTTCAACAACATATTTTTCGTTTATTTTTTAAAAAATAAATAAATAAAATAAAAACGTTACGATTATCTAATCGACTTATTTTTTTTTCATAGATGATATATTAGAAGAGTCTTACAGGACAAGCAGGTCGAATCATCAAAACAAAACCTGTAATGAGCCTCAAGCCGCTCAAATTCTCAAAAATTTAGAATTGAAGTTGAGAGAAGTGCACTTCATAATTTAATATGTCATTTGCAAATATTGTATTAATCAACCTAACATTATATCAAAAAATGATATTACGGATAACCTAGGCCACGTGATGGATATAGGGCACTGAATAATTTGCCAATGCCATGATAATAATAGTATAGAAGCCAGAAAGCCTGTTTTGAGAAAGCCTAGTTGTACAATATTTTCTTTCCAAGGTAATAATAGAATGATGCATATAATAACTGTAGTAAAAAAATTTAGAAAGTGTATTTAGAAATTTATGTCTATACACCTAGTTGTACAATATTAAGGTAATAGTAGCATTATGCATGCAACAACTATAGTAAAAAAATTTAAAAAGTGTGTTTAGAAACTTATGTTGTTTGATTGAGTAGGGTTTCAATTTTCAAATGGCCATCTTAATCCCAAATGTGAGTAATTATTTAGGATGGCTTTCCTTAATTGAAACTAGAGAGAAGTTGTTGCGCTTGGTGGGGTTATTTTGGGTTCATCTTAGTCATTCGGATTTTTCATTTTGTAACACTTGTCGATAAAATAATTCATATAAAAAATTAAATTGATCAAATGTTGATAATTATATGTTTGGATTACATTTGCCTCTTAAAATTGAACTATAAATATGATTTTAAGAATAAATAATTTTTTTAAAAATAAATGTAGTTCGATCATTTACTTATCGATATTCGATCAATTTAATTTTTTGTATAAATATTCTTCTTGATAAATTCAAAAAATTAAAAAATTCGAATCATTTAAGGTGAACTCCAAAATAAGTTTGCTAAGCCGAACAAAATCTCTCTAGTTGGCGCCAACGGAAGAAGAACTCAACCCTAAATATAAATTTATTCACACACTTGTGAACAGTACACAAGATTTCATTGGCTGATACATAGAGATAGACCCACCAAAAACACAAAATAAACCAATTATTAGATGGTGTGTATTTTTCATTGGTTGAACATCGTGAACAAATTTGAAACTCTTATTTATTTTTATTATTATAACTTACCATCTAATGTGTCAATTCAGTTATTAGCATTGTTTATTGTACATTAATGATGAGAGCCGTTATGTTAATATTGTATTATTGTATTAACAGATAAAATAATAAGACCATCTATTTTTTTTTTATACAAACATAAAAAAATAAAAAGTTAGAATTATTAGATTGATCTAATTTTTTCGTAAATAATATAGATGGAAAGCCTTTCAAAATGAATAGTTTAAATTATCGAAACGAGACCACGATGAGTTCCACGAATCTCTCAAATTCTTTCAAGTTGAGATTTAAATTTGAAAGAAATCCAACCGTGAATGTTTGGGGATTGCTTTTTTTGTTAGCTTATTTTCATCATTAGTATTTTTATTTTTTCCCCAAAACATTTAGCCTTTTAGATTCTACTCAACGAGATGAATGGAAAATTTTTAAAATAAAAAAATAAAATTCTAAAAAAATCCCAAAAAAAAAACAAAATAAGCACACACAAAAAATAGTAAACTTTTTTTTTGGCTTATTTTAGATTTTAAATTGTTTTTTTGGTTTTTTTTTTTTTTTTAAAAAAAAAAATTATCTTTTAGATTCATCTACACAAAATGGACCAGAAAAGTAAAAAATTTTACGGTAGTGCTATATGCATTAATTACTGTACTAACTAGTATACTAACACTAGTTATGAAATTATTATTGACTCCACTCATTATACAAATTACAAATACCAAAACAAAAATATTAGAGACCTCAAAAATTCTACCAAATGTCTCACATGAGCGTGGGACCTACATGGGACCCATACCAAAAACATCATTAAATTTTGGTAGAATTTTTGAGGTTTCTAGTATTACTCATACCAAAAACATCTTAAATTATGTCACATCATCAATTGGTACACTAGTTACTACATTAATTAGTGCATATAGCATTATTCAAATTTTTAATATAATTTTGAATAACAATCACTAAAGACCAAAAAAAAATTATTACATATTCTAAAATTTTCCGGTGGTGTTACATGCACCAATTAATATACACACTAATGTACCAACTGGTGTTATGCCATTATTACTAACCCCACCTATTATACAAATTATAAATATCCAAAACCTCTAAAATTATACCACATCATCCGTTAGTATACTAGTTAATACATTAATTGGTACATGTAGCATTATTCAAAATTTCCAAACAACACCGCCGACCTGATGAAATCAATAAGTCTTTGATTAATTAATTTTGGAAATTTACGTGTAGGTCTTAATAAATGAACTTACTGTCTAATAGGTCCTATGATATTAAACACTATTAAAAAAGTTACTAATTATTAATTTTCAATGATAGTTTGAAAATTATCACAAAAAAATCACTAATTATAAACTTTAGCGATAGTTTAAAAAAAAATAGTCATAAAAAAATTCACTAATTTTTAACTTTCAACGACAATTGAAAAAATTCGTCACAGAAAAACGCCACTAATTGTAGGTTTTAACGATAATTTATAAAAATTGTGAACAAAAAAAGTTACTAATTGTTAATTTTTAGCGACATGCAAAAAATTATCACAAAAAATTATTTTTAGAGATGATTTTACTAAGACTTATTTTCAATAAAATTTGATTTGAATTAAATCAAACTATTAATACCTATTGATAGTTTACCAATTACCTATTGATAGTTTACCCATTAATTTCTCAGGCAAACTTTCCCCTCAGATGTAAATTGTGCCAACCACCTAATTATAGGTTTGAGGTTGAATTTAAGGCTAATTTATAAGTTGGTATCACATTTGACATTATGTGAGCTTTGTGAACCATCAGTTGGACCATTATGCATTCACTTTAATTTTTGGACAATTTTAAATCTTTTGAATAAGTCATTTTTTTCTATAAATATACAAGAAAAAATTGTCTTTAGTGATTTTTTTTTTTTTTTTTGTAAATTATGTCAGTTTTTTTTTCCTATCTGGTGTAGACAAATTTAAAAAGATTTTTTTTTTTTTGGGTGATGATACATAGCTCTACTACTAGAGCTCTAAATGGAGCTCTAGTGAGGTGAAAGAAAGGGAGAGTAGAGAGAGATAGATAGAGGAGTGCAGGCCCCACCTTCATATGGATACTTTTCACATTATTAGAGTTGCATTAGAGCTCTCAAATTAAAACTCTCAAATATTATTTTTTATTTTTTGAAAAAATCCAAATAAAATAGTGAAAAAGTCAAAATTAGTCAAAAAAATTCACTGCTTTTTACTCATTTTTATCTTTTCTAGAACTTTGAAGAGAAGAGAAATTAGAAAAGTCTGAACCTATGCAGCTCAAATGAATTTAATATTTACAGTAATAAATGGTTACATTGACCAAATTTTGTTATCAAAATCTAAATATTATTTCGATTAGAAAAATGTTATAGATCACAAATAATTTATTAATTTTTACCAAATCTCTCATATGAGTATGAGACCCACACAAACTCACATGTCTGTAAGTCCCACACACATATAAAAGATTTGATAGAAAATTTAGTAAATTATTTGAGATTTCCAGCATCACTCTGCAAATTATTAGGGAAAGGAGGAGGCATTCAATCAATGCATGAATAAGAAGGTATTCAGAAATTGATTCTCAAATTAATTACTATAATATTTATTGTAAATCTAAGATATTTTATCTCTCCATACTTCTTTTTTAGACCTCAATTCTGATCCGTACTAATAATCTGAACAATTTATTTCGTAAGTTTCGTAATAAAAGTCATCTATGCAAAAAACGAGTTTCATCATAAAATTATAAACTTAAGAAAAAATCACATTTTATTTTATAAAATGAATGACAAATGTGATTGTAAACTTAAACTATCTATTTAATAAAATAAAATATTTTATGTTCCTATATTTATGATTTTTCAATAAAACTCATTTTTTGCATGAATGACCTTTGTTACGAAATTTACGAAATAGACAGTTTGGATCATTGGTTCGGATCTGAATTAGGACTATAAGAGGGATATGAAGAGATAATGATATAAGAAAAAGGGGTGACTGTTATGCCTCCAGCACAGCAGTCACTGTTGTGGAGCTGTATGGGTCTATTTCGGAAACCGCTTGATAATCCGAATTGTTCATTTTTTAGGATATGTCGAGTAAAATATATTTGTAAAAAATTAAATTGATCGGATATCATAACTATTTCATTGAATTGTATTTGTATCTAAAAATAAATGACAAATGTAATTTGAATTATAAAATTGAATAAAAATGTGAGTGGATGAAAGGGTTAATAATATTGGATAAACTTAATTCTTTACAGATATATTATACTATTTATACTCTAAAAAGTGAACGATTTGAATTATAAAAATAAACCTAAAAAAAACCTATATGATATGACTATACAACAACTGTTGTGCAATCGGTATAGCAGTCACCACGTTGCCACGATATAGAAGGGAGCTTTCATCAAGAGGTAGTTGACAGTTTGCATACTCGTGGTACTTGTAATTAAAAAGGTAGCGTTTGATAACGTTTCGTTTTTTGTTTATATTTACAAAAATTTTATAAATTGGTTTTTGTTTATTTTTAGAAAAACATAAATTATAAACGCGTTTGGTTTGAACAAAATGTTTAAAATATTTTAAAAACATAAACTAAAAAATATGTTTGTTCAGGCCTAAAATATTTATATTTATTTTTATTATTTATGACAATGGGATCACACACATTATAATTGAAAAAAAAAATTAATTAAAAAATAATTTAAAAAATTTTAATTGGGAAAAAAAATTAATTGAAAAAAAATGAAAAAAAAATTAATTGAAAAAAATTTAATTGGGAAAAATAATATTTGAAAAAAAATTAATTGAAAAAAAATTATTTGAAAAAAATAATTGAAAGTGATATGTCAAATTAATATTCATTCATTGCAAACTAAAAGAAAGATAAAAGTTGATTTATATGGACTTTTTTATATGACAATTTTGTTTGCAAATCATTTTCTTTGAGTACCGATTTTGTTAGGGTGACTACTTAACGTTCGAATTCATGACATTTATAATGAGTAGTCCAATATAAATTAATAAATCTTACAAATTTCTATTCTTATTGATTTGTCTTCTTTCAAATTGTAAACTCAAAAATTCTATTATTTTATGTCACAACAATTAATAAAAAATTATAAGATTTCTTAATTTGTATATGTCTTTGCGTCAATGTTTTACCTAAAGAGTTGAGGTTCTCTCAAGTTGACTCTCCAAAATGAGCCCAATAAGCTCATACTATTCTCTTAAGTTGAATGGCTTAACTTGAGAACAATTAGGCTTAGTCGGTTTGATTTGAAACTGATCTCGGCGATTCAAACTATTCATTTTTTAGGACTCGTTAAATAGAATATTTATGTAAAAAATAATGATGATTGGATATCGGTAGATATATATTTGAATTACATTTGTCTTACAAAAATGAACAACAAATATAATTTCAATAATAGACATTTATTTTTTAATATAAATGTAATTCAAACATATATTTACTGATATTTGATGAACTTAATTTTTTTCATTAATTTATTCAATGAATCTTAAAAAATGAACGGTTTGAATTAACAAAATCAACCCTAAAATGAGTTTACCAAACTCAAACTATTCTCTTAAGTTTGATGGCCAACTTCAAAAAACCCAAACCCAATCCTAAAAACATGAATATGGGAAACTCTATGGTACACACCCTCACAAAGTAAGGGTGTAAATTTAGTAGATCAGCCTATGGTTCAACCTGGCCCGACTAAGCCTGGGCCCGAGCCGAGCCCAAGACCCTAGGCCTAGGCCGTATGTTTCGAAGCCTGACCATGTCCGGTCTGGTCCGTGAGCCCGATCCATCGATCCACTCAAGGCCCAACCCGCCCGAGGCTCAGTTTCATTTTTTGTGGAAAAATAAAATTTTGGTGGAAAAAAATAGAAATTTTTTTTTTTTAAAAAAATGGTCAAGCCAATCCTGGTCTGCTAGCCAGCCCGAGGCCCGAATACCCCGGGCTTGGGCCTAATTTTCTGGCCCGTTGGCCTACCGGACCAAGCTCGAATTTTGGCGAAAGCCCGCTCGGCCCAACGATGGGCTAGGCTAGGCTGGACCAAAGGGTGTGTACCATACGCACCTAGAGCGTTTCTGGTTTAGGCCCAACCCATTTTGTATTCTGAACTTGGGTTTCATAGCCTCATATGGTTGTTCATGTATTTTCCCCCTTATCCTTCTTTCATTTTGGTTATTAGATTGTAGTGGTTGTGTTTGCAATAGGTTGGTCGCTTGTTTTTCAAACCTTATGTTGCCCAGATTTTTGGTCCTCCGCTCGAGCGGCACTTCTTGGCTCAAGCGAACTTTGTGAACTCTTGGTACTTTTGTAGGTCTGTAAAACTACTGGAAAAGTGTTTTCTACGCTCAAGCGGCATTTCCTACGCTCAAGCGGGTGGGCGCTCGAGTGGCCTTTATTGCGCTCGAGCATTGGTCTGTTGTTTGTAAAACTACTAGGACTGTGCATTCTGCATTCGAGCGTCGTTTCTTATGCTCAAGCGGAACAACTTATTGTGTCTGACACTCGAGCGTCAACTCTTACGCTCGAACGGACTGTACGTATATCAGTTCACAGCAGCTTCCTTTTTTATCACTTTTTCATAACTTTGCGCCCAAAAACCCTAGATCGGGACAGTCTCTCTCTAAAACTTCTATTCTCTCTACATCTTTACCTAGATCTAGTGATCTATCTACCCGTGTGTCTTTGTTAAAAAGGTAGTGCATATCAAGAGCTCTATTTTGGTCCGATTAAAGCTTGGTTTTGGCGTCTTTGAAGTTTCTCCACTTTTCCCTTGGTCTTCTAAGCTTGAGGTAGGGATTTTCTATACTCTTCTATGAGTTTTAGTTAGTTATTTGTTGATGTGTAAGAAATGTTGAGATTTGAGGTGATTTTGAACAAACCTAGGGTTTTGGTTTAAAATCAAAAGAGAAATTTTCAAATGGCTTTATTGGAAATGGTTATGGGAGAAAATATGGGCTTATGTTGTGTTAAAATTGTTGATTTTTGGAGTTTGGGATGAAAGTGGGAAAGAGGGGGCTTTGCCCTAAAATGTCTTGAATAATTATTTTGTATAAATATGGAATTGGTGTTGGGGATATGAAATTGAATAGGTGTTTATATAAATGGAGGAGTTAGATATGTATTACCTCGCACCTATGGAAATTTGGATAAGTTATCTGTTGTAAAGATTGTATATTTGTTTAGAAATATTTGTTTTGGGCTATCGGTGCAAGATAGCTGTGATTGTTGAAGAAATTGCATGAGTATTAGGCAAATTGAAACTAATCTCTTTGTCTTTATCATTAAATATGATTATGATATATATACCTTGTGTATGTATGATATTTGGGAAGAGAAAGGGAATGTACTCCATGTTTAGAAGAAGAAAAGGGGATGGACTCCATTAAACTAAGTTGGCTTGTGTGTCCAGCGTAAAAGTCTCGAAAATTGCGCGTATACATAGGTGTCGATTCCCGCAAACGAAATTTCCGTAAAATGACAAGTGAATGTATCTGTATGAGAATTATATTGGTTGGAGACCTGTGAGGTGTATCCTCTATTTGGGTGATTAAATGAAGTGGGTGTAACTAATGAACTGGGATAAAATTAATTGAGATGTAAGTTTGGCATAACATGGTTTTGGAAAAGAGTTGTAAAGATTTTGTCATTGGGTATTGAACATGTGCATATTACTTATATCTTTGTTAAGATTCATATATTGTGATAGATTGTCTCTACTGGGTTTTGGCTCACTCTACTTGGGAAAACTATTTTTAGGTGCTGGTGATATGCCTCCACCAAGGACTTAACTTGGGAGGATTGTGGAGCTGGAGGCTCAATTTTAATATTTTTGTACTTAATTTTTGTACAGCCAATGGGCTTTAGATGTATTGGACTGAAAGTCCACTTTTGTTGTAATCAGGAACTATCTTGGAAAGATGTAAGCCTTTAGGGCATTTATTCTTCTTTTGCTTCCAGTCTATCTCATGCTGTGATATATGCTGTAGATTTAGGGACAGGGTCACGAATATATAATTGCATATGTCACTCTCTTGTATAATTGGATCTCATGTAATAGAAGGACCTTATACTCTGATTTTTTTACTATCATTCACATATGGTCTTGGTTGGTTTATTGTATTATTTTGGAGGCGTTACAGCACCTATAATATATTTTTATTGTATATATTATATATTTTTTGATAAATGTGATGTCATTTTTTTAGTAAAGTTACAACAATTTGTTGTTTATAAATAAAATTACAAATTTTGTAGTAATATTGCATATTTTTATGGTGATGTTACACATTTTTTTTATTCAAGCATGTTCTAACAAAAATGTATGCACCATTACTACAAAAATGCATAACATTACTACAAAATGTGTAATTTATTTCTAAACCACAAATTATTATAACTCTAATAGAAAAATATATAATATTTATCACAAAAATACATAATATATACCACAAAAATATATAATAAAATTATATATATACACATCTTTTGAAGAGTGTGTGATTAATAACTTGTGTGAAAGTGTCACATGGCAACATCATGTAGCTCTCTATCTATATCAAAAAAAAAAAAAATCGTTAATTAGGCATAAATATTCATGCAAAAGTTCGAAGTGGTCATATGTGCAACTACCAACTATTTTATTTATTGAGGGGTTGTTTGGCAAGTTATTAAAAAATATATATTTATTGTCTTTTTATTCTATTTGGGTTATATTATCTTTTAGTTGGGTTATACCACCTTATTTAGGTGACATCATATCTCTATCAAATTGTACATCTTTTTGTAAAAAGAAAAAAAATTATTAAAATACTTGTTTCCAAACGACTCCTATTTTAACTATCAATTGTACACGTTATTTTTATCTAGTGTAATAATGCTTTTTAAATAAGAAATTGATGAAATGGATATAAAGTTAATGATATGAATAATTTTTGAATGGGATAAATTCATAACATATAAGAATTTTAATAAAAAAATATCTATTAAAAAAAATTAGAATGAGATATGACATACGGTAATATGTCAAACATCTATGTGGCAGTAATACATAAAGTTAATTATTTATTATTAAGAGTATCTCTAGTGTTGTATTAAATTTTTCATTAAATTTAAATAAAAATTTTAAAAAAAGTTTAATCTGAGATGGTGCACTCTAACATTAGATTTAAACTTTTTATCAAATGCCCGATTGTCCGAGAAGACGTCCGGACATGGGCAAAAATTGAGTTTAGATAAAGAAAGTTCGGTTGTCCAAGAGGATGTCCGGTCCAACGGTCACCTACAAATTTGATAAACGATAAAGCTCGCTTCATTTGATGAAATGTTTGGTTCTCCCTCCATTTGATATCAGTTTGATGACAATGTTGGAACTGACATTTCTTTCTTTTTCATCAAATCTATATTTTATATCAAATTTAAACATCTGATGTAACGTTAGAGATGGTCTAAGTTATTGGTTATAATGTAAAAGTTTATTATTAGATTTATCTCTGTGGATGTGTTGTTTTTGAATAATCAAAATCACATAAAAATTTCAATGGTGTGTTGTTTTTTTTTAATGAAAATCACATTAAAATTTCAATAAAAATCATTGAACATAGTTTGATTTTGTAAATAGAGTTTGTTTTTATAAAAATCGTACTTGGATCATGGAATTAAAAGTAATACAGAGGAAACAATATTGTATGTTTTGTATTTGATACAGTTAAAGATTTTTTATTATTATTATTTTTTTAGGGGTGGGGTGGGGTGGGGGGTCAATTAGTAGCAGGGTAGTTATAAATATGAGAAACATTATATTAAAACTTGAATCTTATACGATTGAGTTTGCTATAAATGAAAATTTGACACCTAACATATTGTAAGTCAAACTGGGAAAGACTTGTTAGGTCATTGAATTTTTTAATTTGAAAACTATTTGGTAATTACTAAAATATAAGTGTTAAATTTAATCAAGCAATTTGATATATATATATATATATATATAAGTCAGATTTTAAAACTTATTAACTTTTTTAATTATTTAATACCATTTATATTTGTGGTATTGATTTGGTAGCGATGTGGTAATGGTGGAATGGTGGTGGTGGCCGTTTAATGGAGTGTGGTGAAAGTGAAGGTGGTTGTGTGGTAAAAATGATTGCAATAGTGGTAGTGTGGCGATTGTAGTGGTTTGTGTCATATGATAGAGTTGGTGGTTGTAGTAGTGGAGTCATGGCGGCGATAGTCGTTTTATAATAGTGATGGAAATGGTAATAGTTCTGGTAATGAAGTAATAACGGTGGCGGTGGTGGTGATAGCAATGACAACATGATTGTGGATGTGGAGATAAAGGACAATGGTGGTGATAGTTACAGTCGTGGTGGCAATATTGTGGTAATTTATTTTCATTAGTTACATTTAGGTTGATGTTGGAATGGATTACCAAACATCAAACACCATCTGTAAAAGCTATTGTTTTTGTACACCACTCAAATTTCTACATTTCTAGAATTTAGAGGAGTATTGAATATGTAATTGTGAAATAGAATTTCGTGGACAAGGTAGAATACATACAATTGTCTCTTAAGATTTCATCCACAGTAACACAACGACTCTATTTGTAATATATAATTCAACTGCTGGGATGTGGATTCTAGAAATACTTCTTCTATCCAGTCAGACCTGTAAGATCCTAGCAATGTCACCTAAAATAAAGAACAAACACTCTGGTCAACGGTGTCGAAATTAGCACTCTGACGAGCAAGTTAGTAATGTTCCTTTTCTGAAGCTCTTTCTTTCTCCACAAGTTTCTAGTTCTTACTTTTTACTTACCCCCACATTTTGAGTCAGCCTTCTCCTTTTATCATGCCTCCCCACTATGTCCTTGCTATCTCGTCAGGGGCCACTTCCACATAATTACACCTAGCCTTCATTCGGGCCTCGCTATTTACTGTACCTTATTTAGCATCTATTGGGATTGTTTGTATGCGCTCAACAATGACCTAGGGCCCAATGGGCTTCGCATCATCGGGCCGCCGAGTACTGTTTGTATTGCATAAGAATATATCGGCCCCCATAATTGCCCCCTGAGTACCTGACTAAATATTGCGTAGTCGGCGTACTCGGCTAATGGGAACATATCTTATTTGGCTTGAGTTTGTCTGTCAAAGTGTGTTTACTCTGTTTGGGTGCGGCATATTGTATATCACATGAATTATGCAAAGTGAAGGAGAATCAGGGCATAAGGCCACCGGACGTTGACATATTCCGGCAAATGGCCATCTTGGGCCAATTCCTCCAGGTGATCCTTCAAGGCATAGCATCTATCGGTCTCATGGCCATGATCTTTGTGGTATTCACACTTATGATCCCTGCGTCTTGTGTCAGGAGGTCCGATCATCTTTTCTGGCCACTTAAAGAATGAGAGGTGCTGGATTTCGGATAGGATTTTACTGATCAGTTTCGACAGCTCCATGTATTTTTTGTCCGACCGTCTTGGGTGCCTATTTTCTACCTGATACTGTTCATTCGGCCGACAGGATTCTCGGCGACTCTCCCTTTTCGATTGGCTTCTCCTCTCTGGACTTCTCGTTCTTTCTAGTAGGGTGATGTTTAATAGTTATATCAGGGTAGGCGCTGCCGTTTCCAACTCTTGTTGGCCGACCTTTATGCGGATGGCATCATCTTCCACTTTGCAGTACTCTTTTTGACCGAGGTTGGTTCAAATTTGTAAAACCACCTGACGGCTAGTGGGCCCAAGCTACTAGGAAATATCTGACACATGAGTGCTTCATCGTCTACATGCAATGTCATTGCTTGTTTGTAATGACGAATATGGTATGTTGGGTCTGATCAGCAGTCATACAAAGCGAACGTAGGTGCCTTGAACTTTTTAGGTAGGACGGCTTTGGCGATGTGTCGTATGAAGGGATCGTGTTTGTCTTCTACATCTGATTCATGCTCTCCTTTCTTACGCCCGCGTTGCCCATGTGGATTTCCTTCGGATGAACTCGAGGTGCCCAATCGGCCCTTCTTTCTGGTTGATGCGGACAAGGAATCTGATGTATCGCCATTATCATACCTTTGATGCCGACGTTGTTACTTAGCTCTCTTTTCTGGGGATCGGCCCCGATCGCGGCGCGATGGATTTTGCTGGGATTTTGTCAACTCTTGGCGCAGTTGCTCATTATCCGCTACCATTTCTTCCAGCTGCTATTCAGTTTGTCTTGCTTGGGCTATTAATGTTTGCATGGTAGCCTCTACTGAAGTTGAAGGCAAATGAGGGGTCATGAGGTCATAGTTCAAAGATCTTCGAGCCGGGGTATTCTCTGATCCAAATACTATTTTGGTTGGGATATTGCCTCCATCAACCAGTGGATCTTGAATTGGGTCTACCATGGGCAAATAGAAGTATTCCTACAAACGGCGCCAATTATGGAGATGTGGATTCTGGAAATACTTCTCCTGTCCAGTCAAACTTGTAAGATCCTAGTAATGTCACCTAAAATAAAGAGCAAACATTCCGGTCAGTGGTGTCAGAATTAGCACTCCAACGAGCAAGTTAGTATTGTTCATTTTCTGAAGCTCTGTCTTTCTCCACAAGTTTCTAGTTCACACTTTTTACTTACCCCTACCTTCTGAGTCAGCCTCTTCCTTTTATTATGCCTCCCTATTACATCTTTGTTGTCTCTTCAGGGTCCACTTCCTTATAATTACACATCCCCTCCATTCGAGCCTCGCAATTTACTGTACCTTATTCGACATTTGTTGGGATTGTCTGTATGCGCTCGGCAACGACCTGGAGCCCAATGGGCTTCGCATCATTAGGCCATCGAGTACCGTTCGTATTGGATGAGAATATACTAGCCCCCACATCAACTAATTACGTAACGCCCCGAAATAATTGTCATAAATCCATTCAAGACCATATGTAAATAACAATATAAATCAAAGTATAATGTTCTTTTAGTCCATGAGAGTTAATATTACAAAAGAGTTGAACTAAATAAATGCACTATAGGCTTACATCTTTCCAAGACCATGCTTGGTTACAATAAAAGCGGATATAAATTCAATACACGTGAAGCCCTTGGCTTGAATCAAAACAATGATATAATACACAAAAGGGAAGCCTTTGCTCCAAATTCCTCCAAGCTACTACCTTGGCGAAGGCATATCATTAGCACCTGAAAATGATTTTTCCCAACTAGGGTGAGCCAAAGCCCAGTAGGAACAATCTAACACAATATATGAATCTTAACAAAGATATAAGTATGAAATGCATATCCAATACCCATGATAAAATCATTTATAACTTTTCCACAAAACCATGCCATGTCATGCTTTATATCTCAATTCATTTTATCCCAACTCCTAAGCCATTCACCATTTCATTCAGACAAACAAACTGAGGTTACAACTCAGTGGGTCTCTAGCCAACACATCCATTATACAAATACTTACATTTTGCCATTTTACGGATGTTTTATCCGTGGGATCAGTACCCATGTATACATGCGATTTTCGAGACTTTCACCCTAGACACACAAGCCAACTTAATTCAATAGAATCCATCCTCTTTCTTCTCCCAAACATCATATATTTACAATATTCAAAAGACAATCATATTCAATGACAACGAATAAGAGATTAGTTTCAATTCACCTAATTCTCATGCAATTTCTACAACAATCAAAGCTATCATCCACCGATAGCCCAAAACAGATATTTCTAAATAGATATACAATCTCTAAGACAGATAAATCATCCAAATTTCCATAGGTGAGAGGCAATACATATCCAACTCCACCATTTATATAAACATTCATCCAATTTCATATTCTCAATACCAATTTCATTTATTTATACAAAATAACTATTTGAAACATTTTAGGGCAAAACTCAATTTTCTTCTAAAATCCACCCCAGACATCAAAATCAATAAATTTATCACAACACAACCTCACATCTACTCTCTTAACTATGTTTAATACATATGTTAGGTTTTTATTCTTGGCAATCCCGTTTGACAAAACTCTTTTCAGTTGTACTTATTTTCGCACTTTTTATTTCAGTGAGGCTATGAGTGTTTACATGCGAATCCAACCCGAATTGTGCCTTGCAGAGAAGTTTGTGATGTTAATACTTTCAAGATTGCCACTTCACTGATTATGACGAGTTGAGCGAAGGAGTTGCCTATCTGCCCTTGCTCGCTTGAAGCGAAGGAGTTCTCGCTCGAGCGAAGGCTGCGTCTGTGTAAAAACCTGAAAGAGATGAATGTACGCTTGAGCGAAGGGTGCGTGGCTCGAGCGAAGCCACTTATGGAAAACTCGCGTTTTTGGTTCCTCGCTCGAGCGAGAGAAGCTTCGCTCGAGCGAGCTTTGTAGTCCCAGATTTCTATAAGTATTTGTTTTAGTCCAAAACTAGGATTACTCCTCCAGATCTTCTTCTTAGATATTAAGGTTTATATCTGGGGATATTTTGCTAGTTTTCTTTGATGTTTTGATTAAGTATTCAACTCATGGTTTAAAAAGTATACATCAAAAGATTATTTGTTTGTTCTACACAAAAGAGAGAGTTGTTCTTCGTTGGATTCCGAAGAATTCGAGCCTAAAGCTTTGGTGGATTCTGGAGTGGCTCATCGTCAAGACAATTCCGATGTGAAGACGGGGTTGGAAGAGGCACATAGGGGTTGATTCAATTCGGGCGTGGATTCGCTAGGTAATTAAGAGTATACCTGTGTAATTCCTTTATATCTTCTTAGTGGATTGTTTTGTAGCTGTTGCCTGTGATTTTTTATCACAATTGGAGGTGTCCAATTGTGGTTTTTCCATGTAAAATCGTTGTGTCGATTTGTCTTGATTGTTTGATTGGGATTGTTGTTTACTACTTAAAATTGATACATAATCACAAATCAACATCTAGGGGATTTCTAGATTTTTCAACATACATTTAAAAACCCCTCTTTTGATTTTAAACCAAAACCCTAGTTTGTTCAAAATCACCCCAAGCTTCAATATTTCTTACACATTAACAAATAACTAAGTTAAAATTCATAGAAAAGTGTAGAAAGTCCCTACCTCAAAGCTAAAAGTTAACCAAAGCAAGGAGGAAACTTCAAAGATGCTCAAACACAACTCCATTCGGATGAAAATGTAGCCCTTGAGATGCTCTACTTTTTTAACAAAGACACACGGGTAGAGAACCCAATGGATCTAGATGAAAATGTAGAGATAATGTATGTTTTAGAGAGAGAGGCTCTAGATCTAGGGTTTTGAGGGAAAAATATATGAAAAAGTGATGTAAAAAGGTGTTGCTGCGAACTGATATATGCACAGTCCGCTCGAGCGCAAGAAGTGACGCTCGAGCGTCAAGCACAATAAATTGTTCTGCTCGAGTGCAAGAAGTGTCGCTTGAGTGCAGAATGCACACTTCCAGTAGTTTTGAAGACAATAGACCAACGCTCAAGCACAAAAAGGGCCGCTCGAGCTGAGTCCACTCGAGCGCAGAAGTAATCGCTCAAGCGTAAAATACACTCTCCCAGTAGTTTTGTAGATCTACAAAAGTACTGAGAGTTCACAAATCCAACTCGAGCACAAGAAGTGCCGCTTAAGCGGAAGAGCAAAATTCTAGGCAACAACGGTTTGAAAACTAAGCAACCAACCTGTTCCAAGCACAATACAATCCAATAACCAAATTTAAGGATGTACAAGGGAAGCAAGACATGAACATCAACACGAAACCATGAAACCCGAGTCCAAAATACAAAATGGGTCGGGTCTAAACCAGAATCGTTATAATCTCCCCCCTTAGGGAATTTCATCCTCGAAATTTCAAATCAGGTTTTAAAGTTATGTTTAACTCAAACACAATAACAATATTTAAGCAATTCCAATTCCGTGATCCATACTTCGGTCATCTATTTTTATCAACTCGATACACAAGTTCTAACATTGAAAATACCATTCACATTTCTCCAAAACATATACAATGTTTATATTACACTTGTGTTTCCCAAACATATATAACACATACAATGTTTCCATATTCTCAAAACATATACAATGTTTTCATATTTCATTAACATAATCAAAATTTCAATACATGTTCAAACATCAACAAATAAGTCCGAATACTTCTCACGGACTTCCAGCTCACGTTCCCAAGTTGCTTCCTTAACTGCGTGATGTTTCCACAATACTTTAACCAAGGGAATTGTCTTGCCTCGCAAGACTTGGTCCCGGGTATCCAAGACTCTCACCGGTCTCTCCTCATATGAGGCATCCTCATCTATCTCTAAGTCAGTCCAATCTAACACGTGCGATGGATCTGGCTCATACTTCTGAAGCATGCTAATATGAAACACATCATGAACCCCGAAAAGTTATGGCAGCAAGGTCAAACGAAAAGTTACCTCTCCAATCCGCTCAAGGATCTCGAAAGGCCCAATGAACTGAGGGGACAACTTCCCACTCTTCCAAAACCTCATCAAACCCCTCCTAGGTGATATCTAGTCTCTCACCTCAAAAGACAAGGGTCTCCTCCTACAGTTAGCATAACTTTTTTAGCGACTCTGGACCGTAACCAATCTTTTACGAATAAATGTACCTTTTTTCGTTGTTTCTCGGACTAACTGTGGACCCAACATAGGTGCATCACCCACCTCGGCCTAACATACAAGGGATCTACACGGTCGGCCATACAAGGCCTCAAACAGTGCCATACCAATACTCGACTGGAAGCTATTGTTATAGGCAAATTCCACTAAGGACAAATGCCTCTCCCACGAACCTTTAAAATCAAGGACACAACCCCAAAGCATATCCTCTAAAATCTAACTGATGTGCTCTGACTGCCCATCAGTCTAAGGATGATACGCAGTGCTAAAGGTCAATCTCGTGCCCAAGGCACGTTCTAGGCTCTGCCATAACCGAGCCATGAAACGCAGATCTCTATCAGAGACAATTGTCACAGGGACTCCGTGCAACCTCACTATGTCCCTAATGTAAAGGTCAACAAGATAATCTACTGAGTCACTCACACGCATAGGTATAAAGTGTGCCGACTTGGTCAACTACCACCCTAATTGCATCACTACCTTGTTGAGTCCTTGGAAGACCCACAACAAAATCCATCGTGACATGCTTCCACTTCCACTTCCACTCGGCTATAGGCAAAGATTGGAACAAACCCACAGGCCTCCCTTTGATATTCAGCCTTCTCTTGTTAATAAGTAAGGAACTTTGACATAAACACAGCCACATCTCTTTTCATTTCCTTCTACCAAAACTGGGGACAAAGGTCGTAATACATCTTTTTGCCTCACGGATGCACCGCAAGGCGTGAATGGTAAAACTTTTAGAGTACTTCCTCTCAGCAAGACTCCGACACAAAGAGACGATCAAGGTATCTAATACTCAAGTCAGTGTACACGTTCAAGTCTCTTTCTACATTTCCACTGAAAATCTTCTCCCGGAGGAATTCTACCTCAAGGTCACCCTTCTGTGCTTTTATCACTCAGTTCACAAGTGTAGATTGTGCAACTACCGAAAACAAGGCTACAGACTCAACAGACTCACCAAGATGCAAGTCAAACTCCCCAATAGCACCAAACATCTCTCATTCGCAGATAGCAATACAAGCTACACTGCTAATAGATTTCTTACTCAAGGCGTCGGCCACAACATTGGCCTTTCCCGGATGATACTATAACTCGAAATCATAATCCTCTATAAACTCCATCCACCTCATCTACCTCAGATTCAAGTCTTTCTGTGTGAACAGATATTTCGGACTCTTGTGATCAGAAAACACTTCAAACTTCTCACCATACAGATAATGTCTCCAAATCTTTAAGGCAAAAATCACCGCCGCTAACTTTAGGTCATGAGTCGTTCCTCTCATGTTTTTTCAACTACTGCAAGGCATAGGCCACTACATTCCCTTCTTGCATCAAAACACAACCCAAACCTTCTCGTGAAAATACACCGAATAGCCCAAACCCCTCTCCGGAATAATCAAAACTGGAGCAGTCGTAAGTCTAACCTCAAGCTCTTCCCCAGATACCACGTGGCCTTAGAACTTAACTTCTCTCAGCCAGAATTCACGTTTTCCAAACTTAGCATACAGTTTGTGAGCTTTAAGAAACTCAAGTACCACTCGCGAGTGTTCCTCGTGCTCCTCCTCGGAGAGTGAGTAAATCAAGATGTCGTCCACAAAGAAGACCACAAAACGGTCTAGAAACTCACGGAAGATCTGGTTCATCAAATCCATAAACACAAGTGGTACATTGGTTAACCCAAAGGGCATCACTAGAAACTCGTAATGGCCATACTATGTACGGAATGCCGTCTTCGGGATATCCTCATCCTTTACTCTTAACTGGTGATAACCCGATCTCAGGTCTATCTTAGAGAAACAACAAGATCCCTTTAACTGATCAAACAAATCATCTATACAAGGCATTGGGTACTTGTTCTTAACAGTTACTGGGTTCAACTTCCGGTAATCTATACAAAGTCGCAACGCACCATCTTTCCTTTTGGCAAAAAGAGTTGGTGCTCCCCAAGGTAAATTACTAGGGCGGATAAAACCCTTATCTAACAATTCTTGGAGTTGAATCTTCAACTGACTCAACTTGGCAAGTGCAAATCTATACGGTGCCATAGAAATCGGTGCCGTGTCAGGCGCTAAGTCAATATAGAACTCGATCTCTCGGTGAGATGGTAAACTAGTAAGATCCTTGGGAAAAACATCTGAGTATTCACAAACTACCCTTGGCAACTCAACTCAGACTTCATCGCACTTAGTACTCAAGAAGTTGGCAAGAAGGCAACTAAGCTCACTCTGTCCACGCGAATCATACACCGGTGATAAGACTCTATCAACCTGGTTCCCCAAGAAATAAAAGCAATCACAACTCATGGTACATACAGTAACCCTCTAACAGTAGCAATCTATGGCAGCCCGATATGATGACAACTAGTCCATATCCAAAATTACATCAAAATTAGACATGTCAATCAACAAAAATGCAAAAGAAAGTCAGCAACCGGAAACCTTTATGTCACAACCCTGACACCCCTGCTTCAAAAAAATCTCACCACCAATAGGTGACTCCACATATAGGAGATGCTAACCGAACCAGCTCTAACCCCAAAATCGATGCAAATGCAGACGAGATAAATAAATGGGATGTACCTGTATCAATCAACACATTAGCAACTAAATTGTAAAACAAAAAGTACAAGATCCGACACGGTAACAGCATGCACACGCCCTGTAGGTCTCTGCTCAACCTGCTCACCCCTCGGAGCATAAGCCTGATGCACTGATTGAGCCAAAGAGGCCCTCTGATTGGCCCTCGAGGCCTGTGCTGACTGTGCAGGCTGGTGGCTCTGTGTCTACCTCAAACTAGACACACCGGGTGTACCACCCAACTAAGGGAAAAATCTCTCCATATGCTCGCCTGCCCACACTGATAACAAGTGAGCGGCTAACCTCTCCCCTAACTCTGGCTCTAAGAACGAGCTGAAGATGAATACTACAACAAAAAAGGCTTTTGGTGACAAACAAATTTTGTCTCCAAACATCAAAATTTCGTCACTAAAGTGATTTGTGACGAAAAAAATTCGTCACCACGTTCGTCACCTATAAGTCGTCACAAAAAGTACCTGGTGACGAAAAACAGTTTCGTCACCTATTTTTCATTTTTGGTGACGAAATGTTTCGTCTCCAAATGTTGAATTTTTCGTCCTCTAAAACACCAATTTCGTCACCAAAACTAAATAATATTTTATTTTAATTGTTTTTTGCGACGAAATATTTCGTCACCAAATATATTTTAGTGACGAAAGTTTTCCTCACCAATGATATGGATTAATAGCGACATTTTTTATTTTGTCACTAATAAAAATTAAAATTTTTGAAAATGGGAATACTATTTTCTTCCGAAAATTTTTCTTTTCAGTAACAATTCCCTGCGCATGTCAATAACCTGTTCAATAAAATATCTATTACAAATCAATACAAAAATCTGTTCATTTTCATAAACATCACAATCGAATTTTAGCACTATCCACAAAAATACAATATGAACTGCATGCGGATTATAAACATGTCTCCTAATATCCACAAAAAACGTCTACTAATATCGACAAAAATATAATATCAACCGTATGCAGATTACCAAACACATCTCCTAATATCCAACAAAAAACATATCTACTAATATCAACAAAAATAAAATATCAAGGGCGGATTACCAAACATGCCCCGTAATACTAACAAAATATAAAATTTACAACACAACCAAAATACATGTAAGATAATATGGACAAAAACACAAAATGAGCTGCCATCGGCCCTCCAAATTACCAAACACGTCCATATCAAATCTCGAATCTGCAAAAAAATTGAAACACAAAAAAAAAAAAAAAATGTCAGTTACACAATTATTATCTTATCCATAACATATACAATTTAACATGTATTTTTGGACTTAGTTTTCAAACCGGGAGTCCCGTGCTAGTTCCGTAAGTTTCCACAACTCACATTGGTCCATCCTGAGGTGTTTTGAGGTGTTTCCTGGGCCGTCTCATGGCTGTTGCACGATTTTGGCCCCTGAAGGCCTATTTTCAAGCTTAAGTGTGGAAAAGTGCATTTTTGGACTTAGTTTTCAAACCGGGAGTACCGTGCTAGTTCCGTAAGTTTCCACAACTCACATTGGTCCGTCCCGAAGCGTTTGAGGTGTTTCCCGGGCCGTCTCGTGGCTGTTACACGATTTTGGTCTCTGAAGGCCTATTTTCAAGCTTAAGTGTAAAAAAGTGCATTTTTGGACTTAGTTTTCAAACTAGGAGTCCCGTGCTAGTTCCGTAAGTTTCCACAACTCACATTGGTCCATCCCGAGGTGTTTGAGGTGTTTTGCGGGCCGTCTTGTGGCTGTTGCACGATTTTGGCCCCCGAAAGCCTATTTTTAAGCTTAAGTGTGGAAAAGTGCATTTTTTGACTTAGTTTTCAAACTGGAAGTCCCGTGCTAGTTCCGTAAGTTTCCACAACTCACATTGGTCCGTCCCAAGGTGTTTGAGGTGTTTTCCAGGCCGTCTCGTGGCTTTTGCACGATTTTGGCCCCCGAAGGCCTATTTTCAAGCTTAAGTGTAAAAAAGTGCATTTTTGGACTTAGTTTTCAAACCGAGAGTCCCGTGCTAATTCCGTAAATTTCCACAACTCACATTGGTTCGTCCCGAGGTGATTGAGGTGTTTTCCAGGCCGTCTCGTGGCTTTTGCACGATTTTGGCCCCCGAAGGCCTATTTTTCAAGCTGAAGTGTGAAAAAGTGCATTTTTAGACTTAGTTTTCAAACCGAGAGTCTCGTGCAAGTTCCGTAAGTTTCCACAACTCACATTTGTCCCTCCCGAGGTGTTTGAGATGTTTCCCAGGCCGTCTCGTGGCTGCTGTATGATTTTGGCCCCCGAAGGCCTATTTTCAAGCTTAAGTGTGAAAAAGTGCATTTTTGGACTTAGTTTTCAAACGGAGAGTCCCGTGCTAGTTCTGTAAGTTTCCACAACTCACATTGGTCCTTCCCAACGTGTTTGACGTGTTCGCCGGGCCGTCTCGTGGCTATTGCACGATTTTGGCCTCCGAAGTCCTATTTTCAAACTTATGTGTGAAAATAGTACCTTTTTCGAAATGACCCAGAGAAGCATTCTGAAATTCTAATCAAAGAGTGATATTATGAAAATTCGTTTAACTAACCAGCCAAGTGCAGAACACTTGGAGGCTAACACCTAAAATGTATGGTTTTTAAGGTCAATAAATTTGAGCAGATTGAAGGAACAAGTTAATAGTAAGGGCACTATTTCTTTATTTAGAAATCCCAACTAGTTTATCAGCCTCCCACATTACTCTCCTAGTATAGGTAAATTACAGTCCCTGAAGCACAATGTAATGGAAAGAATAGTTTTATTTTAGTAATTACCCACCTTGAACATATTTAGAAAGAATGGCCTATCTGGATTCAATCTCTTCAACTTCAAGGTATAAGCAAAGCTCAATTGATCGCATGATGTAAAATAGTTAACTTCATTAAACCAAAGGCATGAAAATAAATTTGACATCGGAGTATGGGCCCTAACAATAAATGAACCTTCAGGCACATCTGCAAACAAAGTGCAAAGCATATGACAAACAAAAATAAGCACTTAAGCATCAAGGGGCAATAATTGCAGATAAGGAAGAAGGCAAACTCCAAAATAAAAAAAGACAACGACACGCACAACTTGGAAGAGGAGTATTTAGGTCTGAAGGGAAAAAATAAAAATTTCAAAGTATTTAGGTCAGAAGAGAAAGAATAAAAATTTCAAAGTAAATTTTAAACCAAATTTTACCGTGCTTGTTCTATAAATTTTTACAACTTACATTAGTGAATGTGAATCCTCTTGAGTGCAAGTTTCAAAGCTTCAAGACATTGTTTCATTGACCTGATATCCGGAAGTCCATTACCAAGCTCAACCTCACCCTATTTCCAAAGAAATTAAGTTTGTCTTCCGACAGAGAAAGCAAGTCAAAAGGCATATTGAATCAGTAGAACCTTGATTCTCTGGTGCTCTTCATTGTTGGGATCAAAAGAATCAGTGATGCACCACTCATAAGCAGCAAAACATTGGCCAGGCTTCAAAAGAAAAAAATTGATATATTTTGATACTGTAATAACCAGATTGATCTGACAAAAGAGAAGAAAGGGCACACACTTTCCAAATAGTTGTACGACAATTGATAGCATGCTATGGTAATAGAGAAATAGGGATGTGTAACCATCCCACTTTCCAAAAAATCCAGAATATAAAAAAGAGAAGGGCAAACTTCACTTTACTCCTATGGTTTGGGCCATGTGCCTAGATAGATCCTGGACCAGGTTGAAGAGTGCTCAAAATAGTACCTTACGGTTTTCCAAACTAAAATCATTCAACTTCAACTTTACATTTTAAACTCCAATCAAATTTAAGCTACCATATTGTCTTGGAAGTTCATAGTTTACTTCAGAAGATCAGATTCTACGACATAACAATTCATGGCATGCCAATGAGCACTGAAGTGAAAGTTGCAGCAAATACAAATAAGCAGAGAGGAATCTGCCATCTGCAAGGCATGCTATTCTATTATAACTAGCATAAAACAAATAAACAAATAAAATAAAATCTAAATAGTAAACAATGAATTATTCATCGAAGCTACCAACAAGTGGCATGCAAAACCATGAACTAGCAGAGTGTGGCCACCTAAGTAGTTCCCAGATGTTAGGCATTCTCTATCATTGAGTGACACTTGTCGTAGGTTATATTTTCTTTTGCAAAGACACTTAAAGCTGTGTTTGGATCTTGAATTTGTCGAGGGAAAAATGAATGAATTAGAAGCTATTTATTATTATTATTATTTCACATTTCCTTTCTCTTTTCTTCTCAGTCCACAAATCCAAGACTCAAACACAACATTTTCAATTCACAATGAAATTGAAGCAATTGATTTACCCTCTCCCTCAACACCTCTCAATAAATCTAGTCTGCACATCAATGTTCGCATCTAATAAGCTACTATTTTTATTAGTACTTTGCACTAAGTAATGCATTGTTCACCATGATCTCTTTTGATTTTATTTTTCTTCACAGAGACACAAAACCCTTAGTCTTAATAAAACACTTTCAATCAATCATTTAAAGACCAAATGGCAAGACTCTTCAATTATACACACATTGATGAAATTCAATAAAACAACATAAGCTCTGTGTGACAGATAACCAAATTCAAATTAAAAAAATTTCCCTCACCGGTAGATGAGCTTGATTTGAGAAAAACCCATATCACAATAAAAAACAGTCTCTCTAATCAGGATAATTAAAGTTCTAAACCTAACAAGCTCTACATTAAATCATCAATTTCATGACCATTTTAATTCAAAATAAAATTATCACTCAGGATTAAGAACACTGTTATCTAAATCAAAGCTTAAAAATTCAACAACAAAATTGCAACAGGAATATGGTCATGCAATCACATGGTCATGGGACTAATTAAACAAAGCTTAAAAATCAACATTAAGAAGTTCAAGGCAATCATGGGACTAATTAATCATATGATCAAGTATATAACATGAATATATATTATAAAAATTCCAATCAAATGAGTCCAAAGAAAAATCATACAAACTGTCACTTGGATAGAGATTTTGATTTGAGGAAGGAAACAGGAGGCAATCGAAGCACAGCTTCCTCGGTCTCTATTGGGTCTGATCTCAGTATCTACCAAAACAAGAACAATTATTAGAAATTTGAATGAAGGCAATCGAGCATAAACCCCACTTCCGAGTTAAACACTAAACCCCAAATTGAAAAGCCCCAAATTTTGAAATTGAAAAACCCTAAGCCCTAATTTTCAAATTGAAAAGCCTCAAGTCAAAACTCAAAACCCTAGTATCTAAACATGCACCTGAAATTGGACGGTGGGAGGGAGAGGTGCGAGAGCTCCGGTCGGAGGGAGATGTGAGACAGCTCCGTTTGCTTCGTTCGCGGGTCTTCGTCGACTGGAGGGAGAAGCGAAGACGAACCGGGCTGCGAAGAAGGTAGCTCCGAAGGACTGCTCGAGCAACGCAATGGCTGTCACGAGCGAAGCAATGGCTGTTGCTAAGAAGGACTGCTCTTCCCTCCGTCTCTCTTCATGGTCTCTTTTCCCTCCATCTCTTCTTCGTCCTCTCTCTCTCTCTCTCGAACACATCTCCCTCTTTCTCTATTCTTCCCTTTTTCTTTTTTTTTTGAGACCAGGGAGTAGAAATTTAGACAAAATTTTATGAGGAAATTTTAATTGAGGCAAAATTTTGAAGGGCTTGTTTCAAATATTGAGAAGAAATTTGAGATAAAATTTTGTAGCCAAAATTGGTTTTAATTTATATTTTTTTAAGTTTTATTATTTATATTTGTAATTTTACCTTTATTAAGGTTTAATTAATATTTTGAATGAAAATAAATAAATTTAAGAAATTTTATGATTTTAATCAATAAATAATAATTCTATTAAAAAATAATTATTATTATGTTCTTAATAATTTATTATTTAATTATTAATATTTTTTTTGAACTGATTATTAATAATTATTTCAAATCGTAACAAATTTAATTAATATTAGGAAACATTTAAAACTACGTAGTTTTGATACAAAATATGGCAAAAAGAGAGAGAGAGAGAGATACCTGTTGTAGCGAGCACCGGCCGGCGACGTGCGGGTTAGCCAATGCGACAAAGATGGACGGACAGTGTGACTGAAATGAATGGGTGAGGGGGTGACAGAGAGATATAGAAAGTAAAATACATGCATCTAAATAGAGAGATAGATATCTCTTGGTTCAATTTTATTTTTTATTGATTTTAAGCATTTGGTGACAAAATTTGGTTTTCCTCTCTAAAAATAATACATTTGGAGATGAAATTATTTCCTTTCTAAATTTTTTTTACAATGGTGACGAAAAATTTCGTCTCCAAAATGGCGCCAAATCTTCCGCCAAATTTTCCCAAGGTGAGAAAGTGTTTTGTGACGAAAAATAAAATTTAGAGACGAATAAATTTTTTGTCACCAATTGTTTTATTTGATTTTAAGCATTTGGTGACGAAATTTGGTTTTCGTCTCTAAAAATAGTACAATTGGAGCCGAAATCTTATTTTCATCACTAAAACATGTATATTTGGTGACGAAATATTTTTTCGTCATGCGTTTTCATCACCATAGACCTTTTTTGCTGTAGTACCTCCTTCCTCTCTGCGGGTAAGCTGGAGACTTGTGACCCAACTGACTACATTTGAAACAAGTAATATCTCTCTAACCACCCTTCCTAGAACCTAAACTCGATATTGGAAAAGTAAACCTCGACTGTGCTCCTTGAGACTGTTGGGGGTTAGAACTTCTCGGCCTCTTTTTGTTCCCTTGAACATCCTAACTCCTTCTAGAGCCCCTCGTCATATCCTCCTCCATCTGCATTGCGGTCTCTAGATGAGATGCTGCCTCCACAAGGCGTCCATAACCCCTAATCATTGACCCGGCCACTTTGAACATTAGCCCGATCCTCAATCTCTTCTCAAACTCTAAACAACGGCGCTCTTCAGTCACCACAAGTTCTGGTGCAAACCTCAATAAGCTAGTAAATGTTGCCTTAAACTCGGCCACTGGAGTGTTCAACTACACAAGCTTGGAGAACTGATCCCTCAACTTCTCCCTAACAGTGGGAGGCAAAAATTAGTCCTGGAATGCACTGACAAAAGCCTCCTAAGTCACCCCAATGCGCCCATGCGCATACTTCCACCACTGACCGACATCTCCCTTCAGTTGGAAGGATGCCAAGGTCACTCTCAGCTGGTCGTCCTCGATGCCAAGTATCTCGAACGTTTTCACTATTTGCTCCAGCCACTCGTCTGCCTTCAATGGCTCTTTGGGATCACCCACAAACTTATCTGGATTCGACTGGAAAAACTCTTGCTTCAAGAAAGATGGCCCTGCCTCAGCTACTTACTTTGGCCTAGATTTGATTCTCAGCCCTGAGAATGTCCATAGACTCCCGCAATGCTCTGGCCATTTCACAGGCTAAGGAGCCCATAGCTTGTTGACTAACTGGTTCAGCCACATTGGCCTGACCAACCCCTTCTTCCTGCACCGGAATCTCATCTGATAAAGGCATTTCATGCCTCCTAAGCCTACCACATCTACCAGCACCACGTCCACATCCTGACATCCTAATGAAGGTAACACAAGAAATTAGCACATTTACAAATGTGTCGAAACTAACTCACTTGCGTCTTAATGCGGTGGACAACAGTAATTCACTCCACATAAGTACGTTGTCACATAAACACATACGAATTTCATTCCCAAATAATGACCGTCCCACGGCGTTGCCAGAGTTCCAATTAGAAATAGTAGTGATCAATGTAACGCCCCAAAAATTTCGGCAGGGTATATCTATTTATGCTACAAAACCCACCGGATAGACAAACACATATGTATAGCTAACTATTCCATACATCCATTTCCATTAAATCTCAAATGCCAAATACATGCTATTCACATCTCAATGCCCCATTTCCAATCCTAAGCATACATTTTACAACAAGTATGAAATGGAAGCTAACCAGATAATAAGTGCCCTACAGGCTGACAAATTTATCCAAGAACATTATTAGTTACACAAAATGGAGTTTCAACTCAATGCAAATACAACCATGGGCTTACACTCAACAAATAACAATAAAACAAAAATGAAGCCTCAGCTCCGAGTCCTCCCAAGTCAATGCCTTAGCGGAGGCATAGCACCTGTACCTGAAATGGTTTCCCTTATAGGGTGAGCCACAGCCCAGTAGAGATATACTACACAACATATGAATCATGACAAGACTAAAGAGGAGTATGCTCATGCCATGCTCATGATAAAACAATTTATCTCTCTTTTTATAAAGCATGCAATGCTGAGATGCAACGACAGATATAAAACCATTTCCATTTTAAACCATATCTGTTACATGAATACAGGCTCTGTGAATCTCTAGGTGAGTGTCTGCAAGTGGGCCCTAATGCACTACCACTGTCATTTTTACCATTAAACTGGAAGGCTCAACACCTAACCGTGCGGTTCTACACCCCATAACCAGATTCACCAAGTATTCATCTTTTCGCAAACAAATACATTTCCAAGCATTTCTCAAAAACAGATACATTTCCAATGAAATGAATATAATGCAATGTCTAATGCAACAAATGAAGAATGTGGTTCAATTTACCTACGTCTCATGCATTTCTACAACAATCATGGCTATCCTCCACCGATATCCCAAAACAGATATTTCTAAATGGATATTTAAACAATTAAATTCCAAAAAAAAATCTCGATAAATACAATCTATTCCACATCTCATCAAATATGAACAACTATACTAGTTTTCATATCACAATCACGTCCGGTAACCTTTCAAGGTCCATTTCTAACTATGTCGGTTTTATTCCAACAGATACATTAAATAAAATAATACCTTTAATGCCCAAGAAAACATCATTTTCTTTCCAAACTGATTCTCCAAGTATTATTCAACTATGACATCCTATTTTGATCAAAAGCCCCAAAAGTTAAACGTAATTCCTTTGATTTCTTTAAAAATGCTCTTTTAATCGCAAACCGGTAAAAATTTCAAAACCGATTGAGTCGAAGTCCGTTTTTGTTCAAATTTAAAATATAACTCTTTCATAACCTTACAAACATATTCCAAGTTTACACTTTCGCATTTTGGGCATCAACTCTTTATTTTTCTCAAAATTCCCCTTTTAAGCAAATAAATCATAAATTTTCCAAAAATTCTAATTAAATTATATACAATTCTAAGCTCTACATAATCAAGTAAAAGTGCATAAAGAAGTGTAGAAAAAATCCTTACCGCAAGGTAGAAGAGAAAACAAGCAAAAATTCCAATTTTTGACTTTATTGGATTTCGATCTCTACCGGTCAAAACGTTACTCTCACCAAGCTCTTCACTTTGATCTTAAGAACTATGGTCTAAAACCTAATAGATTTTGGTGGATCATAGCTTTTGTGTGAAGAATGTTTAAAGGAAAAAAAAAATGAAAGAGAGAGTCAGCCGAGAGAGAGAGAGAGAGAGAGAAAGAGAGAGAGATAGAAAGAGAGAGAGATGAAACAAGGAAGATTATAAGCTATTTGCCAAACAAAGGAAATGAGTGGAAATGAAAAGGGGGAGGGCAGCCCCCCATGTGGGCTTGCTCTTCTATCATTATTATTATATTTTATTTTATTATATTGAAACATCTATGAATCTACATATGTGTATATATATATATCAATTAAAAATATATTTTAACATCATTAATGATAAAAATATATAATATTTTCTCACCACAAAATATATTTCATTTAATGGTACACACCATAAAATCAACCATCAAATATATATTATAATCCTATATAATAATTAATAACAACTCCCAAGGTAGTTATTACCAATCACATTTTAAAAGGACCAAACAGTTATACGTGAGTCATTAAACAAACTCAATTTAAATTAAATCTAAGTTATGGGTCTCATCCATAAGTCAAATATGGTCCAATTATATACCAAAATAGACCTAACAAATTTATCTCAAATCATGGTCCGAACACTCAAAACTCAATTTTAAATTCTGCTATGAATTAAACTGAACACCAATCAGTCCGTGAATTTTCATAAAATAAATACTCATCATTAAATTTTTATCCAAGGTGCTAGACTCATATGGGAACAACATATAAAAATTTCATAATTTTCTAAGATCGGAAACTATTTTTAAAAATATAAAACCTAACTGTTTTCGCACAGAATTTATACGGCAATCAAATTCGAAAATTTGCTCAATTAAATTATGCGCCGGCTATTTAAAAAAACAAAATTGGGTCATTACAATCAAATGCTCTTCTAATAGGACTTCTAGAAACCCATAGACTCAATTAACATCTTAGAAATTAAATCTCATACCCATTTAACCACATAAGCGTTTCATTACATAAGCATACTGTACACACTAATATCTCTATCAAGCGAGACGAACCCATTGTGATAATAACCACTTCCCACGTACCTCAAATATTCAAACCTGGTGCACTCTGATACCAAGTTGTAACACCCCGAAATAAACGCCGTAAATCTATTCAAGACCATATGCAAATAACAATATGAATCAGAGTATAATGTTCTTTCATTCCATGAGAGTTAATATTACAAAAGAGTTTAACTAAATAAATGCCCTATAGGCTTACATCTTTCCAAGACCATGCTTAGTTACAATAAAAGCGGATATAAATTCAATACATGTGAAACTCTTGGCTTGAATCAAAACAATGACGTAATACACAAAAGGGAAGCCTTTGCTCTAAATTCCTCCAAGCTACTGCCTTGGCGGAGGCATATCATTAGTACCTGAAAATGATTTTTCCCAATTAAGGTGAGCCAAAACCCAGTAGGAACAATCTAACACAATATATGAATCTTAACAAAGATATAAGTATGAAATGCATATCCAATGCCCATGATAAAATCATTTATAACTTTTTCACAAAACCATGCCATGTCGTGCTTTATATCTCAATTCATTTTATCCCAACTCATAAGCCATTCTCCATTTCATTCATACAAAGCCAACACATCCATTATACAAATACTTCCATTTTTCCATTTTACGGATGTTTTATCCGCGGGATCGGCATCCATGTATATGCGCGATTTTCGGGACTTTTACCCTGGACAAACAAGCCAACTTAATTCAATGGAGTCCATCCCCTTTCTTCTCCCAAACATAAAGTACACCTCCTTTCTTCTCCCAAACATTATACATTTACAATATATAAAAAACATAGTCATATTCAATGATAACGAATAAGAGATTAGTTTCAATTCACTTAATCCTCATGCAATTTCTATAACAATCATAGCTATCCTCCACCGATAGCCCAAAACAGATATTTCTAAACAGATATACAATCTCTAAGACAAATAAATCATCCAAATTTCCATAGGTGAGAGGTAATACATATTCAACTTCAGCATTTATATAAACATTCATCCAATTTCATATTCTCAATACCAATTTCCTTTATTTATACGAAATAACTATTTGAAACATTTTAGGGCAAAACTCCATTTTCTTCCAAAATTCACCCCGGATATCAAAATCAATAAATTTATCACAACACAACCTCACATCTACTCCCTTAACTATGTTTAATACATACATTTGAAAACCGCTCTTTTGATTTTAAACCAAAACCCTAGGTTTATTCAAAATCACCCCAAGCTTCAATATTTCTCACACATCAACAAATAACTAAATTAAAACTCATAGAAGAGTGTAGAAAGTCTCTACCTCAAGCTAGAAGTCGACCAAAGCAAGGAGGAAACTTCAAAGATGCTGAAACGCAATTCTATTCGGATAAAAACATAGCCCTTGAGATGCTCTACATTTTTAACAAAAACACACGGGTAGAGAACCCAATGGATCTTGGTGAATTTGTAGAGAGAAGGTAAGTTTTAGAGAGAGAGGCTCTAGATTTGGGTTTTAAGGAAAAAAGATAAGAAAAAGTGATGTAAAAAGGTGCTGCTGTGAACTGATATACGCACAGTCCGCTCGAGCGCAAGAAGTGACGCTCGAGTATCAGACACAATAAATTGTTCCGCTCAAGTGCAAGAAGTGCCGCTCGAGCGCAGAATGCACACTCCCAGTAGTTTTGCAGACAATAGACCAACGCTCGAGCGCAAAAAGAGCCACTCGAGCTAAGCCCGCTTGAGCACAGATATAACCGCTCAAGCGTAGAATACACTCTCCCAGTAATTTTGCAGACCTGCAAAAGTACTGAGAGTTCACAAATCCTGCTCGAGCACAAGCGTAGAATACACTCTCCCATATTGTGCTAGAACCCACAAAGGTAGATATATGTGTAAATTAATTGTGTAAATAAAATAAACAACAAAATAAATTAATTCAAAAAATAATTTAAAAAATTAAATCCTAAATTAAATGCTTACAGAAATTAAAGTCGAGGCTTGTGTTGGACACAATCTCCTTAAAGTAGATTTTGCCCTCGCTCCGGTGCTTCGAGTTAAAATGGCGTCTACTTCCCAGGATGCAACGACTAACACTTGATTTTACAGCACTATAAAATCAAATCTGGCGAACCAAAATATGTTGTAACTCTTTCTCTTTATTTTCCTAAAAATAAATGCAGGAAAGAGAAACACAGAGAGAGAGAGGACGAATTTATGATAGAAAAATTTGATTCCAAGAATTGATGGAAAGCAGGCTTTATAGAGGAACAAAAGTGGCTTTTCCGAACAGGTGCCAACAGATATGAACCTGTTCGGACAGATTCAATAACCAAAAAATCTGTTTGGACTGCTTGAACTCATACAGATCTGTGCGGACTGTTTTGAACAGTCTGTCCGGTTTTGGAATGAACAAGTGTGAACCTGTTCAAGTTAGGAACTGTTTGGGTGGGAAAAATCTAGACCAAATTTCTTTTGAATTTTGAAAACAAAATTAAAAAATAAATAAATAAAAATAAAAGTTTTTGGCTCAAAAAAATAAGTATTGGGCCAGACAAGCCCAACCCAACCTCACACCACGCATACACACCCAAGCCCAGCCCAGCCCACCCGACCAAGGCGGTGCGCGCATGTGGTTTTTAGTTTTGGGTTCAATGGGTCTAACCCACTACACCCATAACCTCACCCTTCCACAAACTTGGGTACCCCTTGGGGCCCATCCCAAGTATCCCTAGCTAAGGTATATAAACCCAAACAATTCCTTAAGCCTTTCAAATGTGGGACAAACACATTTCACAAATGTGTAGGAAACCCACCAAAAAACTAGTTCCACAAACCTGAAAACACGCGTTGAATTCTCATTCATCCGGAAATAGTTTTGAACAACCAAATACACGGTTTTATTCACTACGCAACATTAAACATGAATCCAATAAAAAAACGTTAAAAATAACGCTCGGGTCCCACCTTAATTAATGCTCAAAGTTAGCAAAAAATAAGGATTTTTCCAAAACTATTCCAAAGCCATTTTCCAACAATCCCTCACATGAATGGAATTCACGATAACGGACATGCAACAAGATGCAGACAAAGAAAGAATACATTAAGAAGATACACCACATCGAGATAGGTAGCTTTTGGCTTTGAACCTTCTCTAGTGAAAGCATATCGGACGTACTGGCTAACCAGTGGACGCAATGCCTTGAACTGTTCAGCTGTTTGTGTAAGCCAAGACAATAGACTACACATAGTGTATCTGCAAACACAGTTTGGTTCTTGCGGTTGTGTTCATTTTGGCCCTGAACAATGCCTGGTAATTCATGAGTGCTCTAGAGAATTTAGTTTTCTCAATTCTCACAAAATTGGCCCAGTTCACACTCATATAGGTGATTTCTTATTAAGAATATCCTACTATACCCCACTTGGATGTCCAAGCTATAAGAATTATTAAAAGCAAAGCTTATCCTACTGACATTGCAGGTATCACTCTTCTTATCATATAAATGGGTAGGAGTAAACCTCCTTAGTGATACATGAAGTCATTCATAATTCAGTTCTCCCTTTGAACTTAGATCTTGGGATCTCCAGTCAACTAGGTTGGGTTGCCATTATGGTGACTTTTATGTAATAGGCTTTAATCCCATTCCCCTCGATAAATAGTACACTTGCTCTTTGGCTAGCCCTTTAGTCAATGGATCCGCAATATTTTCCTTTGACTTTACATATTCTATGGAAATTATTCTATGTGAGAGCAAATGCTTGACGGTATTATGTCTTCGACGAATGTGTCGAGACTTACCGTTATTGTAGACACCCCATTTTTGACCGCCCTTAAGACTTGGACGCGACTGATGGTTTTGGAAGTTGTGCAGTGCAAAGGTTCAATTTCTTCGGCAAGAGGAGAGCCAAATCTCAACTTCATACCCCTTTTTGGACCAAAACAATCTTGATCAAAAGATTTTAGACCTTAAAAACCCTCTCTTTCAAAACGTTTTTGAAATAAAGTTTTTACGATGTTCCGAGGCTCGCATTTTGTCAAATGTTGTGCTTTTCGGTAAACCGAGCAAGGACAAACTGGAAATGAATGAAAGAGACATGAAATCTTTGAAAAATCTTTCAAAACACCTTTTCTAGGGGTTTGGAGTTGAAGAAAAGAGGAGAAGAGAGACGAAAAACTAGTTTGGGAGAGGTTCGGCATGAATCCGGGTAGGACCGAAACTGCGCGGCTCCACCGAAACGGGCATAACTCTTTACACAGGAGGAATTTTGATGCGAGGTTGGCGCCATTGGAAAGCTAACTTCTGGGGCTTCAATGTGGCCACATGTCAAACCAGAAAATCAGATGGCCGACCAACTTTTTTTGGTCAAAAGTGGTTCAGCATGAATCTGGGAAGGAGAGAAAACATCTGCGCGGCTTCACCGAAACGGGCATAACTCTTTGCACAGGAGGAATTAAGATATGAGGCCACAACTGTTGGAAAAGCTTACTTCTGGGGCTTCATTTTGCACTCAAGAATCTCCTAAATCCAAGTCCGGTTGGGGGAGATATGGTTGGTTGAAGTCCGGTTGGACCAAATCTGCGCGGCTTCACCAAAACTGACATAACTTTTTGTACAGGATGAATTTTAATGCAAGGTTTGCGGCATTGGAAAGCTAACTTCAAGGGCTTCATGGATGACCAGCTTTGGGGCTTGAACCTTTTGACCCCTGGTCGGCCGACCATGCCAAGTGGTCCGCCGACCACCTTGGACCTTTTTAATTGGTCGGCCAGCTTTGTCTCAGTAAGTGTATTCCAGCTGTGCCAGCTGTTTGCCATTTGCTGGATCCTCCATACACGTGTATGGAGGATGTTTAACCTAGATTTAAAGCTTCTTTGAGAAGATTTAGCCCCTCTCTTCTATAAATGGAGGCCTCTTCTTCCATTGCAAGGGTTCAACATTTTTGGTTAAGAGATATACATACATCCCTCTCTATCTCTCTCTTTTGTGCTCAAAAGTCCATTTTTCTTGCATATTTGCACTACATCTCTTAGCCTAACCCCTCCAATACCAACCTAAGCTTCTTGGAAGGTCTTGAGAGGTCCTAAGATTTGAGTTTTTGGCCTCAAAAGCTGATGGAGTCATTGGCTACAAGGCAAATCAGAAATCAGCAGCTTTCTAAAGCTTCGCACAGCATTCCGGCATTAATTGCAAACAGAGGCGAATCGAGGCATCGCAATGGATTTCCGCACCAGGAAACTCAAGCATGCATCATTCATTATTCAGAACAGAGCTGAGGCGGTCCATAGCTTGCATGCTAATTTACTACTTACCTAGTTAATTTGTTAATTAATTAGGGTTTTGTACTTATTCGGACTGTATTATTTATTCGGACTATATTATTTATTCGGACCCTCCGAGTGAGGGCACAATTGTAATAAGTGTGCGTGTGTGTGATGTATGTCTTCCAACCCCACGTCTTTCTCCCTTTTATTTACCAGCTTATGATGGTTAGTTTAGGGCATGTTTCAATTAGCATACAGTATGATAGCATGTTTGCATTCATTCATCTGTTTCGCATGCACCGGGCTCAGCGCATCATACTAACTGCTGTATTTCAATTCCGAGTTGAATACTTGTTTGTTGTAGCATTTCACATGCCATCTTTAGAATAGCCGAGCCTGCTATAAGTTGCATTTTTGCATGTGTTGCATTAGGCATTTCTGTATAGTTAGGATCATGCATGGATTTCTAACATAGCTTCTGTTTTGGCTTGGAGTACTCGGTAAGTGTTTATGCTTTAGCATCCTTGCATGCGTGTAAGTGACTACCATGATAGCATGCTTACTATGAGGCTAACTGCTTATGTGATATATCTGCCTGAATGCCTGTGGGTGAAGGTTGGATTATCTAAATTGGAACAATTCATTAATTGCGAGTTTTAAGCCCACTGGATAGTGGCAAATCACCATGTTTTCTAAGCCCACCCGAGGGTGGCAAAATTTGCATTTTGAGCCTACTTGCGAGTAGCAAACCGCTTTCAAAAACAAACATGAAATGTTTCATTCCAATTCAGGCGATCCAATCTATACTTGTATGCTGTGCACATCACATAGTAATTCTAGGCTAATAACCGGAATAAGAACGCATAATGTTTTCAAAACTTGATATCATGGTTAGTAAAGGCTGATCTTTGATCGGGCGAGTGGGGGTGCTCACGAAATGACCTTTCCCAATCGTACCCAAGTTCCCGAGCCGAGGCAACTTTGGTGATGACGGACACGTGGCCTTAGGCAACGAGTCACGGTTTCCTAAATTCCCCCAAAATAAATATTTAGGTGGCGACTCTGTATCTGGCAAAGCAGTCCATGTTTGGCACTTCTTTCAAAAAATCTGTTTTCAAAAACGATTTGCCGAATTTGGACTCTTTGATGATTCATCGGTCTTGCATTGCACTCTGCGAGATTAGATACAGGACCGTGACATTGAGTCCTGAACTGTAGTGAGCCCAATTGAACAAAACGGGATCTCCTCCCAGGACGTTCGAGGACGTCTACAGTTTCTGGCGACTCTGCTGGAGATTTAGAGAACTTGACTCGAACTCATGATATCATGTTTTGATTACACTTATGTGTTTCTTTGCATTGCATTTGCATTGGTGCGCCTAGGACACCGTGTTTGCCGTATGCTATTCATGAAAGGTTTGCCGGAGGCTCGCTTCGAGAAGCATGCCATAAGGCTGACCGGTTGCGGGCTCTACCACGACGGGAACACAAACCCCGATTTTACCGGGGCATCCTCTTTGACCATTTGACCTAGTGCATATTCGGATCCATAGTGACCATTCCAAACTAGGACAGGTTGCTTACCCGATTGTAGGTTGTTTTGAAACCGCTGTGTGCGTAGTGAAATCCTAGCTCCTGACAAAATAGGACAGGGAAACCCTACCCCTCCATAGGGGTGTTTTGGCTCTTACTTACTTGATACGTGCTGTCAGAGTGTGTCTCTACAGGTTGTATGTGTTAGTTTGCAAGTCTGGGTATCAGGCCTGCGAGCATCAGTATTTGGAAGAATCAGTTTTACCTGAGGGTATCAGTTTACCTGCAGAATTTTGGGCAGAATTCAGTAGAGAGCACACTCATTCAACTATGCTCGTATCTGTTCAGGTGAAATCAGGCTGAAATACTGTCTATTTTCTCTTTTGCTAGGTAGTCTTGGAACCATAGCTTCAGAAGGCTCCAATATCCCCCGAGTACACCGAACTTGTGTTGATAGACTTTGTCGGGTCAGAGATTCAGTTCAAGGGCAATCAGTGTTCCTTTACCAGAGGCAGGGTGAAAAGGTCGGTCAGGCACAGACTACCAGTACAGCAGCTACCAGCTCAGTGGTCTTTGAACAGCCAGGTTGAGATTTCCAAGTCTACTGCAGAGATAGATATACTGGTGGTCCAATCAAATCAGGACAGTATGTCAGGCTTAGAAGAGATGGTGCGCCAGCTCCAGGATAGTATGAAAGCCATGCAGCAAGACGCTGTCCGTCAAGCAGAATTTGCCAAGCAACAGGCCGTGGTCATAGTCCAACAGGCAAAGACAATTGCCAGGTTAGAGCAGCAAACTGGAGTATCTACTTCACACCAAGCTCCTCCCCCCACCAAGAGTTCCCATACTCGGGGAGGCAAGCCACATCCAGGATGATACGGACATTCCAGGCGGGCCAGCTCCGCCCACCAACCTACCAGACTCCCCCTTTGAGTTCGAGACGGACCCCACAGCATTGAAAGTGAGCAAGGTTGAGAAATTGTTCAAAAAGTCTCAGGGGGCCCACTCTATTCCTGATATAGAGGATGGTTATACCGACTCAGTGGTGACATTACTGGATCGGTTCAAGATGCCACATATCGATCGATTCGATGGCTCTGAAGACCCAATGGTGCACCTCCAACTATTTTCTGATATCTTGAGGCCAATGGGTTTGACCACAGCCCAGAAATTGTCACTATTCGGCCAAACCCTGTCTGGGATAGCCGCAATCTGGTATGCAAAATTGGAGAACTTTGTGAAACAGAACTGGGAAGAGCTGGCTGAGGCCTTTATTGCTCAATACTCCTACAACACACAGATTGAGGTCACAACTCGTGATCTCGAAATCATTCGCCAAGAGCCAAAGGAGGGTTTCTCAGAGTTCGTGACAAGATAGAGAGCAAAGGCCTCAATGATGACTACAAAACCTTCCGACAAAGATCAGATCAGGATGATTGTTCAGAATCTGCATGGCAAGTTGCTGCAAAAGATGGTCGTTCTACCTCTGTTTACCTTTCCAGCCCTTCATGAAATAGGGGTTCAAATCGAGGATGCCATCAGACAAGGGGTCTTTGTAGAAGATAATGAGCCTTTGAAGAAGAATGTTGCTCGCAGTTTCAATGCTACTACTGATGGTAGCACAGTTGCGAAATGCTCAGAAGTAGACACTATCACCACTTCCCTCAATGGCCAAAAACCAACCACTTCAACTCGGCCCCAAGCCTGAAAATTCCATCCTCTTTACATGAGTCTCTCTCAAGCTTTGAAAAAGCTGCAAGAAGAAAGGCACCTAGAACTTCTAGAACCCCAACCCCTTCCAAATCCTCTTCCACCAAGATATGACCAGCTAAATACTGTGCCTACCATCAACAGCACGGTCATGATACGAACCATTGCATCCGCCTCCGTCATAAGATTCAAGATCTTATTGACGAAGAGACCCTAGCTCCACCAAAAGGACCTCAGGTTAGTACTGACCCGTCACCTCTACATCTCAACCTCATCCATATACTGTCATCCACCTACGACCCCAGCATATACATCACCCGGCCCATCTACCCAAGCCTGAGGTGTTTATCCCGGAAAGCATGGACTTATGCATGATGGGTGCATCTGAACCCCAATCATCCCAAACCCATGAACCCACTACTTCTGAGCTGATAAGAATGATCGAAGATCTTCAGAGAACTGTGGCAAATCTGGCCTTTGGAGTTTTGGCTCCGTCATCAACCACATCACATACCAGGGAGCTCATGTCAAAAGGCTCCCCAGTCTTGGAACGGGCTGCATTTGAGGAATGCCAATCCCTTGGCAAAGTGGAGGCGAGTGGAAAGAACAAGATAGGGGCGGACATGGATCCCCATGAACATATTCTGTTGGCTGTTGAGGCTTTGAAAGCCGAGGGACTGAACAAAGAGCAAGTGCTCGCAGTTGTTGCAAAAACTGTGGACGACATTTTTGCCACTCAAGTTGGGGGCAGTTTGAATCAAGAGGCAAGCCGGGAGAAGGGCCGTTGTACCAAGAATGTTCCTTTCAGCTCTAATCCCATGCTCGGAAGAAATCAGCAAACCCAGTCAGCGCCTGCCAATTCCTTTACTGGTGCGTCCAGCAAAAATCCATAAACCTCGAAGTATCTACCCCGAGGACAGAGGGTCTTTCATGCCCTCTATATGCCTTTGTCCAAAGCTCTCCAAATCCTTGTTAAACAAGGCCATCTCAAACCCCTTGAGCCTCGGCCTCTCCCGAACCCTCTTTCGGCTACGCATGATGCTACCCAGTACTGCGCGTACCATCAGCAAACTGGCCATACTACCGACAACTGCTTCCGTCTTCGCCATGAAGTACAGGATCTATTTGACAATGGGGTCATCCTCCCGCCGAGCTCAGCAAAGTCTATCAGCACTGGATCGGTGAACTTGGGGGATAATGTGACCATGTGATCGGGGGGATGAGCCAGCTGCGGGTGGCGCTCGATTTACTCTAGACTTGGGAATGGCACGCACTGTTTTGAGCATTTGCGAATGCTAGTTTTGTAGTTTCTGAATTGGGTGTTGAGTCAGTCCTGTGGTTTTGTTTTAAGCCTGTCTCTTTGTTTTGAGTCAGTCTTTTTGTTTTGAGTCTGTCTTGTTGTATAGAGTCAGTCCTGTTTTGTTAGAGTTAGGTGATTCCGGGGGTGTTACCTCGGGCATCACTATTTTGTTTTGTGTTTGTCTTTTTGTTTCCTTTTGAGTCTGTTTCTGCCAGGGAGCCAGTTGTGCCGACAGTTATGAATGAACAGCAGTGATTTTCACACTCTTGTATTTGCTTCTGTCGTGTGCCAGTTGTGCCAGAAGTTCCGATTGAGATGACAGTATTTGACCAGAACTGTGTCTTTTCTGTGCCTTGAACTCATTGCATTGACCTAAGTTTTTAAAACTTTTTCTAACACTGTGGTGGAAACGAAGAGGAAGGAATTCCTCGGGGTTTGCAAAACTTTGATCAAACTGAGAGAAAGAGAGACGTGCTAAGCCCTTAACGAATGAGATCATGCTTGTTAGTGTGAGTACTGAGAAGGATCCTGGCTTGATCCAGATTGGTTCTACATTGTCTTCCGCGCGAGTGATTAGTCGCTTTCTTAAAAGATTTCAAAAAATGTTTTGCGCAGTCCTGCGAAGACCTGCGTGGAATCGCTCTTGAGATTACGCAGCTTAGGATTGCTCTCAGCCTCGAGACTCGACCCCCCTTTTGCTTTCCAACCTTGAACCTTAACTCAGAATGTTCAACGGTCAACCGCAATGTGAGGCCTGTGTGGCCAGATTCGAAGCAGCCCTCGACCTAGGGGCAAAGAATTTCAAATGTGCTCGAAGAGCCGAAGATGGATCATTCCACAAATCAAAAAAGGTCGGCAAGAATGCCAAATCCCAGAAGGGAGGAAAGAAGACAGTTTCTGCTGAAGAACAACTGAGTTCCTATCCGCAACACTAGGGGCAAAATCAGCCCCCCGTTGGATGGACTCCTGCATCGTCAGCGAACAGCAGCCATTCTCCTGGATTCAGATGACTTCAGGATCTCAAAACCATTTGACATGGACAAAGCTACACTTTTACCCTTGAGAGGCTCGCTGGGTCGAAAACCCGGAAGGGCGACCCAGGCAAAAGTTAGAGCAAGAAAAAGAACAAAAAAAAAGAGAAAAGAAAAGAATGCAAAGAAGAAAAATGAAGAAAATGAAAAGAAAATATGAAAAAGAAAAAAAGAAGAAAAGAAATGAAAAGAAAAAAGCTCGCAAGGCCGAAAACCCAGAAGGGCGGCCTTGGCAAAAGTTAGAGCACAAAAGGAGAGGTCAATACCCGAGTGTACCTTACCTCGAACTATGTAAGGCTTGATTCCCATCTTTGGGATACATAGGCAACTTCATTCTGAAGTCCAGCCGTAAAACACTTCAAATTTGATTATGTCCATGTGATGGTTTTGGTCATCTTTGTCTTCTCTGTATCCGAGAGCTCGGTTGTGATCGTCACTCTGAAGACTGATTACAATGCGCTGCGGTGCCATTCAAACAAGGGGCAACTTTCCGTTGCCATACAATGTGCTGCGGTTCTATTCAGACCAGGGGCAACTTTCCGTTGCCATGCAGTGCCATTCAGACAAGGGGCAATTTTCCATTTGTTTTGGATCTGAGGTTATGCATCTCAAGAGTAAATTCTGCGTCGGTCGAGCAGTGGCCATTTGCAAAAATAGTTTTTGAGAATTTTTAATGAGGTTGACTAATTCTCTCAAAAATTATTCCACTTTTCCAAAACTGGACCATTTCTTGGACCCAAAAAAGGAAAATTTTCAGTGCTCATAATCTAACTCGCATGATTTCAAATCAGAAAATCGAACAAGCGCGTTAATCTAACTCTCATTTTGGTTAAAATTGTTTTAAGCAGAAGCCAAAAACAAAAAATGGTCAAAATAATGAACTAGGGACACAGTTGAGTCAGACTTCCTGTCTTTCCCCCGTTGTCAATGCATTTACCGGAAAGGGCACCCTATTCGCCAAGAAGGGCACAGCGGAAGCTAACAGAAAAGGGCTGAAAGCTCTCATATCCTCCAAGCAATGAGGTATCAAGCCAAGTGCGAAGCACGAACTGGAATGGGGCAGGATATTCCATTCCCTCATTTGGACAGATCTAATCACGTCCAAAACTCCCCAGTAGAGCATCATCAACCAATGTCAATTGCAGATCTGCTGCACATCCAGCCGCATCACAACCCCTCTGTGGGAGGAACTCACTAGTTGTGCGTAGAAGAAAAAGAATCTAGCAGAATGCTAGGGGCAGGAGCCCGCAATTTCTTGTTTATCCATCAACCACCCAGGGGAGGGATAAAAAATAAGAGATTAAAGAATAGAGAGATGTGCGCTGAGAGAAAAAGTGAGGAAAAGGGTTTTGTGAGAAAAGCCGAGCCTGAGGGCCGAGTGATGTGAGAATCAAAAATAAGAAAGGGTGGGAAACAATACCTGGAGAAACTGGCTCCTCGTGCAGCGAGAGGTCTCTTGCCTTTGTAACACAGCTGAGTGTTGTGTTTGTGTGTTTTGTTTGTCTCGATTCTTGTCTTGAGTCGTTTCGAGTGTCAGTAGATGTGTTTAGGTTGTTTACCTTTTGTTTTCAGTTGTTGAGTCGTTTTTGCTGTGGTCAGTCGTAGGCTCAATACCCAGTTAAGAACTCGCTCCTCAATCTAAAATTCCACAATAAAATCGTTTTGTGCTCAGAGTGCTGTGCCATTCTCCAAAACAAGATTTGTTCTTTCATAAAACCGCAGGGTTCAACCCAGGTCATGTGAGAACAGTAAAACCAGGACCAATCTGAAGCTACATAGGTTCCGGACTGCAAAGCAAAAGAAAAGAGCGAAAATCGAAGCATCTAAGTGTGCTACAACTTCAGAAAATTCCGTGATTGTATTCCGGATGTACCCTGTCCAGCATTGTCAATGCTCCGAAGTATGAGTGTGCCTCTACCTCAAGTGCAAGATCAAGCCTGCTTCAAAGTTATGCACCCTTCCACCCGCATTGTTATGCACTCTTCCACTTGTATTGTCATGCACACCTTACTTGCATTTATTTGCATCTTGTGTTATCTTCTACCATTTATCCTTTTACGCTGAGCAGCGTTTGGGATCGTTGTCCTCCGAGACTTTCTCAGGTTGCGCCGAGCACACGCCTGATAGGTTGTTTTTGGACCTCCTCTCACGATTTCAGCGTGGTTTGAGTGTCTCGTTCCTCACACGATTTCAGCATGTTTGGATTTTATCTCAGGTTGCGTTGTGCGCGCACTTGAGCGGGTTGTTTTCGGACCACTTCTCACGGTTTCAACGTGGTTAGAGTGTTCTTTTCCTCACACGATTTCAGCGTGTTTGGAATTTATCTCAGGTTGCGTTGTGCGCGCACTTGAGCGGTTGTTTTCGGACCTCTTCTCACGATTTCAGCGTGATTAGAGTGTTCTTTTCCTCACACGATTTCAGCGTGTTTGGAATTTATTCCAGGTTGCGTTGTAGACGCACTGGGCAGGTTGTTTTTGGACCTCCTCTCACGATTTCAGCGTGGTTTGAGTGTCTCGTTCCTCACACGATTTCAGCGTGTTTGGATTTTATCTCAGGTTGCGTTGTGTGCGCACTTGAGCGGTTGTTTTCGGATCTCTTCTCACGATTTCAGCGTGGTTAGAGTGTTCTTTTCCTCACACGATTTCAGCGTGTTTGGAATTTATCCCAGGTTGCGTTGTAGACGCGCTGGGCGGGTTGTTTTTGGACCTCCTCTCACGATTTCAGCGTGGTTTGAGTGTCCCGTTCCTCACACGATTTCAGCATGTTTGGATTTTATCTCAGGTTGCGTTGTGCGCGCACTTGAGCGGTTGTTTTCGGACCTCTCCTCACGATTTCAGCGTGGTTAGAGTGTTCTTTTCCTCACACGATTTCAACGTGTTTGGAATTTATCCCAGGTTGCGTTGTAGACGCGCTGGGCAGGTTGTTTTTGGACCTCCTCTCACAATTTCAGCGTGGTTTGAGTGTCCCGTTCCTCACACGATTTCAGCGTGTTTGGATTTTATCTCAGGTTGCGTTGTGCGCGCACTTGAGCGGTTGTTTTCGGACCTCTTCTCACGATTTCAGCGTGGTTGGAGTGTTCTTTTCTCACACGATTTCAGCGTGTTTGGAATTTATCCCAGGTTGCGTTGTAGACACGCTGGACAGGTTGTTTTTGGACCTCCTCTCACGATTTCAGCGTGGTTTGAGTGTCCCGTTCCTCACACGATTTCAGCGTGTTTGGATTTTATCTCAGGTTGCGTTGTGCGTGCACTTGAGCGATTGTTTTCGGACCTCTTCTCACGATTTCAGCGTGGTTAGAGTGTTCTTTTCCTCACACGATTCCAGCGTGTTTGGAATTTATCCCAGGTTGCGTTGTAGACGCGCTGGGCGGGTTGTTTTTGGACCTCATCTCATGATTTTAGCGTGGTTTGAGTGTCCCTTTCCTCACACGATTTTAGCGTATTTGGAATTTATCTTAGGTTGCGTGGAACGCGCTCCTGATTGATTTTCTTTGTTCTTCCCCCACTCACAAGTCCAACGTGGTTGGCGTATGTCACCATTTTGCGTCTATTGTACTCTCTGTTGCATCACATCTATTATCTATTGCATCACATCTATTACATCCATTGCATTGTATCTGTTTTATTGTCTGGTCTAGGAGACCTTAAATCCTCCGGTCTAAGGAGACCTTAAATCATTCATCATCATTCGCGTTGTTTTGCGCATCATACTTGCATTTTACTTGCATTTCATTGCACTATCTTGTGCACTCTCTGTCTAGGAGACCTTAAATCCTCTAAAGGTACAATTCCTTTGGTGTTTGTCGTGCCCGAACGACTTTCAGTGGTCTGGTATAGCCACCTGCCTGTGCTTGCGGTGAGTTCCTAGGAGACCAACTGAGACGGTGGAAACTAGAGTTCGAATAGCTTATGCCTAGAACGCAAAGGTTCGGGATTTCCGAGACTAAAGTCTGGTTTAAATATCCAGGGGTATATCCTCGGCTTGAAATCTATATGGCAGCCCCATAGGTTGAGATAGCATGTGTATGCACCTCAATTCTGGATACTGAACCAACCTAGTCTGTCACCCTGTTGGAGAATAGGGAAAGCTGCGACCATAGTCAGGGAGAAAAGTAGTACTTGTGGTTCAACCAAGAAGAAGCGGAAGATTCCCACATCAGCATGAGGTAGGACATTGCCGAGGTAAGTCATTGCCAATTGCCCTGTAAGATACCTTCATTTCCTAGCTATTACATTGCATATCATTTGCACTGTTTCATTCCATTGCATTACATAAATCCTGAATCTTCAAACCGGCTTCGCGTAGCGTATAAGTCCAATCTTCAAACCAGTTTCGCTTAGCGTATAAGTCCAATTTTCAAACTGGCTTCGCTTAGCGTATAAGTCCAATCTTCAAACCGACTTCGCTTAGCGTATAAGTCCAATATTCAAACCAGCTTCGCTTAGCGTATAAGTCCAATTATCAAACCGGCTTCGCGTAGCGTATAAGTCCAATTATCAAACCGGCATCGCGTAGCGTATAAGTCCAATTATCAAACCGGCTTCGCGTAGCGTATAAGTCCAATTATCAAAATCTTTCTGCATATCATTTTGCATCCTGCCCCTGAACTACGCTGGTTTGATTCCTTGCAAACGGATACGTAGGCAGCCTGCGGGCACAACCATTTATTTATCTATATTTTGTTTGTTTGTCCAAGTCTTCGGCCTTGTCAAAAATGGGTTGTCTCTGGGCTTTGACACTCACTCCCGTCACTTCTTGACTTCTGAGTTCTGTCAAAGAGGGGCAACTGTAGACACCCCATTTTTGACCGCCTTTAAGACTTAGACGCGACTGATGGTTTTGGAAGTTGTGCAGTGCAAAGGTTCAATTTCTTCGGCAAGAGGAGAGCCAAATCTCAACTTCATACCCCTTTTTGGACCAAAACAATCTTGATCAAAAGATTTTAGACCTTGAAAACCCTCTTTCAAAACGTTTTTGAAATAAATTTTTTACGATGTTCCGAGGCTCGCATTTTGTCAAATGTTGCGCTTTTCGGTAAACCGAGCAAGGACAAAGTGGAAATGAATGAAAGAGAGATGAAATCTTTGAAAAATCTTTCAAAACACCTTGTCTAGGGGTTTGGAGTTGAAGAAAAGAGGAGAAGAGAGACGAAAAACTAGTTTGGGAGAGGTTCGGCATGAATCCGGGTAGGACCGAAACTACGCGACTCCACCGAAACGGGCATAACTCTTTACACAGGAGGAATTTTGATGCAAGGTTGGCGCCATTGGAAAGCTAACTTCTGGGGCTTCAATGTGGCCACATGTCAAACCAGAAAATCAGATGGCCAACCAGCTTTTTTTGGTCAAAAGTGGTTCAGCATGAATCCAGGAAGGAGAGAAAACATCTGCGCGGCTTCACCGAAATGGACATAACTCTTTACACAAGAGGAATTAAGATATGAGACCACCACCGTTGGAAAACTTACTTCCGGGGCTTCATTTTTCACTCAAGAATCTCCTAAAGCCAAGTCCGGTTAGGGGAGATATGGTTGGTTGAAGTCCGGTTGGACCGAATCTGCGCGGCTTCACCAAAACTGGCATAATTTTTTTTACAAGATGAATTTTAATGCAAGGTTTGCGGCATTGGAAAGCTAACTTCAAGGGCTTCATGGATGACTAGCTTTGGGGCTTGAACCTTTTGACCGCTGGTCGGCCGACCATGCCAAGTGGTCGGCCGACCACCTTGGACCTTTTTAATTGGTCGGCCAGCTTTGTCTCAGTAAGTGTATTCCAGCTGTGCCAGCTGTTTGCCATTTGTTGCATCCTCCATACACGTGTATGGAGGATGTTTAACCTAGATTTAAAGCTTCTTTGAGAAGATTTAGCCCCTCTCTTCTATAAATGGAGGCCTCTTCTTCCATTGCAAGGGTTCAACATTTTTGGTTAAGAGATATACATACATCCCTCTCTATCTCTCTCTTTTGTGCTCAAAAGTCTATTTTTCTTGCATATTTACACTACATCTCTTAGCCTAACCCCTCCAACACCAACCTAAGCTTCTTAGAAGGTCTTGAGAGGTACTAAGATTTGAGTTTTTGGCCTCAAAAGCTGCTGGAGTCATTGGCTACAAGGCAAATCAGAAATCAGCAGCTTTTTAAAGCTTCGCACAGCATTCCGGCATTAATTGCAAACAGAGGCGAATCGGGGCATTGCAATGGATTTCCGCGCCAGGCAACTCAAGCATGCATCATTCATTATTCAGAATAGAGCTGAGGTGGTCCATAGCTTGCATGCTAATTTACTACTTCCCTAGTTAATTTGTTAATTAATTAGGGTTTTGTACTTATTCGGACTGTATTATTTATTCAGACCCTCCGAGCGAGGGCACAATTGTAATAAGTGTGCTTGTGTGTGATGTATGTCTTCCAACCCCACGTCTTTCTCCCTTTTATTTACCAGCTTATGATGGTTAGTTTAGGGCATGTTTCAATTAGCATACAGTATGATAGCATGTTTGCATTCATTCATCTATTTCGCATACACCGGGCTCGGCGCATCATACTAACTGCATTGTATTTCAATTCTGAGTTGAATACTTGTTAGTTGTAGCATTTCACATGCTATCTTTAGAATAGCCGAGCCTGCTATAAGTTGCATTTTTGCATGTGTTGCATTAGGCATTTCTGTATAGTTAGGATCATGCATGGATTTCTAACATAACTTATGTTTTGGCTTGGAGTACTCGGTAAGTGTTTATGCTTTAGCATCCTTGCATGCGTGTAAGTGACTGCCATGATAGCATGCTTACTATGAGGCTAACTGCTTATGTGATATATCTACCTGAATGCCTGTGGGTGAAGGTTGGATTATCTGAATTTGAACAATTCATTGATTGCGAGTTTTAAGCCCACTAGATAGTGGCAAATCACCATGTTTTCTAAGCCCACCCGAGGGTGGCAAAATCTGCATTTTGAGCCTACTTGCGAGTAGCAAACCGCTTTCAAAAACAAACATGAAATGTTTCATTCCAATTCAGGCAATCCAGTCTATACTTGTATGCTGTGCGCATCACATAGTAATTCTAGGCTAATAACCGGAATAAGAACGCATAATGTTTTCAAAACTTGATATCATGGTTAGTAGAGGCCGATCTTTGATCGGGCGAGCGGGGGTGCTCACGAAATGACCTTCCCCAATCGTACCCAAGTTCCCGAGCCGAGGCAACTTTGGTGATGACGGACACGTGGCCTTAGGCAACGAGTCAGGGTTTCCTAAATTCCCCCAAAATAAATATTTAGGTGGCGACTCTGTATCTGGCAAAGTAGTCCATGTTTGGCACTTCTTTCAAAAAATCTGTTTTCAAAAACGATTTGCCGGATTTGGACTCTTTGATGATTCATCGGTCTTGCATTGCACTCTGCGAGATTAGATATAGGACCGTGACATTGAGTCCTGAACTGTAGTGAGCCCAATTGAACAAAACGGGATCTCCTCCCGGGACGTTCGGGGACATCTACAGTTATACATATGATTATGTACCTGTCCTATTGCTGCTTCATTATCACAGTGAATGCATATAGCTGGCACAGGTTTAGGCCACATTGGAATGCCTTCTAATAAATTACGAAACCATTCTACTCCTTCTCCAGTTTTATCTAATGCAATAAACTCAGATTCCATTGTCGACCTAACTATGCATGTCTGCTTGGAAGATTTCCAAGAGACTGCAGCACCTCCCAGGGTAAAGACGTATCTACTAGTGGATTTTGAGTCTTTAGTATCCAATATCCAATTTGCATCACTATACCCCTCGAGTATTGCTTGATATTTGGTATAATGAAAGCCATAATTCTGGGTATGTCTTAGATACCTACGTACCCCAATTATCGCTTTCCAATGATCGAACCCTAGATTACTTGTGTACTTACTCAATTTGCTTACAGCATAGGCTAAATCTGGCCTAGTGCAATTCATTAAGTACATCAAGCTTCCGATTATTCGAGAGTACTCTAATTGTGATATGCTTGCACCTGTATTTTTTGACAAATGAAGACTAATGTCAATAGGTGTTTTAGCAGGACGGTCGTCATGCTTTCTAAATTTCTCCAGAATCTTCTCAACATAGTGAGACTGAGATAAAGCATATCCTTTAGATGTTCTAGTAATCTTTATTCCTAGAATTACATCTGTTACTCCCAGATCTTTTATGTCAAACTTTTTGTTCAACATTTTCTTTGTGGATTTAATCATGTCATTATTGCTTCCAATAATGAGCATGTCATCCACATAAAGACAAACTATGACATAGCCTTTGTCTGTGTTTTTAACATAGACGCATTTGTTACATTCATTTATCTTAAAACCATCCGAAAGCATAGATTGATCAAATTTTTCATGTCATTGTTTCGGAGCTTGTTTTAATCCATAAAGGGATTTGACAAGTTTACAAACCTTTTTCTCTTGGCCAGGAACTTGAAACCCTTCTAGTTGTTCCATATAGATTTCTTCATCTAACTCGCCATTCAAAAAAGTTGTTTTAACATCCATTTGATGTATTTCTAGATTATACAAAGCCGCAATTGCAATCAACATGCGAATGGATGTTATTCTTGTCACTGGTGAATAGGTGTCAAAATAATCAAGGCCTTCATTCTGCCTGTATCCCTTAATAATAAGCCTAGCTTTGTATTTATCTATTGAGCCATCTGTTTTCATTTTTCTCTTCAATATCCACTTATATCCAAGAGGTTTACACCCTAGTGGAAGATCCACCAGTTCCCAAGTATGATTTTCAATATTCATTCAATTTCACTATTCACAACCTTTCTCCACAATGGAGCTTCAAGAATTGACATTGCTTCCTTGAAGTTTTGAGGCTCGTTTTCTAACAGGTATGTCAGAAAATCTAGACCAAATGATCTACAGATCCTAGCCCTCTTGCTACGTCTAGGTTCATCTGATTCATTATCATTGTGGTCTTCACTGCTACCCATAGCAGTATCAAAAGTTCTTTTATTTGAATTTTTCTCTTCAATTTCCTTGCTAGGAAAAATGTGTTCAAAAAACAATGCATTTCTTAACTCAATAATAATGTTTACATGCATATCTGGATTTTAAGATCTATGAACTAAAAATATATATGCACTACTATTATTGGCATATCCAATGAACACACAATCAACGGTCTTTGGTCCTGTCTTAGTCGTTTAGGGACGAGGGACTGCCACCTTGGCCAAACACCCCCACACTTTGAGGTAATTATAGGTAGGTCGTCGACCTTTCCATAATTCATAAGGTGTTTGATTGAGTTTCTTGTGGGGTACCCTGTTAAGGATAAAGTTAGCAGATAAAATCGCCTCCCCCCACAAGTTCTGAGGTAACCCTGAACTAATCAACATGGCATTTATCATCTCTTTAAGAGTTCGATTCTTTCTCTCAGCAACACTATTTGACTGAGGAGAATAGGGTGCAGTGGTTTGGTGAATAATACCATGTTCAGAACAAAATTCTTCAAATGGTGCATCATACTCACCACCTCTGTCACTCCTCACTATCTTAATAGTTTTGCCAAGTTGATTTTCAACCTCAAGTTTATATTGCCTAAAAGCTTCTACAGCTTCGTCTTTACTTCTCAATAAGTAAACATAGCAATATCAAGTGCAATCATCAATAAAAGTAATAAAGTACTTTTTACCTCCTATAGTTTGAACAAATGTTAAATCACAGATATCTGTGTGAATTAAACTTAGAGGTTCAGTACTTCTTTCAACTTTATTAAATGATGCCTTAGTGAGTTTTGCCTCAACACAAATCTCACATTTATGATTAGGATCAAATTCTAAGTTAGGTATACATTCTAAAGCAACAAGTCTACGCAAAGAATTAAAATTAACATGTCCTAATCTAACATGCCATAAGAAAGAAGACTCAGCAATATAAACAGAAGATGTGTTCTTATTATTAAAATCCAAATTAGGTACAACAGTATTTACATTGAGCTTAAAAAGCCCATCACTCATGTAACCTCGCCCCACATACATTCCACTCTTTGAGAGTACAACTTTATCAGATTCAAAGACTAATTTAAACCCATTCTTGATCAACAATGACCCAGAAATCAAATTCTTGCGAATCTCTGGCACATGGAGTACATTGTTAAGAGTCAGTTCTTTCCCCGAGGTCATTTTCAGTACAATCTTTCCTTGTCCTTCTACAGTTGATGTAGAGGAGTTTCCCATAAAAAGTTGTTCCCCACTTTCCACCACTTTGTAGGTTGTGAACATCTTCTTATCTGCACAGATATGGCGGGTTGCTCCAGTATCCACCCACCATTCCTTGGGATTGCCCACCAAATTTGCTTCAGAGACTACTACAGCAAAATTGATGTCTTCCACTCCATTGGAAAGATAAAAATCCTCATCTATGTTGGCTTGTGCTGGCTTTTTGCTTGAACTCCCTCCGTCCTTGCGAACGTGACAATCCTTAGCGCGATGCCCATCTTTGTCGCACACAAAACACTTGCCTTTGAACCTTTTGTTGAACCCGTTGTTGATCCCTTTATTGATCTTACTAGTGGATCCTTGTTTGGGACCATTGTCATCATGCTTCCACTTCTTGTTGTTGAACTTTGACCCTTGTCCATATTCCATAACATTTACTTTAGCCTGCATGACATGGTTTCCTGACTTCTTGTCAGAACCACGGTTGTCTTCCTCAATTCAGAGCCACACTATCAGTTCTTCCAATTTCATCTCCTTACGTTTATGCTTTAGATAATTCTTGCATTCTTTCAAGAATGGTGGCAATTTTTCAATGATTGTCGCAACCTAAAAAGATTCACTAAGAACCATCCCTTCCGCATGTTTGTCATGGAGAATTAACTGGAGGTCTTGAACCTAGCTAATAACCGTCTTGGAATCCATCATTTTAAAATCCAAAAAACAGCCGATAACAAATTTCTTTATACCAGTGTCCTCTATTTTATATTTATGATCCAGAGATTCCTACAGTTTTTTAGCTGTGCTTTTCACACTATACACATTGTACAGTGTATTATCCAACCCATTAAGGATATAATTCCGACATAGAAAATCACCATGTTTCCATGCATCAACTGCGACAACCACTTGCCGGTCATTTTCTCCCTCGTTCAGTGCCGGAGCTTTTTCATGGGTGAAGCGAGCCAAATTCAATGTGGTCAGATAAAACATCATCTTTTGTTGTCATCTTTTAAAATCATTACCATTGAATTTTTCTGACTTCTCCCCATGATTTACCAGTATTGCCGGGAGTCATGACTGGCATAACAGGTGTGTAGGTTTGAGTAATAACAGTCTTAGTACTGTTAATTTCAGTTGTCATTATTCTGACAAAATAAAAAATTGTACCAATCACAAAATTTATACACAAAAGAGAATACACACAAAATATACAGAAAAAATATTTTGTAACAAAATTTCAATGATAAACAGTATATTACTACTATATTATCAAAGAAATCATTAAACAGTATATTATTACTATTTAAGAAATTAAACAGTATATGACTACTATTTAATTTCCCGAAACAAAATATTTGTCTGTCTTACACAATTAAATAAAAATAAAAAATCTACTTTAAGATTGTTAGAACCCACAAAGGTGGATGTGTGTGTAAATTAATTGTGTAAATAAAATAAACAACAAAATAAATTAATTCAGAAAATAATTTAAAAAATTAAATTATGAATTAAATGCTTACAGAAATTAAAGTCGAGACTTGTGTTGGACACAATCTCCTTAAAATAGATTTTGCCCTCGCTCCGGTGCTTTGAGTTAAAATGACGTCTACTTCCCAGGATGCAACGACTAACACTTGATTTTACAGCACTATAAAATCAAGTCTGGGGAACCAAAATATGTTGTAACTCTTTTTCTTTATTTTCCTAAAAATAAATGCAGGAAAAAATGCAGAGAAACATAGAGAGGGAGGACGAATTTATGATAGAAAAATCTGATTCCAAGAATTGATGGAAAGCAGGCTTTATATAGGAACAAAAGTGGCTTTTCCGAACAGGTGCCAACATATATGAACCTGTTCCGACAGATTCAATAACCAAAAAATCTGTTTGGACTGTTTGAACTCATACAGATCTGTTCAGACTATTTTGAATAGATACAGATCTGTCGGTTTTTGAATGAACAGGTATGAACCTGTTCGGGTTAGGAACTATTTGGGTGGGAAAAATCTGGACCAAATTTCTTTTGAATTTTGAAGACAAAATTAAAAAATAAATAAATAAAATACAAAAGTTTTTGGCCCAATAAATTAAGTATTGGGCTGGACAAGCCCAACCCAGCCTCACACCAGCGCCCGACCGACCGGACGGCGGCGGCGTGCGTGTGGTTTTTAGTTTTGGGTCTAATGGGTCTAACCCACTACACCCATAACCTCACCCTTCCACAAACTTGGGTACCCCTTGGGGCCCATCCCAAGTATCCCAAGCTAAGGTATATAAACCCAAACAATTCCTCAAGCCTTTCCAATGTGGGACAAGCACATTTCACAAATGTGTAAGAAACCCACCAAAAAACTAGTTCCACGAACCAGAAAACGCGTGTTGAATTCTCATTCATCCGGAAATAGTTTTGAGTAACCAAATACACGGTTTTATTCACTACGCGGCATTAAACGTGAATCCAATAAAAAAACGTTAAAAATAACGCTCGGGTCCCACCTGAATTAATGTTCAAAGTTAGCAAAAAAATAAGGATTTTTCCAAAACTATTCCAAAGCTATTTTCCAACATATTGTGCATAAACATCAAAATTTTGTAAATTTAATAAATTCCTACAACACAAACAAATAAATTATGCGATTTCATTCATTAGTAACAAAAACGAAACACTCTTGTGTTCCGTTCACATCATTAAGAATCATGTGTTGACAAATAGTGACAACCCAATTTCAATAAAAAGCCCAACTATCTACAAGCCCAACCGTGTACAAGAAAGGATTCTCTAAAGAAAAATCAAACAAACAAAGAGGGGTATCCCCAAATTAACTAAGCACAAACTCAAAATCGAAACAAACTTTCAATAATTTGTCAATGAATACTTGCTGGATACTAACTAGAACGGAGCCACAGACAGCAATGAATAACAACTCAACGACAATCAATTCACATTCAAGAAAAGAAAATTGATACGTGAATCTCACCTATGTGTGAGAGGGAGAGCTGAGTGTGAGGTTGAGTGTTCTCTCCTCCTCCATTGTAATCTCTTTGTATTCTCTCTATATAAAGAGGTGTTTTGGAAGATGGTTAAAAGTTACTTTTTAGCTTTTTTTGGCTTTTTTGTGAGAGAGGGAAGTGGGTTAAAAGTTGGGAAGTGGCTTTTAACCCACTTCCCAAAATAGGCCAAAGTGAAGTTTGGTTAATCTTCCGTGAACGTAGGTATTAGGCCGAACCACGTTAAATATTGTCTCTTTTGTGTATGTGGGTTGTTTTGTGCATGAATGTATATTTTGGACATCCTGGATAGGATCCTTAGATCCCAACATGCTAATGGAGAAGAGTCTAATATCCGTGCTTTATTATTATTATTATTATTATTATTATTATTATTATTATTGCACATCGTTTTGCATTCACTCCAGGAAAACTCAAGGAAATTGCAACTTGTGTGAAAAGATGCAGTGGTTGACAGATTGAAGACCCTCAACTTGTAACTAGGACAAGTAATGTTAATTGGGTAGGTGGGGTTTCCTATTCTTTATATAATGGAAATTCTTATGAAAAATAACAAAGTTTTTAAAATTTTCTTGTTTACTAATGTTGCATGGAGTAAATAAAATTTTGATATCTATAACAAAACTCACTATATGACGAGAAGTATTACATCACTAGTAAAAAATAAAATTATAAAATTTGTTGTTTGTTGCATTAATCATGATTTATTCACAACTGTGAAATCATTATTGATGTGATCATACATTATGAACATGAATTATGTTTCAAGATTGCGAAAGTGCTCATGGAAAATAATTTTGTTAATTTACTTGATAGGCTATGTAAACACAAATTTTTATTTTTATGAATTAATATAGTGAGATTGACAATTTAAAATAATATTGTACTATGCACAAGACAAAATTAGTCAAAAACTATTACGTCATTAACAATCCTAATCAATTATAATCAACCAACTCAATAGGACTGAACCTGAGACTCTACTTGGTCGGAACTCACCTTTGACTAAGTTATTTGATCAATAATTTGTCGCAATCATAAATAATGTGGTAATTTTAGATCAACTAATATTTTTTCCCATTGTTGGGGGTAGAAGTATGACAACGCAACAAGTCCCACTAGCAAACAAGTTTTCTTGAGCACGGTTGGTTTGTAATAAATTTTGAACCCATTAAATATAGAGTAATACAATTATTAAAACAACAATGATACATCCCTCTAAAACTAGAGCTCTAATTGAGCTCTAGTGGTGGGGAAAGTCCAAAAAAAAAAAAAGGAAAAAAAAAAAACAAGGCTAAAACATCACATCAGATAGACTCCACATACACATTCGAACTATTAGAGCTCACAAATTAGAGCTCCAAAACATTTTTGTTACTAAAATACTACAGAAGTGAAAGAAGTTGTATTGTTTGTTATAATAAAGGAAAATCAATTTGCAAGAACTGAATAATATGAAATTTAAAGATATAATAAGAATACAAATCAGTGATTAATGTAACCAAGTAATATGAATGTAAATCATAGCAATATCCAAAAGTGTAGGGTATATCCTATCTTGACATACATGTTTAAGAAACAGTTGGATTTTATTTTTCCAACATAATGGTTGGATATACTTTATTTTTCTTGTTAGCTAGAACTATGCATTTTATTATGAAATTTGAAGTTTGAATCTCTTAACTTATATGTGGGTATTATTCCCCATGTGTTTGTTTGAAATTTCATTTTTTTACTTTTGAGAGCTTCTTTTTGTTAGTTATGTGTTAAATTTCATCGTCATTATGATTGTAATTAATTAGGCTTTATTGTAAAATTTTCTCTAAATTGTTTGATTGTCTAGTATGTTGTGGGTGTTGTTCCCTCTCATAGTTTTTGAATTAGATAATCCAGTCCATTGTAGGGTAGGAATTCCCGACACGACATGATAACACGACTCGAATCATACACGAAGTTAGTAGGTTAGGATTGAGCATTTTTTGACACAAACACATATATAACTCGACCCATGAACCTATGTAATAAACATGTTGTGATCGGGTTGAATCTGTGAAACCCAAAAATGACACATCTAACCCATTTATTTAAGCGTGTTACCTGTTAACACGAACACGACCTGCGATCCGAAAATGACCTGGTTGTGACATGTGTAACTTTATATATATAAGTATATGTACATATAGATAGATACTTATATTAATTACTTGAGAGTGATATCGTTTTTATTCTCTTGATTTTTTTTTTCATTTTTTCATTCCAAACAAGATTTTTTCTTTTCTTTTCTTTTTTTTTTCTCTTCCAAACCAGATTTTTTATATTTGCTTCTCTCTCTCTCTCTCAAATAGGTTTTTTGTTGAGTCAATCATGTCGTGTCGTGTCATAGTAAATAAATAAGTTTAGAAATTAATCATGTCAATCGTATCACCCACAAGTTGACTAGTTTTTGGAGACTAATAAATATATTGTCGCTGATTATGTAAATTTGGCGATTAATTTCTATTGAGTTGCCAAAAAACGTCACCAAAAATGTTTTCTGTTGTGGTGAGATTGTGTTACTGTTTATAAATATGACACGTTTATTAAACAGGTTGTGATCATATTCGTGTTCGTGTTCGTGTTCGTGTTCGTGTTCGTGTTCGTATTCTTGTTCATGCTTTCGACATGTGAACCCAATATGACACGATCCGAACATAACACGACATGATACCCACCCTTAATCCATTGGACAGCAAAGTGTAAATTCATTACAATTTCCTTCTTATAGTTTTTGGATAACACAAGCCAAATTCATTACAATTTCATATAAAAACAAGAAACAAAAGAGGGCATTTACCTAACCATGTTCAAAGACTAGTTTCATTTACCTAACCACGTTCAAAGGGAAAGGTTTCAACAAAGTGGCCTAATTGAACTTAAGTAATTTATATAAGATTAAGGGATTGGTTAGTGAATGAGACATTCACTTACCAAATTCAAGTTATAATATTTGGGTTTGAGTTTTACCGCTATGACCGCAATTTCTCTTTTTTAATTCACTTTCTATTGATTGTTATAATAAAAATAAATAAATAAATAATATAGAAAGCTCAAGTAATTTATATGATACATAAATTAATATGAAAGGTCATACAAATATAGCCCAGTACACATACTCAAGAAATATATAGTAATATTTTCATACCAAATTAATATATATCTATACTATTATTAAAAGTGAACAAGTCAATAGTTACAAGAAGGGTACGATACTTGAACTTATGACCATTATTAACTTAATAAATAAAACTTTCACCACTTAAACAATATAGAAGATATGTTTCCAAATTTAAAATTAAAATTCATATTTTAAGCCCACTCATTGGTTGGCTTCACACCCCCTAGCATATATATATATATATATATATAGAGAGAGAGAGAGAGAGAGAGAGAGAGACAGAGTTGTAATCAAGGGTTGAAGTGATTCAACATCTTGAAAGGATGAAAGCCATGACGAAGAGTGGCTTCCCAAACTTTATCAATGTTGAAGATGAAGTTTCCACATTCATTCACATTCCAACCTTCCAAAGCATGTATTATCCCAGCAATCCTCCATGCACTTATCACCCTTCTCGGCAACCAATTCTATTTCACAAATACACATGATATTCAAATTTCAAGAGACAATGATAAGCAAATCAAAATCAAAATGTAAGATAGATGTGCATAAAGTTTATGCTAAAATACATATACAATGCCTGAGATTTGCTTAAAATATTGATTGTGATTCTAAAAATTATATCATGTCCAAAGTTTTAAAAAGCGGCCGCAACCGTTGCGTAACACCGTTACATAACGATTGTGGTGGTTATCGCCACCCGTTACTGCCGCTATAACAGTGCGACAAAAATTCATAATCATAACAGCTGCAACCGTTACGCTTCTATTTTTCAAGTTTTTTTTTTTATATATATAAATTTTGCATATAACATTAATACTATTTTCTCTTTTTGTTTTCTAATTGCATAGAACTTAAGTAAAAATCTTATCTATATATGTTTTGAATGTCCAATCTTCTAATTCTATAAGATTTCATTACTTTTTCACTTGATTGTTTACGTAGGTTAGTGTAGGGGGGTTCAAGGTTAGAAAGGTGATTAGAGAGGCAAAACTATGCTAATGGTCCAATAATGGTGGAAGTAGATGGAGAATGAGTAACAACAACTATCTGGGAGTTGGAGAGTGTGTAGCTAGGTGAGGGTGAAGCAAGTGGCTCAAAAAGAAATGTATGGCAGTGCCAAAATGGGCAACATCTCCCCCAAATCCCAAAATTCTTCTTGTTGAACCTTGGGAAATAGATCCTATTTATAGGCTTTTCCTTGGCACCAAGAGGGCACCAAGTGGCCAAATAGAGAGAAGACATGTGTCATAGAGGATCACATAGAATATTCTGTCTTGAACCACCAGGCTAAAGGTGCTACGTGTCCCTTTACATGTACTGTGCACTATCTGTTTGCCTCTGTAACTACCTTTTTTTGAGCCTCAGCAAGTGTAGTTGCGACGGGAGTGTTTGGCGCGACAACTTCCTTTTGAGCCTCAGCAAGTGCAGTTGAAACGGGAGTATTTGCCTCTGCACTTGCCTTCTCAGCTTGAACCTCAACAAGTGCACTTGCAGCGGTAAACCTTGCCGCTGCACTTGCCTTCTCAGTTTTATTTGGCCTGTACATGTATTCTCAAGACTCCATTAGCCTGCTATCGACTACATTCGTGTTCACCTCAACGAAGCCTCCACCCTTAGCTACCTAACCACAAACTCCCCAATTTTCCAAGACGAAGGCCACAGCCAAGCTTGCTATCAGCCATGTTGTGCCTTAGTACCAAGCCCCAGGGGGCTTCCTTAGTCCTGCCTGTGCGACTTGGCAGGTCCATGACCTGGGTAATGGGAAGGGAGTCCCTTATGTTCGGGCTACACTGCTTTCATCTTCGCAGGATTGTCGCGGTAAACTGATATCTCTGGGCCTGCTATTAGCTCCAACTAGTAAGTCTTGGGGCCTGCTATCAGTGACAAGTTAATGAACTTTGAGGGCCTGTTATTAGCTCTATGCTAGTAATGCCTTGGGGCTTGCTATCAGCGCCAAGCATTAGCCTCTACTTGCTGAGGGAAGCCTCCCTCAAAGGCTGCTATCACATTGGCAGAGTATTCCCTCTGCAGCTTAGTTGCTACGGTCATAGTTACTGAGGTAACATTTCCCGCGGCAAGTTCAGACGGCAGAACCGAGAATATTAGAGATGGCGGCGCCGACATAATGCCTCCCAACTTGGGCGCTGCAAGTGCTGCCTCTACAACTTAGTTACTTTGGTTTTCTCCTTTCATTAAAACTCCAAATGGCTGTGGTACCGATATTACTTGGAATGACGGCGGCACCGAAGATACTTGGAATAGCGGTGCTAAGACAAAATGCTTCCGCAACTTGGCTGTCGCAAGTGTTGCCTCTGCAACTTAGTTGCGCCGACTTTCTCTTTCCTTCAACATCTTCAGATGGCGGCGGAACCGAAGATATTAGAATGGCAGCGCTGAGGCAAAGTGCCTCAGTAACTTTCCCTCTGCACACGTTCTCTCTGCAACTTTACCGCTGCAGGTGTTGCCTCTGCAACTTGATTTAGGCATTTTCCTTCGTGGAGTCCATTTGGACCCCTGGTGGGTCGGACTTGCTTCGGCCCACTGTTGGCCCACTTCCTTTGGGCTTTTGCCCATGCTTCTTTTTCATTCTTGGTCACCTCTTTAGGGTGACCTCAGTGCTTAGGCCCATACTTAGTTTGGGATTTAATTTCAGACCCTCTACAATTAGCATTTTGAATTTGATTCTCCACGCGTTTGGATGAAAACTGTGCCTTTATCCATAGTGGCATTGGTTGCTTTTGAGGCTACCTCTGCTTTGTAATTACTTCTCTTATCTATAAAAAAAAATAAAAAATAAAAAAAAAAAGGAGAAAAAACTTACATCTATTTTTCTTTTGTTAAATGAATTGAACAAAATTTAGATTTCATGTTATGTATTTTTACATTATTATGTTTGTATTTTGAACTTATGTTTATGAGATTATTTTTTTTTAACGTTAAACATACTTCATGTTTTTTCCTAACAAATTGGAAGTCATCCATAAGCATAATTAGTAAAGCAAAGAAAATTATATAAATCCAACAGTAGGAAAATTCTCCATAACGACTTATAACTAATATAAAAATTAGTATATATATTGAATTATATTTTAAAACTAAACAAAAATATTACAAATTATTTTGAACCTCACTAAATGTGATTCTGAAATAAAAACATACGTATCGGCATGTTTTCTTAAAGTTGTGAGAAATTAAAAAAATTATGGTTCGGGTTGCCACCACCATTATGTTACAGCCATTACACCTCGCAACCGTGTCAACACTACTGCTACCGTTATGATAACCACCACCATTATTTAAAACCTTGGTCCTACCCTTTTAAATTTATAATCATATAAGAAATGACCCTTTTATGAATAAATCACTAAGCCAATTAAAAGTATTGAATGATATTAAGAATATATTTTAATTCACAATTATGGTAATTTTATTATTATATATAAGAGTATGTAGGAATTTTATTTTTTCCGATAATTCTGTTAAATAAAAAATTATGACAATGGGGTATTTGTAATTTTTAAAATTACATGGAACAATTTGTATTTTAAGTAAATTTTAGGGAATGTAATTGTAATTTATCCATAAATCTATTCTTATTATCTTAATCCATTTATCTTTGCGCTATAACTTGGGCAAATTCGAACGAGTTGCACAAAGTGTAGAACCTGAGTTTAACCTAAAGAATTTGGGATGCTAAAAATTTATTTTGAAAAAATGCTAGACCCATCTTTATGGATCTTGAATTTACCCCGAATGTATTTGTGCAGTAGAAATTGAATTGATGAAGTGTGAGGTCCACATATGAAATGAATTTGAGCCATTGACTTCTTTTTCTAGATAAATTCTATATTGATAAGGATGGATTTGTAGTATTATTGATTTATTTTTTAGTTCTCCTAAACTAATGTACTGCACTTTAAAAAAATATGTAAAATGTCTCAAAAAATGTGAACATGAACCATAGAATCAATTATATTGCAATATGATTTAATCTAAATGGTGATAAATAGTTTTTAATTTATAAGATTTCATGTTTATTATATATATATATATATATATTAACAACAAACCGCACCCCTAATTTTTGTGGATAACATTCTAGACTCCATGGATCCTAAAGGGTTATTCAATCTCTTTCACAAGTTTGGCATAGTAAAGGATGTGTTCATTCTAGGGAAGACAAGGCAAGCAACAAGATCTAGATTCGGATTTGTCAAATATGATTGTGAAGTGGCTGCAACGATGGCGATTCAGAAGGCAGATGACCTGTGGTACGATAATAAGGCGTTGATGGTGAAAAGAGCCGAGTATCAAAAATTCCAAAGTCCTAGTCCAATGGAGCATAGGGAGCTACACAGAGGTGAGGATGGGAAGAGGACAAATCAGAGGCTTCATTTGTAGCCGAGGCAGAGTCATGGAGACAAGAAGTCATATGCAGAGACACTAGTAAGTGATGGATCCAGTGCAAGTGAGAAAATGGTGATCAAGGCTTATGAGGAAGGTAATGGGTGGCACTACGAAAGCTTAGTAGTGAGACTGAGCAATTTTCTAGTTTTTATGGACTTTAGAGCCGAGCTATGTAACAGAGGGATGAAAGATGTGGTTGTAAGGGAGTGTGGAGGTAGAATAGTGCTGCTATCTTTCAGCTCAGTCCAATATATGAAGAAAGGGAAGGTTCAACTAAAAAACTAGGGTCAGAACTGATGTGACTCAGTAGAAGAATGGGAGGAAGGTCAATTTGTAGAGCAAGAGAGATGTGTATGGTTATATTGTTTCGGCCTTCCAATCAATCTCTAGAATGTCATAACTTTCCGTAATATAGCTAGTCATTGGGGACTGGCAGTTCAATTTGAAGAAGACATTAATAACCCTTAAACCTTTCAGCAAGGTAGAGTTCGAGTGCTTACAAGGTGTATGGAGATGATTAATTCGACAGTTTATCTGGAGTGCAGAGGCAAGCTTATTCCAGTGAGAGTCTGTGAGGAATTTCCAAGATGTTTATGTCCTAGTCCCAACACCAGTAGTGGTAAAGGCTATGTTCAAATTCAATCCAGAGACAAAGAAGAGGAGGATCAGCTATCTGGCAATGAAGGTTTTCTAAGGAGTGCACAGCAAGCTACTGCAGCAAGGAAGGAGGAGATAGGAGGAGGCTCTGATGGGGTAAGTAGGGTCTTAGAGACAAGGCTAGTTAGATTAGATGTGCTGGGTAGGGGAAATGATGGAAAGCATGCACCAGCTGGAGTTGCTATACAGGGCTACATGGGGAATGGTAATATAAGTGCATGTTCCAAGGAGGAAAACCCATTTCAGGCAGTCAACTCACAAAAGACAATGATGAACAAAATTCAAACTCTGAATGGGGTTGTAGGCAATTTAGGGCTTTTAAGGAAGTTGAGTGGCACAGAGGGTGAAAGACCTAATCTCAAGCTAGAAGTCTTACTTGAGTAGGTGCAGGTTGGGCTTGAGCCTAGTGGATCAATTAATAGGAAGGGTTTGAACTTGGGTGACAGTGTGGCCCAGTCTACACTCAAGCCCAATCTGGTCCAAACTATCTGTAGACACCCCATTTTTGACCGTCCTCAAGACTTGGACGTCACCGTTTGAACACTCGGTGATTATCCATGTTTGTGTTCGTCTCAAGTTCCCGGAGGTCTCGGCTAGGCGCCTTGCCTCAGGATCTCCCGACTCGACTGTTTTGTGTTTGGTTTTGCACCAAACACTTGTGTTTTGCCTTTGAAGGGCAGGGAATGGCTTGTGAGACATCCCCACACATCACCGGCCATGGCTAGAGGCCACCGGCCAGTGTTTTGTTGCCATCGGCCATATATTTGGCCGGTCGGCACTCTGTTTGGTCGGTCGGCCATCTTTATTTGGCCGATTGACTCTTTTTCTGGCCGAGACCTCTTCTTGGGGAGGCTTGACCCTTTTAAACCCCCTGTTTTAGCTTCTTGAGAAAGCTTGAACCTTTTGAACCTTGGTTCTAGCTTCTCCAAGAAGCTTGAACCTTTTGAACCTTTTTAGCTTCTCTAAGAAGCTTGACCTTGTTAGCTTCTCCAAGAAGCTTGACCTTTTTAGCTTCTTGGAGAAGCTTGCACCTTTCTAGCTTCCAAGAGAAGCTTGCACCTCTTGAACCTTTTGCCTAGCTTCTCCAAGAAGCTTGGCTCTTTTGTCTAGCTTCTCCAAGAAGCTTGGCCTTCTTGGCCCTCTTGCTCCAAGCTTCTAAAAGAAGCTTGACCCCCTTGACCCTTTTTTGCTTAGCTTCTCTTAGAAGCTTCAAACCTCCATCTTCTCTATAAATAGAAAGCCTCTCCTTCCATTCAAGAGGTTCCAAGAAATTTGTCTAAGGCAAAAACCATACACTTCCCTCCATATCTCTACATTCCAAGCTCCAAAGTCCATAGTTCTTGGCCCCTTTGCACACCACCTCTCAACCACACCTCTCCATCATCCATCTAAGCTTCTTGGAGGCCATTTTCAGAGGCTAAGGAACTGATTTTTGGGACCAAAGGCTGCTGTCCACGTGGGTCTACAAGGGTGAGCATCTAACCCTCTTTTATTCCCCGTTTTTGCACAAGCTTTTATCCTATCTTTCTTGCTGTTTTGAGCTTTGTGTATAACATAAAAAAGTTCTGTTTTTTTGTGTTTAAGATACTTCATTGAGGTCACTTTTCTGTTTGGGGTCGTTTACCCCCTCTTAGGCCTTGTTTGGCCCCATTTTGTGCTATTTTTGGTGAACTTCGGGACCACCTTGTTTGGGCCTCCTCACCACTGAAATCTTGAGGGATTTCAGTGGTGAGGATGGTGGTTTAAGGTCCTAAGAAGGAGAGGGCCACCCCCTCTCCTTGTTGTCTTCAAAAAGTCTCATTTTAGCCTCATGTGTGAGCACCATTTTTAAGTGCATGTTGGCCATGTCTTAAGTGTTATTTGGTAGTATTTTTCCATGTATTACCTCTCTTTTTACTTGGTTTAGACACCCCATGCATGCTTAGCATACTTGTCTTGTAATGCCATGAAATTGCCTTAACATGCTTTGTGCTTTGAGCCTTGTTTCTAGCATGATTTTGGCTTAGCTTTGTGAAGCTTTTATGCATATTTTGGCATGCTTAAGGTCTGTTTTTGGTTGCTTAGGCCATCTAGGGCTTGCTTTGTATAGCTACCATGCAACCTCTCTTGTATGCCTTGAGTATTGACCCCTCTAGCATGCTTTACGTGCTTCATTTCATTGGTTTGGAACCACTTATCATGTCATTTCAGTCCTCATGGTATGCTTGTATGCTTGCATTTGATGCTCTTTTAATAGTTTATAAGGTTGTCATCTTGTGCTCCATGTTTAGGGCCTTGTGCATGCATGCTTGTGTGTGTGTTGTCATGCTTTTGTTGCATCATTTTGGCCACTGTTTTGAGCCTACTTGAGGGCTGCCCACTTTGGTTCAAGACCATCCTAGCATGTTGTTGCGTGCTTGCCTTCTATGTTGTTGCATATTTGGCCTTGTTCCATGTTTGTTACATTGCATTTTGCATGTTTGACACATTGCACATTTGCACACTTAGCCTCCATGCCTAGGTTGCATTGTATAGGGCATGCATGCTTTGCCTCTTGAATTGAGTATGATAGAGGTTGGGCTTTATGTGTTTATTTGGTTTGCATGTCATTTGAAATCAAAATGCACAACTTGGTTTCTTGGGCCATCATGCATTGAAATGCGCGATTGGTGGTCCGAGAATCAAAGAACATACCCCTTTGAGTCACAAACATGATAAGGGATGTGTCGGTGCACACATTTGCTTGAAATGCATTGCCATGCCTTGTTTTGCCCTCTGCTGCTGTCAAAACAGGTTCTGCAGGAAGACTTGGCCGGCCGGCCATCTCCAGTGCCGACCGGCCATCCATCAGTGGCCGATGGCTTAATTTGTGGCCGATAACCATTTCCCTTGGCCGGTGGCTATTCCTCTCAGCCGATGGTGTTCCACAGTGTCCATGGAGCATACCTTGGTAATTGTGCAATTTTCAGAGGAGCAGAGCAGAGAAAACAGAGGCAAACTTGTGCATGGCGGTGGATTTCCGAGCAAACCCGAACACACATGCATTGGACCCTCTTCCCGAGGCCTTTACTGCTTTCTTAGCTTAGTTAATTTGCTTAATTAATTAGGTGGTCTGTAATAATTAATTAGCTAGTAGGTTAATTAATTTGTATTATTCTTTTGGTCCCTCCGAGCGAGGGCGAATTTGTAATAAGTGTGGGTGCATGTGTGCATGTCTTCCAACCCCCACTTCTTTCTCCCTTTTACTTACCTGCTTTTGATGGTTAGTATTAGGGCATATTTAAATTAGCATACCTTATGCTATGCATGCATGCATCCATACATTTGTCTTACATGCATCGGGCTCGGCACATCATGCTAACTGCACTTGTATTTCAATTCCAAATTGAGTACTTGTTAATTGCAGCATTTCACACGCCATCTTTAGGATAGCTGAGCCTATTGTAGTTGCATCCTGCATGCGTTGCATTAGCCACCTTAACATGAACTAGGATCATACATATGATTACTAACTGGTTTCTGTTTTGGCTTGGAGTACTCTGTAAGTTCTTTCGCTTTAGCATCCTCGCATGTGTGTGAATGTTGCCATGATAGCATAAATACCATGAGGCTAGCTGCTTATGTGATATAACTGCTTGAATGCCTGTGGATGGAGGTCAAATTACCTAAATTGGAATAACGCATTAAAATTGAGATTTTTAAGCCCACTAGATAGTGGCAAAACCATCTTTTCTAAAGCCCACTTGAGGGTGGCAAAACCTGCATTTTAGCCTACTCGCGAGTAGCAAACCATTTTCAAAACAAACATGAAATGTTTTGTTCCAATTTGGGCGATTTGGTCTATACTTGTTTGCTGTGTGCATAACATAGTAATTCTAGGCTGATAACCGGAATAAGAACACATAAACGCTTTCAAAATTGGATATCACGGTTAGTAGAGGCCGATCTTCGGATCGGGTGAAAGGGGGTGCTCATAGCTGACCTTCCCCGATCGTACCCAAGTTCCCGAGCCGAGGCAACTTTGGTGATGACGGACACGTGGCCTTTGGCACCGAGTCAGGGTTTCCTACATTTCCCCATAAAAAATATTTAGGTGGCGACTCTGTATCTGGCAAAGCAGTCCATGTTTGGCACTTCTTTCAAAAATTGGTTTTCTCAAAACGATTTGCCAGAGTTGGACTCTTTGGTTTAGATTTAGAACCGTGACAATTTGAGTCCGAACTGTGGTAGACCCGCAAAAACGAACAGAACGGGGGGAGTCATCCTCCCGGGGCGTTCGGGGACGTCTACACTATCCAAAAGAATCTGAGGAGGAGGGCTGATGTAAGCAGAAAATCTAAGGAAATAGCAGTTCAAAAAGTCCAAAATACTTAGAAAAAAGGCTCTGTTTCAAAGAGGGGTAGCAGGTTAGCAGGAGGCTATAGGAAACAAAAAGGTGTGGTTGGCAGCCTTGGCTTCCAAAGAGGAGACATTTTTAGAGCTATAGCAACAACAGTAGCTTCCTCCTTGTCATCTTCTCAGAGTCAATCAAGGATTAGAAGAAGAAATCTACTAGAAGAGCACATACAACACTGAATGTAGGAACAATTCTGGGTCTGCAATACCATGGAAAAGATGAAGAGGTAGTGAGCAAGATAGTGGAATTAGAAGAGAATGACTTCGCAAGACTTACAGGTGCAGAAGGGGCAAACAGAACTTAAATGCATGTCAACAGGGGCAGTAGGGTTAAATGTCAGTTTAATTATGAAGATTTTATCTTGGAATGTTAGAGGGCTGAGAAGGCCAGAAAAGAAAAAAAAAAAAAAAAAAAAAAAAAAAAAAAAAAAAAAAAAAAAAGAAGAAGAAGAAGAAGAAGAAGAAGAAGATTAAGCATCTGGTGAAGGATAGGAATGTGGATGTTTTATTATTACAAGAAACAAAAAGAAGTTCTATGGATGAATGCTTTGTGAGAACCATTTGGCCTTTTGAAGAGATGGATTTCTTGGGGGTGGACTCAGAAGGTAGTGCAGGTGGACTTTTGTGTATTTGGAGGCCGAATGTCTTTAAGCTCAAAGACTGCTGTTGTAGCAAGAACTTCATTCTTCTATCAGGTTCCTCATGCTTTTCTTTTGAGTGTGTCATTGTCAATATCTATGCCCCAAATGAGGTTTTGAGAAGAAGATAGTTATGGGATGCTCTGGTCAATGTTTATCCTCATTATCCAAATAATTGGTGTATGGGTGGGGATTTCAATGAAATCAGGCTCATGTGTGAGAGAAAATGGTGCTCAAAAAGAGAGAGAGAGATGAAGGACTTTAATGAGCTTATTGACAAGTTGGAATTGTCTGGCCTGCCTATGCTAGGAAGACAGTTTTCCTAGTGTAATGCATTAGATGGAGAAAGTTGGAGTAAGGCAGATAGATTTCTGTTGGATTCAATGTGGCTGGCAAAGTTTTCTCTCAAGCAATGGGGTTTACCTAGAACTGTATCAGATTATTTCCCAATTTTGTTGAAAGATGATGAAAGGGATTGGGGTTCTAAACCTTTTAAGTTCTTAAATCTTTTGACTTTCACACCCTACCTTCATGCTTGAAGTCAAACACATTTGGGAGAACACACAAGTGTCAGGATGGGCAGGGTATAGACTATGGAGAAAATTGAAAGTCTTAAGAACTCATTTAAGGGTGTGGAACAAGGAGGTGTTTGGTAATATTGATTCTCTCCTAAAGTCAGCAGAAGAGGAGATGCATAATTGGGATTTGAAGGCAGAATATAGGCCTCTGGCTGATGTGGAAATTAAAAGGAGAAAAGAAGCTACAAGTCTGGTATGGAAACTAAGAAGAAATAAGGAGAGGTTGTGGCATCAAAAGTCCAAAATGCTATGGACTTGTAATGGTGATGAAAACACTAGGTTTTTCCATATCATGGCCAGCAGAAGACAGAGAAAACAATTTGTTAGATTCAATCCTTGTGGAGGGGGTGAGCTTTGAGGACCCTGCTCAGGTTAAACAAGCTGTGGTTAGTCATTTTAGGCAGCAGTTCTCAGAGAATTGGACTATTAGGCCAATGATTTCAGGTCTTTTTGTTGTTATTAGCTTTGAGGCAACAGTCAATCTGGAAACAATGTTCACTGAAGATGAGATTTGGGCAGCTCTTCAAGATTGTGATGGGAACAAGGCCCCAGGACCAGATGGCTTTAATCTTGCATGCATCCAGAAGTGTTGGCCAGTAATGAAAGGTGAGATAATTCAAATGATTCATGATTTCCATACAAATGCTAAACTATCAAGTGGGGTAAATAGCTCTTTCACTATGCTTATACCTAAGAAGGATAATCCTTCAGGTTTGGGAGATTATAGGCCAATTAGCTTGGTTAGCTCCATCTATAAGATCTTGGCCAAGGTATTATCCAGAAGATTGAAGCAGGTGCTTCCAGATGTGATTAGTGAGGTGCAAACAGCATTTGTCAGTGGCAGGCACATCCTAGATGGTGTGTTCATAGCTAATAAAGTTGTAGATGTGTGGCACAGAGCTAAGAAGAAAGGTATAATCCTGAAATTGGATTTTGAGAAAGACTATGACTCATAAATTAGGAATTTTTGCTATCAATGTTAGATAATTTTGGTTTTGGAGCAAGATGGTTTAGGTGGACAAAGACTTGTATTACTACAGCTAAGGTGTCTATTTTGGTCAATGGTGCTCCCACTGAGGAGTTTCAACCACAGAAAGGGTTAAGGCAGGGGGATCCTTATCTCTTTTTTTGTTCATTATTGCAGCTGAAGGTCTTAATCTATTATTGAAAAGGGCCATAAAGAAGGGGCTGATTAAAGGTGCTACTGTTGGCTCTAATCAGTTGGGAATTTCACATCTTCAATTTGTAGATGACACTATCATTTTTTGTGAAGGTGCCAAGAAGTAAGTTCTGAACATGAAGAGAGTATTGAGGTGCTTTGAGGTGATGTTTGGATTAAAGATTAATTATCACAAAAGTATTGTTTGTGGGATGGGCTATCAAGAAGACCAAACTAAGGACTTTGCTAAGGTTTTGAACTATCTATCAAAGAAGTTGCCATTTAATTTTTTAGGCTTGCCTTTAGGGGCCAATCCCAAAAGGAAGAGCACATGGTTCCCAGTTGTGGATAAGGTTCAGAATAAGTTCTCTTCTTAGAAGAGAAAATTGTTGTCTTTTGCTGGAAGATTGACTCTGATCAAATTAGCCTTGTCCAATTTGCCAATCTATTTTCTTTTCATTTTTAAAATGCCTAAGGGGGTTGTTAAGACTATAACTAAACTTCAGTCCAATTTTCTATGGAGAGGGAATGAAATCAACAGGAAAGTGCACCTGGTCAAATGGAAGGAGGTCACTAAAAGTAAGAATCAAGAAGGTTTGGGTGTGAGGAACTTAGATGAGGTAAATGCATGCTTGCCACTAAAGTGGTGGTGCAGGTATTGTAGTGAGGATAAGGCTCTATGGGAAATCGGTGGTGTGTTCTAGGTATGGAAGAATTGGTGGGGGTTGGATTCCTTCAGTGAATAAGTCAGTAGGGGTATCCATGGTTTAGAAGGATATTACGCAGATTACTGAGGCTAATCAGCAACTGGGTGAGTTTTTTGGAGGCCAGGTTAAAATCATAGTTGGCAATGGAAGGAGAATACGGTTTTGGTATGATGCCTGGTTAAGTAACAGAGGTTTGAAAGCTGAATTTCCTAGATTATTCAGCCTATCCACGGAGAAGGAGGAGTCTCTGCAGCAAATCAGTATAAAGAAAAGTATTTTCAGGGGGTGATAGCTTCAATTTAGAAGGCATCTATTAGATTGGAAAGATAAGGAGTTGTAGAGGCAGATAGGCATGTTGGAGTTATCCCCAAATCTCATATTTGGTCTTGAGGACTTTTGCTCTTGGTTAGAAAAGAGTTCAGGGCAGTTCACAGTCTCCTCTGTGTGGAGGTGGTGGGATGTAGCTAGAGGGCCTGGTCTGACAGTACCAGCAGGGGTGTAGGTGAGTTTAGCTCCTCCAAAAATGCAGTTTTTTTTTTTTTTGTTGGTTGGCTTGGCGTGGCAAGGTTAAAACCTCAACCTTCCTACAAAGGATGGGGATTCTTGATGTGAGTGCTAATAACCTTTGTGTTTTCTGTCAAACTGAGGTGGAGTCTGTTGATCATGTGCTTCTGTATTGCCCTCTGGTTTGGAGGTGCTGGTCTCACATGGTAAATTGGTGGGATCAGGTCTGGGCTATACCGGGATCAGGTCTGGGCTATACCGGGATCAGTAACAGGCTTATTGCATTGGTGGTTTGGAGGTAAGTTCAAGTCTTGGACATTTAAAGTCTGGCAGATTATCCCCTCTGTTGTCTTATGGTATGTCTGAAGATTGAGGAATGAATGTTTGTTTAAGGGTGCTCATCCTGATATTCAAGTTTTATGTGAAAAGATTAAAGTGCAGATTGCTTTGTGATCCAAATGGCACTTGAAGATGGATTACTCAGTTCATGACATTATATCCAATCTCCACCAAATCAGGCTGACTTAGGGGTGGTCTGGTCTTATGTGTCCTTGGCTTTTGGCCTTTACCTCTGGTTGGTTTCTTGCCAACTTCTGTGGCGTGTGCTAGCATCAGTTTCGGTTTCACTCTTGGTGTCCACTGTGTGGAAATCAAGTTGTAGCCCTGTGTTGCTTTTAACTCTGTCCTCTCCCCTTTATTGATGTATCCACATACTTTGTATGCCCCTTTTCATCAATAAAGTTTTTTCTGATAAAAAAAAAAAAAAACAAAACAAAAACTACACCCCTAATTCAACTTTTTTTAGGTTCATTAAACAAGCCTATCCCGTAAATAGATTACCACAAGATATATAGAATTGACATATAATTTTTTATTTTTTTTTTTTAGGGTCAAAAGCATTTTATTTTAAGTAATTTTATGGAGTGTCTTATATGTGCCAAAATTTAAACTTTTGACCTCTCGGTAAGGTGCAGAGATTCTAATCAAATAAAAATTTGTAATCCATCAAATATAATCAGAAAAAAATAATAATAATAACTTTAAGAAAGAAAAAGATGTGTGTCTCTAACCTCACAAGAGTCAACATTTTGGAGATACTTGGGAGTGGCCAACGAGGGTGTATAGTGATAGAAGCAGTCACTGCGAATTTTCTTTGGAGGGAATTGTGAGAATGGAATGAACATTGTTCCCTTTAATGCCTTCATTTGTTCTCCTTCTCTCAATCCTTCTCCCACTAGCCATGTCTGCAAAATATTCAATTCATCACCATCACTTCTCAAATTAATTATAAATCTAAATTTTCTCATATAAAGGTTTTAAATATCAGATTTTGATCTTTTGATACCATTATTTACTGATATATGATCATATCTCCTATATGGATAAGTGTCTTATAACCCTTATTTAAAATCATGCATCTAAGATAAATTGTTGCAAAAATTTTCCATTTTTTTTTTTTCTTTCTAATTTTGTGTTTGTAAAGAATCCTATAGCCATGACTGGAGCCATTATATGCAAGTGGTGTAAGTGAGTTTCAAAATTTTTATTTTATAATTTTTTTCGTATGATTTTATAATTATTTTTTTATTTCAAAATGGCCTCGTTGTAATTTTCAAAATACTATATTTACCTGTTGTTTTGAAATAAATAAAAAAAATTCAATTTTCCCCACTAAAATTGTGGAAAATAAAATTTCTAATCTAAAATTTTTATGCTTGATCAAAAAAAAAAAAAAATCTAAAATTTGTACGCATCTAAAATTTTGTTTTTGTACTCTATAATTTCAACACTGCTTATAATTTACTAGTTGTTTTTATAGTTTTTGAAAAATTCCAATTTTTTTTTTACCCATCTAGATTTTTTTTTTTTTTGTTTAAGATTTTGGATATTCTCAAAGAAGGGGGGAAAGTGGTATACTTTGTTGCCTCCGGTGAATAAAAATTCTCGCTTTGTTTCTACATACAGCCACTTTGAATCTCTGGTTTGTGATTGCTTTTAATCTAAGTTGCCCTTTTCTATAAAGATGATATTTTCTTTTCCGAGCTAAGTTTATGAAATTTTCTCCAAAAAAAAAAAAAAAATTTAATTAGTTGATTAAAAATTTGGTGTGTAATTTTGATCTATCGAACATTATTTAAAAATTATGCTCACTGAAATCATCTTTCACATTTAAAACAAAGGGACTCTATTTGCAAATGATAGATTATGAATAATGGGACATACGTTGGGATAAAGAAGAAAGAAGAAATTAAAGGAAAATTTACCTTGACAGCATAAGTTTTGGCAAGGACCAAATTAGTTGAAGCCTCAGTGCCAAGCATTAACTTAAGCTTGTTATACTCATCTTCATATAGTGTGGACACCTATTGGATATTCAAGTTGTATAATTAGTAGATGAAGCAAAATTAAGAAGTACATTGGCATGGTTTGAGGCTAAGATTGACCTAAACAATTTTGAGGAAACTGTATTTAAAGCGGGAATATATCAAAATAATTACATTTTTTTGGAAGTTCAAGTGAGTTTGTGTCTAATGTAGTTTTCACTTATTTAGGATTGCATCTCTATAAAAGTACAATTATTTTTAGTTGTTTCTACTTAAATATAATTTTCTCAACAATTTTTTCAAAAATGCTATACGTTGAATTAGAAATGCTACGTATCTAAACAAATATATAAAAAGGCATCTAAATTTTAAAATTTGTGTAGCATATTCAATACGAATGCGAATCACACCATAATAAATTTAAATTTATATCAGACATTTTTTTAGCTAAATTTAAATTTGTGTAGCATATTCAATTCGAATGCGGCTGACACCATATAAAAGGCATCTAACTTCTTCTTGAGGTTTTGAAAAAAATTACACCAAACACCCAAATTTGACATAATTATATTGTGTTTTTTTAATTTTTAATTCATATAACACATATATAGCTTCCTGTTCGTCAGTCATTCATTAATCGTATTCATAGAAAAAAAAATGATATTATGATCTATTTTATACTAAAATACATATTTTACTATTGATTATCTGTGTGTTAGTTTTGTTTATATTGTCCATACTAAAAAGGAAATTGGATTTATTATATTGTCCATACTATTTATAGGATTTATTATATTTTTTTTAAACCACAAATGTAGTCTATGTAATGTACTCCCTTTGGTTTTTTAAGAAGTTGAAAATAAGAACATAAATACCTGGATGCCTCTTTGGCATAAAGCTAAGGCAATAGAATAAGAAACTTTGGATAAAATGCCTCTGAGAAGGACTTGTGTTGTTCCTTTTGGAATGCTATTTAAAACAACAGCAACTGCTAAGCTACTCCCATCCACCACCTTCACTTTGAGCTGAGGGTGCCTTCTTATATAAAGCTCTCCATTCTTATTTAGTTCCTCCCCCTACAACATATGTATATATATACATATATATATATATAGAGAGAGAGAGAGAGTAATCGATTCATATATATCATGGAAAAAAATGAAAAATTACAAATCAGCGTAGAAAACTAAAAATAATTACAGGGAGGTATAGGGTGCAACACTTTCTATGGGTTTTTAACACAGGAGGAGTTACATCCCATGTTTGTGTGATTACTTTTGATCATTTAGACTAAATTGTAATTTTTCAGGAAAAAATAATCATATATATGTTAGTATTTACACCATTGTTTAACAAATTTATTTATAGCTTATGTAGCTTAAAATTCAAATTTCATGTTTAAGCAATTGCGTTTTTGAAAGTTAGGGTATGTGGTTTTTTTTTTTTTTTTTCAACATATTTGCTTTTTTCAACTAAAAATTCAAAATAAGTTCAAAAAATCTTCTTTTATGCTAAGTTTGAGAATACTTTTTTAAGCTAGCCTTTCCAACTGCAAATAAATTTTGCCTAACAACTTAAATGTGAGATTTATGTTGGAGAGAGAGAGAGAGAGAGAGAGAGAACTTGCCTGATTCATGAGACCTAGACTCAAAACTCTAATGCCTCTTCCCTCAGCTTCCATTATAGCATCCTCAATTAAGCTATTGATTGACTCTCTTTGCCATTGCATCCAGTACTGAGGTGTTAACCAAGAAATGTGATACCCACATGCATACATATAACACTTGCACATAAATGTTTAGTTGTCTTTTTTCTTTTTCTTTTTTTTAATGTTAAAAAATACAGAAATTTTGTTTGGAGGATTGTTGTTCATAATTCTTTATAGAAAATAAAATTTCTAAAAAGAACCCATTGTTTTATGAAAATTCAAAAAGTTATTTTCAAATTTTTTACGAGGGGAAAGCTTCCCCCTAGTCCACAATTGTGAGCTAGTTTCTTCAATTGGGTTCGTGGCTCCACCATGGGAACTTTTGGAAGACAAATATAACAAAATAATATAACTCAATTTAACAAATTAGTCTTCTTTCAATATACGAATGATTTACACATGAAACATACAAAATAAATAGAGGATTATTTAAATGGAGCTCGTAGTAAACACTAGGAACCCAATTGGCCAGTTTAATCCACATTTTATGTGGATTGAAAAGAAATTGTTCTCTTTTAATAAATGTTCTCTCACAAAATAAAACTAATTTGAAAACTACTAGAGTTGTGAAGTTTTTGATTGTTTCGATTCTAAAAATACGAAAAACAAAAACAAAAAATAAAAACTCAACTAAACAAACCCTTATTAATGAGAGAAAAATGGATTGAAATGGTAGATCTCACCTGGATGTTATACTTAGGTATAGCCCAAGTTTGTAATTTGAGATTTCCAAAAATATTTCTCTCAACCACAAAGGTTCTACCATAAATCCGTGTAACCATCATGGACCAAAATGTCACGGGCCACATTACCCACAAGTACCATTTGGAGGCCTGAGGCCTAGAGGCAAGGGAGGCGAACCCGAGCCGAAGGTGGTAGATGGACTCCGGCGTTGTCAGATGTGTCAAATGCACTTCATCCGGAGAATCCTCCGGTCGACAGAGTGAGATTTCATATAAGGTGTCCGTAGACTTGTCCAAAGTGTCATAGATGTGATCGTAGATAGGCATGAAGAGTGAGTAATTGGTTCGAAATTGAGTATGGTGCAGAGAGTGAAACCTGTGACACACATCAAATAAATAAATAAATAAGTATAGTCAATTATCTAATATTAATTTAGAAATGAAAAATATTATATGTACTAATAAATTTTATATATATATATATATATATATATAATTAATGTACTACAACAATGTCAAGAAGCTTTGGATTAAAAAATACAAGTTAATTTAATAATGTGATAAGTGTCACATCAATATGAAAAAATGTTTTATGACATTTTTTTTTTTTATTAGAAACGAACTTGTCTCTAGTTTGTTGAAGCCATAAAACTTATCACGAGTTTTCACTCGATAATTTGAACTATTTATTATTTAGATCACAATATAAAAAAGATGTTTTTAGTTCAATAAGGTCCATAATATTAGGATTTTCTAAGATAAAGAACATGCAACATTTTTATAGTAGATGAGGTCCCTCTCTTTTTTTACAGAGAAATTTCAGCTTTTCAAAAACAAAATTCAAATAAAATTTCTTTGTAACAAGCTGAAATTTCTATAATTATATTATTAAGAGATATTAACTAATAATAAAAAATATATTAAATCACGCATACTACCCCAAATTTGAGATTGATATTTCACTAATTCTCCCCATATAAGAAAAAATCAAGCAGTTTTGGTGACAATTCCCAACTTAAGGATGAGATCAACAACTTTATTTATTTATTTACACATATAGATATATATTATGTAAGATATTATGTACTAGTTTACTTGCATTAGATTGAGTTTTTACCGCTCAAACAAATCTTTCAAAATAGACTTATTCTCAACAATTTGTGGTCCCAAAAATTTTATTAGCGAGTAGAGTCGAATCTAAAACCTTAAAAAGAATAAACTCCAAAATCCCAAATGGATTTGGGGTGGCTGCTACACGATTGCTGTGTAGCAAAATGGGCCTATTTTGATATTTCAAACCGTTCACATTTTAGAATACATCAAGTAAAACATGACTGTAAAAGATCAAGTTAAAGAGAAATCATCACTACAACAAAAAACACAAATGGCGACTAAAAAAAAAAATTCGTCGCTAAAAGTGCATGAAATGGCGACTAAAATGGAATTAGTCGCCGAACATAAGGGTTTTAGCGACTAAAAGAGTTTAGTCGCCGAAAAGCAGGGTTTTAGCGACTAAAAGGAAGTTTAGTCGCCGAATATAGGGTTTTTAGCGACTAAAGTTTGTTTAGTAGCCAAAAGTCACGATTTTTGGCGACTAAAATAATTTAGTAGCGAAAAGTTATGGTTTTGGCGACAAAAAACAGGTTTAGCCGCTGATTATAGCAGTTTTGCCGACTAAAAACAATTTAGTCGCTGAAAGTGACGCTTTTGGCTACAAAAAAAAAATTAGTAGCTAAAGGTCAAGAATTGCCGACTAAAATGCATTTTAGTCGCCCAAAGTAGAGGTTTTGGCGACCAAAATTGAGTTTAGTCCCCAAATGTGCTAGCCTTAGGCGGGTTGTAACTGTTTTAGCGACAGAAAAGAAATTAGTAGCCAAAAAATGGAGTATTGGTGACTAAAATTCAGATTTTGTCGCCAAAAGTGCTTACCCTATTTTTTTTTGTAAATATTTTATTTTTTACATAAAATATATTAAATAAAAAAAATTATTTTCATATATACAATTTTGTATTAATACCAGTGAACATAGTATATAAATAATATTTGTTGCAATAATATTCATGTGATCTGGGAGTGGCGTAGTGGGGGAGCAAGTGTTGGTAAAGGCGTAGTGGGGTGCAAGTGTTGGGAACATAGGTTTGAACCTTGGGACATCCAGCAGAGGCAATTTTTTTTTTTTTGTGAAATATGGTTTTGGCGACTAAAGGCGTTGGTCGCCGAAAGGTATACCTTTTGGCGACGAAAAGTTTAGTCGGGAAATGTTTAAATAATAAAAAAAAAATCACTATTGGCGACTAAAAATTTAGTCGCTAAATGTATAATTTCAAAAAATGGAATTGCATTTGGCGACAATTTGTTTCGTCGCCGAAGACCTGTGAATTGGCGACTAACAGGTTTTTAGTCGCCAAAGGCATTGGCGACCATGAATTCGCGACAACAGTGGCGACTAAAAGTTTTTGTCGGGAAAAGTGAAAATTCGACCTTTGGCAACTAAAAAAGGACCTTTGGCGACTAAAAATTTAGTCGCCAAAGGTGTATTTTCTTGTAATGCATTTATCTATTTATTCACTCATATTTGTATCTACTTAAATACTTTAAATCATTATTATTATTTATTTTTGTAGATATAAATGTGATTGGATGAATGGATAAACGATATTCGATTAACTTGATTTTTTGCAACCATATTTTACTTGATTTATTCTAAAATGTGAACGATTCGGATTATCGAAATGGATCCCGAAATGGCCCATTTCGCTGCACAGTAATAGCTACTACAACAGCCACCACAAATCCATCCCAAATTTCATCAATCAAGTCAAACCCTTTGGGGGTAAGACCAACAACTTTAATACATACAAACATTTTAAATTGAGTAATGCTAGATATCTTAGAAGTTTTATTAAAATTTCTATTAAATGTTTCATATGGGTATGAGACTTATACCATGTGGGTCTCACACTCATATAAGACATTTGATAAAAAATTTAATAAAAATTTTAAGATCTCTAAGCGTTTTTATTTGAAATTTGTTTCATTTGTAGTTATGAAGTCCAAATAAATCTAGTGGCCCCACACTAAATAGGTTACACCCTCACAGCGAGCGTCCCCAGAATTGTTCAATTTTATGACAGCTTAGTCTTAAATACAAATGAAACAAATTTAAGTACACTTCTTTAATTGCATGACCAATAAGATTGTCACATAAACAAAATCAAGGTTCAGTTTCGCTCTAGTTTGCAATCGGATTGGAGCGTATTGTTAAGTTTGTAAAGGCCCACCACGGATCTCATTTCAATAATCCAAACCGTTCAATGTGTAAAAATCATCGAGTACTTTCTTACTATGAAAAAATCACATTGATCGAATATCAATAGCTATTTGATCGGACCATATTTTTGTCACTGGTACATATAATTTTCAAAAAAGATTGTTGAGAAAAATCTAATCCGATCAAGTAACTATCGATATCCGATCAATGTAATTTTTTACAGGGATAAAATACTCAACGACTTCTACACATTAACAGTTCGAATTGTCAAAATAAAACCTGTTATGGCCCCATAAGCCCAACAATACCGTCCAATTCACTTTGTGGATCGGAGACAAGCGACTCCAAAACTCAAAATCAAGCTACAATTTGCGATTCCCAGCATTAAATTCAACAACTAATTGTACAAGATGATACAATGTAACTTGTCAAATATAGAACAAGCTACAATTTGTGATTCCCAGCATTAAATTCAACAACTAATTGTACAAGATGATACAATGTAGCTTGTCAAATATAGAACAGGCAGTTGGTCTAATGATTTATATAATTGTCTTTTAAAATAATAAGAAAGTCAGAAATTCAATGTTCGAATGGATACAAAAATAGCAACTATGTCATTCTAATCTAACTCACTAACTTCTAACATTCTATCATATGACACAAAAAACAAAAAATAAAAAACAAAACAAAAACAAAAACTTGTTGAGTATATAATAGTGGCATACAAATGTCATTAATATTTAATAAAGTTCTTCGTCACATAAAGTGATATGTAAAATATAATCATTATAAGATTACTCTAAAAGTAGTGTACACAAATTGTTTTACGAAAGTTTAAAAAAATTATTTAAAATTTTATTTTTAAAAAAATAATGTAGTATCCAAATCCAACTTTTGTGTAGTGTTGACCACTAGAATGAATGTGATCAACATTATTTTCCCAATTAAAATTTTGTATATATTTTCTGAATTTTTTATAATTATTAATTTTTTTTAAATAAATGATAATCAATGTGCCTATGAGCATTAGTTTCCATGGAGATTAGGGTAAAAACTGGTTTATAAATGAGTAACGTCATACAAGCAATTTTTTACAAATTGTATGGCAGTTGTTCCTATTATTTAATTTCTGGGTCTTATTTCAAATATTAAGACTTTATCATAATACATCATATGAACTTATAAAAAAATATAAAAAAATCTGCCCTTTCTGTTAGTGGCGTAGTCAGGAATTCAGTGCAGAGGGGGCACAAATTAATGATAATTTGGTTCCATTTTTCTAAAAATACTTTTCCAAAAATTCTACTTTCTTGTTTTCCGTGTTTTTATGTTTTTACTGATTTTTTTAATATTTTAAGCAAATTTTTTTTTTTACTTTTTTGACATACCTACATAAATATACTTAAAAAATAAAAATTGTAAAAAAATCTGTTAAAAATTCACTAAATACCAAAAATAAAAAAAATACGAGAATTCAGTACATTTTTTGTATTTTTATGTATTTATTAATTTTTTAAAATATTTTTTTACAAATTTTTTACTTTTTAGATACATCTAAGTAAGGTGCATCTAAAAAAGTAAAAAAATATGTTTAAAATTTTAAAAATATTCCCTAAAAAAAAAGCGAAAATTAAAAAACTCAATTTTCAAAAAATTTAATCCAAAAAACTCAAACTAAACACTGATTAATTTTTTTTTTCATAATAAAAAACAATGAGATATTACTAAAATTAAATGTTAAGAGTTCATTTGGATAAATGTGAATTTTAAATTAAAGGATATGTTATTAAATTTTATACAAATTTTGGGGAGTAACTATTTTATAAGTGGATTGGAAAATTAAAAAAGAAGATACGTTGAGACAGAAATGATATATTTTAGTAAAGAAATTCTATAAAACATACCACAAAAAAAGTGTCTATCATATGTCTCAATTATGATATTGGTGGCCTTTAGTTATAACACATTATAGTATTAGATATAATTTAGTTATAACTTCTAATGGTTGTTATTTTAGTTATGACTATATATCAAGTAATAGTTAGTTATGACTCATACTGATATTAGTTATGACCTATTGTAATTTTTTTTATTTTTATAATTGAAGATGTGTTGTTTGATTATAATTTATATAGTGGTCATTTTAGTTATGAATGGAAAAAAACACATGAAGGATAAACTCCACATGTCAAATGTAACTAATAATTCAATAAATTATATATCTTCATTGAAATTTATTATGTTTATATGTCAATAATGATAGACATCACCATTATATTAAAATTTTTATTGATAATAATATGACTTATTATAGCCTCTTTATTTTCAATCAAAATAACCACTATTGTTCTCATAATTTTAAAAATGTCATTCATATTTCACTTTAAATAATATTTTTATAATTTTTTATTTAATATATTTTCTTTATGTTTAAAAAAAAAAAAATTCTCAAAACTCCGCGGTCGGGCCAGGGGGTGGGTTGGTTTTGACGTGACCCCCTTAACCTAACATGGCTCCGCCCCGCCCTTGCTTTCTGTTATAATTTCTGGGTCTTTTTTTTTTTTTTTTTTTTTGTTACAGGAAAATCCTCCCTACCCTCCCGCAGGTCCAAGGCAGCGCCCCTTGCAGAGATCACCAAGGTGTCCTGTTAGCCGTTCCGAGTGAGGAAACTATAACATGAGAATTTGTCCCGACCTCCCAAGACAAGCTCCGCTTAAGTCAGGACTCGCACAGCGGGGGAGCATTGAACCCACACCAAGTGCTGACTAGACAACTTGAGGTCCAACCTCCTAACCAACAGTGCTTCGCCCAGGAGATTGGCCCAAGAGAAAAATTAAACTTGTGACCTTGGGGCTTAAACCCCAAGGCCTTACCACAATGCCACAACCGCTTAGGTTATTTCTGGGTCTTATTTCAAATATTAAGACTTTATCATTAAACATCATATCAAGGAGTCGTCACTCTGTTTTTCTTGTGCCTGGTAGAAGGATTTTTTTATGTTTATAGAGAAAACTTAACTCTCCTTTTTATTTTGATAAAAAAAAATTAAAAAAATATATATTTTTCTATATTTGGTTAAGTTCTTAAAGTTAATGAACTAGTAGTTGTATTAATATTAATAGTATTGGAATGACAGCGGTGGTAAAAGTGACGGTGATGATAATGATGACGGTAATAGTGTTAGTGGCATTAAAAAGATTTTAATTTTGAAAGGTGAAAAATATTTTTCATTTAATTTTTTTTTGTTGCAAAACTATAAAATAAATAAATAAATATATATATATATATATATATAATAATTATTTATGTATTTTTATAGAATATTAAGAATTAATAAAGTTAGATTACAACAAAAGGATTAAATTCGCTCCATCAACTCAAATCATAAATTTATGTCTTTCTCACTGTTTCAAAAGACAATTAGATAGACTATTGAACTAACTTTTTATTTAAATTTATTTTTCATTGTAAAATTATAAAATAAATATATATAATAATTATTTATTTATTTTTGATAAAATATTAGGGATTAGTACATTAAATTATAACAAAAAAATTAAAATCACTTTGTCAATTTGTTCAAAAAAAAAAAAAAAAAATCATTGAAGGTTGAATGCACATGATTTGTGCACACATATATAGCCATGTGCAGGTGAGGCTGTATGGCATGGTTTTAAAAATTGGACCGGACTGGCCGGTTCAACTGGTTGAACCGCCGACCGGTCAAGGTTTCGGTCTGGGTACAACCACTGAACTGGTCATAGTGGAAAATCGGCCTGTTTTGAGAGAACCGGGAAAACCGGCGGTCGACCCGGTTGCGGTTCACCGGGTTGATAAGACGAATTTTTTGTATTTTTTTCTTTTATTCTTTCTTTCTTTTCTTTCTTTCCTATTATATATATAATATATTATATAATAAAAATTTAATTAGAAACTCTCTTTTAAGGGTCTCCTCTTGTGAGGAATCTCATTGAGAACTTGAAATTATTGTGAAAGTTTTTATCTATTTATAAGAAAAAAAATTCTTCCAAAAAAACTCAAGAAATCTATGTGAGATTCAATCAAATTTATTAGAGAGAAACTTAAAATTTTGATATCCCTTCAAAATTTTTGCTCTTCTTTCAATCAAATTATTTGAATTAAAATTATATGAAGGGAATATTGAATATTTGATTTCTTCTTTCAAAATTAAAATTAATAATATTTTTAAATATATTTTTATATTTTTAAAAAAAAAAATATTAAGAGAAATATTTATGATTATAAATATCTACTAGCTATATGCGCCCGTATTGATGCACAAAAATCATCGACACTGACATTCATAAATGTGTTTAGTACAAATGCTAATAAAGACAAAAAAAATATAGAATAAATTACAATCCCATCCCTTAAATTTTACTTAAATTATAATTATTTCCTGCTGTTTTAAAAATTGTATTATGCTCCTAAGGTTTTTAATTTATAATAAATAGGTCATTTTATTAATAAATCATTAAATTAATTAATAGTTTTAATAATATTAAAATTTTATTTTAATTAATAATTCACATAATTTTATTATTATATAGGTGAACAATTAGAAATTTTACTTTTTTAATTAATTCTGTTAAATAAAAAAATTCGACCGAGAGGTATTTATAATTTTCTAAACCACAGAAAGCAATTTATATTTTAAACAAATCTCAAAAAGATGTATTTGTAATTTATCTAAAAATACATGAACTTGTAGAAATTGTCAAAAAAATTATTTTAAAAAGTGATACATGAACCAGACTATATGATTGTATTAAGCAAAAGTTAATTTTGGTGTTCAAACATTTGTTTACTTCTCCTCATATTACAAATCTCTCATTTCTCTATTTAAAACAAAAATAAAAATTACTAAAAAAGTACACAAACTTGAAATCTTAACTTCAAATTTAAGAAACAAAATGCTTAGGTGCCGTTTGGTAACACTTACGTTTTCAGTTTTCTGTTTATATTTACAAAAATTTTAAAAATTCAAATAAAAACTTGTTTGGTAAAATTTTTTATTTATAAATCAGTGGTCTCAGTTTATAAATTTGGCCAAAAAATGAAAATACAAAAAATGTGTTTCCGTTTTGAGTTTTGAGTTTTTTTTTTTTTACCACCCAACACTAGCCACCACCCGCCACCATTTTCCACCACAGTCTTCCGCTACCACCACCCACCCCCCACCACCACCACTCACCACCCACCTGCCACCACCACCCACCCCTCGCCACCGCCACCACCACCACCACCACCACCACTACCACCCACCATCCACCTGCCATCCACCCGCCACCACCCACCACTCGCCACTACCATCCACCGCCGGCCACTACCGCCCGCCACCTACTTGCCACCACCACTCACCACCCACCTGCCACCACCATCTACCACCTGCCACCACCAGCCACTTATCACCACCAGCCACCTGCCACCCACCCGCCACCACCACCCACCACCCGCCATCGTCACCCACCCACCCACTCACCATCACCACCCGCCACCACCCGCCACCACCTGCCATCTGCCACCCACCTGCCACCACCACCCACCACCCGCCACCGTCACCCACCCACCCACCTAACCACCACCACCCGTCATCCGCCACCCACATGCCACCACCACCACCACCACCCACTCGCTACCACCCACCACCCGCCATCGTCACCCACTCACCCATCACCACCACCCACCCGCCACCACCCACCACCCACCACCACCAGCTACCCACCACCCACCGTCACCACTTTCCGCCACCATCTTCCGCCGCCATTTGCCACCACTTGCCATTTCTCACTTTTTTTTATATTTAAATTTTTTTTAAATATTTTGTCAATTACCAAACGCGTTTGTAGTTTATGTTTTTCTAAAAATAAACAAAAACCAGTTTATAAAATTTTTGTAAATATAAACTGAAAACGTAAACGTTACCAAACACACCTACTATTTGAGCAACATATTTATTGTGATATTACTTTCTTTGTCATTTATTTTTATTTAAAATGAACCTCAACCTCTCAATACTTTTTCTTCCATATTTTTCAATATCTTTAGCTACATGTAGATAGAAAAGAAAAAAAATTTAAATACAGAAACCGATTCCAGAACCAAACAGGACCCTTACTTATAAGATGAGTCCTATACTCATACATCAAATATTTAAGTCTGAAAAACTGAAATGAGATTCTATGCAAATAAAAAAATAGAGAGAGGGAAAGAGAGACTTACGAAGGAGTATAGATGAGATATTTGAGGGGAGGGAAGAGGGAGAAGAGTCTCTTGGGGATGAGCTCGAAGTTGCAGTGACCTAAGTTGTTCATGAAATCAATGAAAAAAACATAGCCAGCTAAGGATGCAATTGAGGCAGTCCCAGTAAACACAGCAGTCAGCATTGGTATTGCAAACAGCATAAAGTATGCAATGTGCTCCCCAAATGGATGAATCACAGCTGCCACCACATCCATATACATATCCCATTAATAATTAATGCTATCAGAATCTTGTAATTTTAATTTCTAAAAAATTGGAAATTCTGCGTAATTTTATTTTGTAATTACTAAAATATTACATTATCATTAACACGTGGTATTATTAACTAATCTTAAAACATCATATAGGCAAGTAAATTCCACTACATAAATATAATTATTTATCTATTTAACTCACTAACTCACACATGTGCATAGTGGGTTATTTTGTCCTTACATGGAAGCAAAGATGAACACAAAAATATATTTTAGAACAGGTCAAAATAAGTATAGTGAAAAAAATATTGCGTTTGGTAGAGTTTTCTAAATATGATTTGAGAATAGAGTTGTATTTTGAGTTTGTGAGTTTGGAATTATGATTTGAGTGTGAAAAATTTGTTTGGGGAATAAGTTTTGAAAATAGTTTTGAATTGAGTGGAGAATTTTTGATGTGACATATGATATTTGATATAAAAAATTACAACTCATAATCAAACACACAACTCAAAATTCTATTCAAAATTCATAAAAATTTTTTAAAATTCGGAAAATATTTTTTATTGAATATATAAAAATTAACATGTGTCAAAAAATAAAATAAAATAAAATAAAAATTATGCACTGTTCCCGTCACCGGCCGGACGATCGGTGGGACGGCTGGATGTCCGGTAAGACATCCGGTGTCCGGCGGGATGACCGGTTAGCTCAAATTTTTTCGCCTTAGACCGAGTTTTCAAAAGTGAGTGTTAAATTAATTTTTGAAAGCCACAACCAAACACCATGTGCAAACTAAAAGCTGGAATCACAATTTCAAAAATCTTCCAAACAGATATATCTTTTAGCAAAAGGGAAAATTTACTAATCAATAACTTAATAATGAAATCAATTCGAATATATACTATTACATTGAATAATTTGGGATTATTTTTTATACATTATAAGAATACTTATGCAATGTAGGAAACTAATAGAAGAATTTTTCAAAATCTTAAGAGTTATTCTATATATAATATACAATTATTCATAACATAGAGAGTTAATTCATAATTTCAAAAAGTTAATGGGGTATGGCCACCCCTTAACTTCATCTCTACATGGAAAGTTATAGTTGGATGGTGATACCACATCTTATCAAACACCTCCCATGAATTTATAAGAATCATCATAAAAAAAAAAATACTCAATCCAATTTACAATGGACCGGCTCATAGGCCTACCATGGGTTCCACTTTTGAATAGTAAATCACTAAATTTTTTTTTTAACAATGATTGAGACCTCCATTTTTTTGGGACCCCCACAACTCCCTTTAGATCTCCACAATTGATGGTGTGAGCTCCACATATACATGAGTAGGTCCCACAAATACATTAATGGCAGAGATCTAAAGAGGGTTGTGAGGGTCTGCACAAAATGGGGGTCTCAAGTATTTTTTTTTTTTACCTCTCATTTGAAAATCATGTGATGAAATCATTTAATAGAATTATTAGATCAATTTGATTCTTTTTTTTTTATATATATATATATTTTAGATGGATGATATGTGCATTTGTCTTTAAAATATCTATAATTGAATTATCAAAGTGAGTCATGTGATAGACCTCGGACTCAAATTGGAGACGTAAAATTCCAACTAAATATTCAGTGACATATAGCAACCTAAATAAAACAAGAGTATAGATGCTTAAAGAGAGAAAAAATATTAAATGTGATCTTACATGAAATGGGCTCAGTGACAATGGAGGAATGGTGGTGGGAATGATAGCGAGAGTAAAGATAATGATGGTGAAGAGCTCTGTGGAGCCAGTAGTAGAGGAACTCCACTGGTCCCATATGCAGCAAAATTGTTATGATAACACCATCTGTTCTCCAAATAGGTAGGTGAGAAGCACCCTTAAGTGCCATGTTCCCTACGTAGAATAGTGTCCCATTCAACAAGATTTGGTCATCCCTGCCAAACCAACCAACCATTTTGTGAGCCCTATTAAAAAAAAAAAAAATTTAAATAAAATAAAATTTGAGTTGCAGGTACATATAAGGGAATGGCTTCCACTCACTTGAAAAAAAAAATTTCTAAGGTGTTGTTGGGTTTTCATGGACCCACCTCAATAATTTACATTATTCATTTCAAAATGCTCATCAAAAAGATTATCTTTACAAATAATTAGATTGTTTGGGCAACCGTAATCACATATTTAGATCACATTTATCATAAATATAAAAAAATAGATGACAATTATAATTTTGATTAAGGACTATTTATTATTTTGAAGACAAATTCAATCTAATAATGCTTCTACAATATTTCGATTAATCTATTTTTTTACAATGATGATCTTCTCAACAAGCCCTTTAATATGAATGATTTGGATTATCATGTCATAAATATAATATATCTATATATAATCAAGTCATCCAAATTATAGAAATATTTTTTTATGTGAATTATATCAAAAAAGTTAGAAATAATGTAAAATTGTAAAGAATTTTATCCTGAAAAGTAATTTGTAGTTTCGATTCAATTATTGTAAATTCGAAACTATATTTGAAACAAATCACAACTACATATAAATTTTTTGGGTTCATAGCATTATTGTAAATATATTTTACCTTTCTCAGTTATTATTGAATATCATGTTGCTTTCTCAATTTATAACCATACTTGGTTTCACTTTCATCCCTTTAAAAGGGGGACATTTTTCAATTTTTTTATAGTTGAGGGTTCTAAATGTATGCTTTCAAAGTTAAGAAGAATAACGTAATATTCAATAATAACTGAGAGGATGAAATGTAATTAACCTTTTGTTCTTCTTTCCTTTTTTTAAAATATCATGTCTAAATCCAAACAAACCCTTGTCTTAATATTTGTTTTTGTTTTTATAATTGATTAATGTTGTAACACCTACCAAAAAACGTAACAAAAGTTCCTACAATTAAAAGGATGGCTTCCAACTAACTTTCATATATATATATATAGAAAAATGTTTGAAACCCCTATTTTTTAAAAACTCGCACAATCCTTTTTGGATCTCTACCATTGATGTATGTATGTGATTCACTCATGTATGTGTGGTGCTCACACCATCAATGGTGAAAATCCAAAAGAGGTTGTGGGGTCATCAAACAATAAGGGCCTCAAATTTGGTGTGCCCTTGAGGACAACCCATTGTAACTGCTAATTCATCTTGTTGAGTTTTCAAATTTGGTTTTTGATCATAAAAAAATAATAATTAATTCCTGTTATATGATTCTTTTCTTTTTGGGGACTGAAATAATTTTTTTAAAATACCTTTTTTTTAATATTTATTTTTATCAAATTAATTCCAATTTTTTTTTAAAAAAATTCAAAAATAAAACTTGAAAACTTAACAAAACAGTATTAAAAAATAAAATAAAAAAAAGAAGAAAAACACAAAACAAAAAGTGAAAAACACGAACTATACATTGTACACTCAAATTTAATGGGTTGTAAACCTCACCTAAAATTAATCTAATTCACAAACTCCGCACACTAGGGCATAAGCCGTGTTTGGTTTGATTTTCAGAAATTTTTTCTAAAATCTAAAAATTAGTTTTGTAAGAAAATAAAGAAATAAAAAATCAAAAACACTTATCATTTTTATATAGTTATATTTTTTTGTAGGACAAAAATAATTTTAAAATTTTAAAATATATATCTTTTATATTTATATTTTAAAATAATTTCTAATTTTCCAAAATAAAATCTAGAAAGATTTTCAGAGAATGAAACCAAACATAAAAAATCTTCTGATTATTTGTTGTTGTTTTCTTTTTGAATTTATTAATTTATTAAAGACAAAATTTCAAAAAAACAGCCTAATTGAAATAGAACCATTCCGAATATTAGAACTACGCACTCTTTTGGTTTAGTTTTTTATTTTTCATACTTCTTTATCTTTAATTAATTTTTTTTCATATTTTTTTTATCTTTAATTGAAATGGTCTAAATTAAAAATAAATAAATAAATAAATTATGTTAAATTGATGAAATTAAAATTTTAATATTTATTTTGTTACGACAAACAAATTTTAAAACCCTTTTCATAATTTTTTCAAAATTAAAAATAAAAAATTGAATCACTACAAAAGATTAAGGTTTTAGAGGCCAAAATTTAGAGACAAAATTATTTTTTAGGGACTAAATATTTTTATTGTGAAAAATGTCGTCATTATATTTTTAGCAACGAAAATTAGACATTAGTGATATTAGTGATGAATTATTATCCTTTTGGGACCAAATTTTTTGTCTCAAAAAATAAACAATTTTGAGACCAAATTATTTTGTTCCTAAAAGTCTATTTATTAGTGATATTTTCAAAATTTTGTCATTAAAAGCCTTGTTTTTGACTTTTTAGAACGACCTTTTAGCGACCATCCTTATGACGATAAAAATTTATCCTTAAATGTCTTTTACAACAAATTTGATCATGCATGTTCTCGTGAATGATGTGTAAAAATAAGAAAAAATTACAACTCAGTGATAGTTTTACAAAACAATTAAAAATTCATGAAAAATCTTAAGACTTTAATTATTAATGCACATAAACTTTACCACTAAACTGAAATTATTTTTAAAAGTTTAAAATAGTAGTTGTCCTAAGAATAATTAGAGAGAGAGAGAGAGTACAGACCAGTTGCTTTCTCTGTCAACTTGCTCAAAATCAATGGTCTTATCTACAATCCTGTTGGTGCCTTTGGCAGTTCGGTAGCGAGAGAGGCTGATCCAGATTTGGTTGTGAAGCATTCTTGACATTAGAAATGGGAATATCAGCAAATTGCTTAAGTCCCTCTCTTTCTCATCCTTCACCATGTATGAGTATATGCTATGAACCACCCATGGTGCCAATACCATGTACTATATATTATAAAACCAAAAAAAAAAAATTAAAAAAAAAAAAATGAATGTTAGTAACAACAACGGAAGAGGTTTTTTTTTATATACAAAAAAATAGAATATCACTAGTTTGTAAGTTACGATAATCGAACCGTTCAGTTTATGTCACTAGTTTGATGAAAAAATGATATCTTAATCATTAAATTCAATAAAAAATGATATTTTAAAAAAATTTTGGACAACTACATTTAATGTAATGACTAAAAATATTTTCATTTCCACTGGTTTTACTACAAAAATAGATAAATAGTTTCGATTAAAAATAAATCAAAATTAAAAATCCATGGCCTATTTTGTTACGATGGTCAAATATTAGTGTTTTTTTTTTTTTTGTTGTAATATAATCTCAAAATTATATTTATTTTTACTTTTATTTTTTAAGAAAAAAATTTATAATGAGATTGATTATATTTAATTTTTTTTCAATAATGATTTACGTATAAAATTGTAAAAATTAAACAAAATGAATCATCAAAAGTGGAGACTTATTGTGAGTCTAACAGGTCAAGACTAGACTGTTCAATCCAAATTAAAAACTGCAGGAAGTAAGTTCACACAATCTAATAATAAAAGACTAGAAAAATAACAAACATTATGCATTCGGAAAAAGTATTTCAAAAAGTATTCTAAAGATAAAATGTGTGGACTATATATGACCCCCACTATATTAAAATTAAATTTACATCATATATTTTATTTTCAGAAAAAGTGTTTTCCAAAAGCAATGAGCTATTCTCGTTCTAAGCCAATGGTAGTGTACCAAGTCACAGAAGTTAGTGGAGCAGTGGATTTTATTTAGAAAAAGTACATGTCAGAGAAATTTATAAAAATTAATTAAAAAAATTATAATTTTACTTTTTAATAATTAAAAAATTATCACTAATTTAAAAATATTTTTTCAAAAACATTCAAAACATTTATTCGTTCCTGTCCTTACCCTCCACAATTTATGTCCCTTAAATTACTTCACTATCATATAATAATATTTCATTTCTAATTGAAATGAATTGACAATAAGGGACTCGTGGAGATTCAGAATTTGACCATTTTTCTATGGAGTAATACTAGATATCATATATTTATATTTACAAATTTATCTATATAATAATGTGGTATGAGTGTTGAGTTTAGCATCATTAAATATATAACAAATCAAAAATTGACACATATTCTCCTATATTAATGTGGATAACATTTTCCATGTCACCACTACCTCATTAAAACAGAATAATAAATATGGGAAATTTTATACCTAGTTATCCCGTTTGTGATTTTTTGTTATGATCTAGGGTAGTGTTAATTATGATTGATTATAGTATTAATTATGATTCATTCTGATATTAGTTATAATCTAATGTGTTTATTATTTTAGTTATAATTGCAAAAGTCTTTGATTATACCTTATGTGGTATTTGATTATGATTCATTATATTTTTTTTTTTCTAATTATGACTGACAATGATTTAATTGTGACATTTAGCATAATTTCATATGGTACAAAGAATGTATATATTCTAGAATGACCATAATGTAGTAAGGAAAAAACTCATACAAAATTTTCATATATAATAATATGATTCAATGTGCACCTTTCACTTTAAAAAATATATAAAAATAAATTTATTTACAAAAATGACATTATCATATTATTTTTAAATCTCAAGCCAACTTTTTTAACCAAATATAAGTAGGCTTTTTTTTTAAAAAAAAAAATAACAAAAAAAAATCGATGAATTATTAAATAAATTGAGCCTTTTAGCAAATGTTTGAATTGAGCCTTTTAAAAATTATATGAATTTAAGTGTTAAAATAAAGCATATGCATATTATCTTTTATATTTATTTATTTTTTAGTTTATGAGTTAAATATTCACCTCATACCCTAAAACTATCAAATTGGGCAAACATCGAACCAGGGCCACTCCTAGTGTAAACCCCTAAAAGTTTTTTTTTTTTTTTTTTTCTGGGATTTTTTTTTTTTTTGTTTTTTTTAAAGGAGCAATTACTTAACAGTGTAACAGAAAGAAAAAAAAAAAAATACACAAACATGAAGGGGCCATGACTTTTCACTTTTACTTCACCACAAAATCACTTGCACTCCTCATGTATTTATAATTCCTATGTGTTTGTAATTTTTTTTTCTCTACTTCACTGTTAAATAACTCCCTTTCTTTCTAAATACACTAATGTTGTGTTTGGTTAGGAGATTTAAAGAGGAATTTAAAAAAAAAAATGAAAAAGGTAGGTGAAATATGAATAAAATATATTTACATTTCACCTAATTTCACACATATTTTTTCTCTTTTCTTTTTCAAATCTCTCCCCAAATCTCCTAACCAAACACAACGTTAGAGAAGTTATTTGGTGGCCTAGGGCATTGCGTAACTCTCTTGAGTGCCACATGATCTTGTTAGCCATTCTTAAATGCAAAGGGCGTATACAATCATGTGACTTCCGGGGCATTGCCTATCTCTCTCAAGTGCCACATGATATTCTAAAATGCAAAGGGCATATACAATCATGTGACTTTCGAAAGCGTTATAATAATATTCTAAAAGCACCAAATAACATTCCACAAAAATAAAGTCATATTTCACCATCTTTGTTCGAAATATATAAATTTTTTTGCACATGAAAAAAAATAATAATAAAAAGAAAAACCAAGTAAATAAATAACCAGTTAAAATTTTCTGATCTAGAACTTTGTAGATATGCTTAAGTGAGCTCTTCTAGCATGAAGAGAAAAGTCTTTTATGATTATGTATGTATTATTTTCTTGGTTGGATTTTGGAAAAATATAGAATGAACCACAATACTTTCAACTCCATGTTATGAAAACATTGGCAAAACAAATTAAATATGAGTAATGGTATACAAATTTATTTTTTTATTTATTTTTTCCATTTTACAAATTGATGTGCTAATAAATTATTTTTATAATTTAATTCTAGTGGGTTTCATTTCAAAAAACATGGGTTTACTTTTGCAAGTCTTGTTAGTTTGTAAAAAATAAAAATTAAATTAAAAATTAAAAAAATCCTTATAAGAAAATTTTATTTGCAACTAAAAAAAAAATTGTAATATTTATTAGTTTGTATGATATTATTATTATTATTTCCAATAAGTACATGTATAGGTGGCTTCCCTTCCTTGATGTGGAACATTTTTCATTGGTAACATGAAGAATCCTACTTCTCAAACAATATTATGGAGTTTTAAATTTTTTAAAAAATAAAACGTTATTTGAAAAGTAGTAAAAAAAAAGTAAAATCATTGAACCAAATTCAGTTTAAGTACAATTTGAATCACTAATTTAAATTTACAACACGTTTTAATTTTTATTTTTTTTATCACTTTTCACACTACTTCAAGCTCCCATTTTTTTTCAATCAAACAATGATCACTTAGGTTGTGTTTGGAGTATGAATTTCATTGAATTTTTAGAAAACGAGAGGGAAAAAAAAAAAAGTGAAATAGAACTATATTCCATTCACATTTTATCTATATTTTCTCTTTCTAATTCTAAATACTTACTTAAATTCATAAGTCAAATACAACCTAAGAGAACAAAGAGAATCTAACTTACAAGAATATTTAACATAGATACAAATGTAACAGATGCAACATATTTATATGTACCTACATAGGGTAAGCATGATGTAATATGTGCATGTGAAGCAGTTAGATTAATTATGATAATTGCTAAGTTTAAATAGTTAGACCTCAAAGGAATACTACAACAAATTAGAAATGTAGAGACAAAAATTTAATAGTAAAATCACTTTTTATAGACTAATAGTTTAATTGTCAAAAGTCTCTTCTTTTTCTTTTTTTTCTTTTTTTCTTTTTTTATCAGCGAAATTGGGCATATATAGTAATGAAGTACTATCTTTTATAGACTAAAATAGTTTAAATAAGTGTACTTTTTGTCTTTTTGGACTAAAAAATTGATGAAGAAAATATGGATGTTTGGGTTAACTTTTTGACTTTTTATGGAAAAATGTATAATAAAAAATTGTAAAAATTGATTTGTAGGGAAAAATTAGGATTGGGAGTTGTGCAGCCGCAATTGTTGACTTTTGGTGAATAGTGTTAACTTTTTAACTTTTTGAGTAACTTTTTGACTTTTTGACTTTTTTACAATATGTCAAACTTGGCCTAAAATAGTTTAATTGTCAAAAGTCTCTTCTTTTTCTTTTTTTATCAATGAAATTGGGCATATATAGTAATGAAGTACTATCTTTTTAGAAACAAATTTTTTGTTTTAAAAATAAAACTTTTTTACATCAAATTATTTTGTCCCTACAAATAAATTTATTAAACATGTTCAAAATTGTCACTGAAAGTTTTTTTTTTTGACTTTCTGAATTGACCACAACTCTCATAAAGACATGAATTACTTTCCAAATATTTTTTCCAACAAAATGTTCACTTTTTAAAAACAAAAAACAGTTTAATTCCTAAAACATGTTGTAGTGATAGGGAAAATCGTAACATAGCTTCAAAGAACTATATATTTCATATAATAGTATAAAAATATGGGAGAGGCTTCTCTCTAATTGGGTTTCTCAATTGGAGAGTATTGTTGGACCTCCGTGGACCTACAACGAAACCCTCATCTATGATCTGAACTGTATAATATGTAAGGTTCGTCGAGTATTTCATTCTTATAAAAAATAACGTTGATCAGATATCGATAATCACTTGATCAAATCACATTTGTATCAACAATTTATTTTAAAAATCATACATACCGTCGACGCAAATGTGATCTGATCAAGTGACTATCGATATTCGATCAACGTAATTTTTTTATAAGGATAAAATATTAGATGAGTCCTATATATTTAACGGTTAGATCATCAATACGGATTTCATGATAGGCCGATGAGACTCAACAACATCCTCCAGTCCAATTTGAAACGGAGAGAAGCCTTCCTCTAAAAATATATAGAGGAAAAAATAGAGAGGACACATATCATTATCTTATCTGCAACAAATGAATAGAATAACTAGGTATATATGTATGCACTGGTGGGATAGGAATACCTTGAAGCTTCCAAGGTGTTTCCATGGCCAGTCAGTGAGCACTCCAGGTTTAGAAGCCATACTTCCACTTTCTCTCACTCCTCTTCATTTATCTTCTACTCCAATATATTATATATAGAGCTCTATAGAACTTCACTCCAATAAATGTCTACACTTACATTTGCCGGTTGTCATGAATGCATTCTCTGCAGATATTTTTCAACACTTGTCCATTAAACTTAGGTCTTGTTTGTTATTCTCTAAAAAAGTCAAAAAATCAAAAAATCACTATTCTATTTAAGTCATATCATCTTATTTAAGTCATATCATCTCTCTACCACATCACTTCAAACCCAATCCATATTTCATAAAAAGTCAAAAAGTACAACCCAATCCATATTTCATAAAAAGTCAAAAAGTACACTTATTTAGAACATCTCAAACAACCCTTTAGTGACTTTCTCACAGCTGTGACATTAGTAAATTTGTCTTATCCTCACAATGAAAATATACATACATATATATATAAGAATCGCTTAACTACTTGAGATTCGTCTTTTCTTTTAAATTTGTCATTTTATTTTGAATAATTTACTAATAGTGGCCTATAGGTTGAGTGAAGGTTTTTTTATAATTACGCAAACATTCTTGATCAATTATGCAACAGGTTTTTTTCGTAATTACGCAAACATTCTTAGTTAATTATGCAATAGAATTTTTCGTAATTACATAAATATTCTTAGTCAATTATAAAGAGTACTGTTATTAGCACCCCATAAATTATTTTGGACCCCCCAATTTCTAACTTTTTTTTTTATTACAATAATAACTTCAAATAAAATTACTAAAAAAGACATCATTAATTTTGAGACATCCCATCTCACAATTAAACCTACACACCCACTACATCATGAATTAGGGTTTATGAAAGCACCCACCTCCATCACCAATCATCCATCTTCCCCAAATCCCATTTTCAAAACCTACCCACCCTCAAAACCTTGAAAACTCTTTGGCGGCAATATTCCGGCTGTAACAGTGATAACCATTTGACTACCTACACTTCTCCGGCAATAGCAATATTATGGCGGTAACATTGGCAACCCTTTGGTGGAATACAGGCCCAAACATTACTTATTTGTTCAGGATGGCGTTCCTGAACAAATAAGTAATGTTCAGGAATGCAGGTCTGACCATGAAAATTTCTTAATACATTGAACAGTCAAAATTGTAAACGCTTGCAGAAGTTTTTAGTTTTTCAAGGTCGGGAATGCAGCCCCGAACATTACTTATTTGTTCAGGAAGGCATTCCCCAACAAATAAGTAATGTTCGGTAATGCAGGTCCGAACATGAAAATTTCTTAACACATTGAACGGTCAAAATTGTTAACGCTTGCAGAAGTTTTTATTTTTTCAAGTTCGGAAATACAGGTCCGAACATTATTTATTTGTTTAGGAAGGCATTCTCAAACAAATAAGTAATATTCGGGAATACAGGTCCGAACATAGAAATTTCTTAATACATTGAATGGTCAAAATTTTTAACACTTGTAGAAGTTATCGAAAGTAACCCAAATCCATTATCAGGTTCAAAAGTTATTCCGTCATCACGTAGCTTTGGTAATATTGATGCGTAATTCTCTGCTGAACTCACAATTTTATAATATCTACCAACAAAACCAACCAAACTACTTATTATAATTTTTTTCCTGCACGAGGAGGAATTATTACGAGAAAACTAAAAAATTATGTATATATATATAGAGAGAGAGAGTGCATACCAGCTGTGACAATTGTGAATGAGGCAGAAGAGACAATAATCACATTGGCTCTTCTTTTTCTTGGTAAGTTTTGTTAGGATTTTTTGGAAGAGGGTTTTTTTTTTTGGTGTGGGGGGTGTGCATTCAATTTGTGGAATGTTTTCACAATGATAATTTTGGTATTATTTGGGGAGAAAGAAATTTTGAAGGTTTCAAAATTTATACGTCAGGGCCCAAAGAAATGGGGGATCCAAAATAATTCATAGTGTGCTAATAGCACCACTCATTATAAAACAAGTTTTCTGGTAATTATGCAAACATTTTTAGTTAATTATGAAATATAAATCTTTTATTTTTTAACAAATTACAAATACATTCAAAAAAATTTGTTTAAAATATGAATCGGTCCTCTAATATTAGAAATTACAACTATTGTTTGTTATAAATTTTAATTAACACAATACTCATTGGAAAATAAATAAAAAATAAATAAAAAATAAACTATTCTTCTATGTAATAATCAATTATCAAAGTTATTTATTGAAAAATATTTCTCATATCATTAAAAACTGTTAATTGACTTAATGATTTATTTATTGACAAAATGGTTAACTAAAAAATATTTTTCATATCATTAAAAATTGTTAATTTACTTAATGATTTATTATTAATAAAATTGGTCATTTGTTATGCGAGTATGCTTTACGTATTAATAAAATTAGTCATTTGTATATATATGTACTTTCTTCTGTTTATTTATTAGTTTAATGAATTATCTTAATAGCTTTTTTTTAGATGGAAGAATTATGTTAGTATTTATTTATATTTTTCTATTGAGAAAAGCTACACATCATAATTTTTATTTTAGATTCGGAATAAATGTTAAATACTCATAAATTCACCCCAAATGATATGGTAATAGAATTTGAATTTACATCATTGGGTGTATAACAAATCAAAAAATAATACATATCATACTACATAATTCTACCATATATCTAATAATTTATTCCATTCAATTTCATAGAATAATATTTTAAGTTTTAAAAAATTATCAAAATAAAAAACTTAAATATATTGTGATAATAGCTTGTGCCTTGCACGGGCCTTATTAAACTAGTATATATATATATATATATATATATGACACATCCAAAGAAAATTGTAGAAAAACTAGAAACATATCAAGCTTCGGAGAGTCAAAACACACTACAAAAAATTAAGGTTTTAAAGAATAAAATTTAGGGATAAAATTATTTTTTAGGGACCAAATATTTTTGCTGCAAAAAACGTCGTCATTATATTTTTAACAACAAAAATTAGACATTAGTGACGAATTATTATCCTTTTGGAACTAAATTTTTTGTCACAAAAAAATAAACTATTTTAAGATAAATTATTTTATTCCTAAAAGTCAATTTATTACTGATATTTTAAAATTTTGTCGCTAAAAGTTATATTTTTTACTTTTCAAAATAATCTTTTAACAACTATTTTTACGACGATAAAAATTAGTGTATAAATATCGTTTGCAATAAATTTTTCACCATGTTGTAGTGACAATTGTACAAATTTTGAAGGCTACGTTTATTATACATACGGTTACCGGGATTGGGTTGTTGAATAGTAGTTTGTGGTAACAATGGCACCCAATTCATTTATGTATCCTCATTTCCGGTAAATCAAAAAATGAAAAAACACAAAAAAAAAAAAAAATGTAATAATGTCACTGTGTGGGTGTCTGGAAATGTGGCTATTTTAATAGATTGTTTTAGTTTTTAATTATTTTAATAAATTAAAATAGTTGTGTTTGAAAAAAAAAATTGATTTTTAAAAATAATTTTTTAACGACTATTTTTATGACGATAGAAATTGATTCATAATTATCTTTTACAATAAAATTTCGAATAATGTTTGGTGACCCTAAAACTGTGGCTCAAATTGGCTCAAATTTCCTGTTTTGGTAACTTTATTTTTTTTTTTTGTTTTTCTTACCTGATAAGGAAATTTGAGCCAATTTGAGCCACCAAATTCGGGCTCCCTACCATTGCCCTAAAATTTCCATCATGTTGTAGTGACAATCGTACAAATTTTGAAGGCTACATTTATTATACGTACTGTTACTGGGATTGGGTTGTTGAATAGTGGTTTGTGGTAGCAATGGCACCCGATTCATTTTTTGTCTTCATTTCCGGTAAACCAAAGAATGAAAAAACACAAAATGTAATAACGTCACTATGTGAGTGCTTGGAAAGGTTAGATTATTTTAATTTTTAACTATTTTGGTAAACCAAAATAGTTGTGTTTGGTAAGAGAGTTGAATTTTTTTGTAGTTAAATATGATGTTTGTAATAGAAAAAGTAAAATGATTATGGGTTAATGTGACATTTTATCTTATTATCTATTTTAACTAATTTTGTCTTTTAATGCTATTTTAGCTAAAAAAGTCAAAACTTTTTCTTCCCAAACACCCCCTAAACCCTTCAATGTAGGTTGGGTTTCTGTCCAATTCAAATCCAAACTTGAGGGTACACAGATTTCATTTCGATAATTTAAATCATTCATTTTGTAGGGTTTTCTGTGTATATCATTTATGAAAAAAATCAAGTGAATCAAATAATCTTAACTTTTTATTTTATTTTATCGTGTTTGATGTATGGAAGCATATCGAAAAAAATAGCAAACAAATGGATCGAATCACGAACAAATTTGAAATTAGAGATACTCTTATTAAGAACGAACAATATTGTGAAATTTTTTGAATTTTATTAATCAAATATAAACTTAAACCGAATAACTCTAAGGCTTACAACCTTATTTACAATAAATCTATTTCTTGGACAACAAGAAACTAATAAAATAGTAAATGAAAACAAAGCTAATAGAATAGTAAATTGTATCAAATCAAATTAAGAAACTAAATAAATCTATGTTATTCTATACTAAATTAAATATTTCTAACTAAATATTAATTCCAAAATATAAAATAAAAATATATAATATTTTTAAAGGCACTTGGGCAATAAATCCAAATATGGATTTTTCTTCTCGAAAGGTCCACGCGGTAAAATGTTATGTCACGTCCCGAAAATTTTAATGACATATTTTTGTTGTTGAGTTTTTGTTGTTTGCTGATAATGAAAGAAATTGTAGCAGAGAGAAAGAGAAAAGAAAGTTTTGAACAGATAGAACAAAAACTAACAAATAATCAAATTTGGTCACATATTGAACATATAAGGGAAAAAAATTAAACAAATACTTAAAAAAATTGAATAGATAATAAATTTGGGTAGATAAAATTTTATTTGCACAAATATTTAAACAAATAAGGGAAATTTGAATTGAAAAGATTAAAAAAAATAAACATATAGGGTAAAAAAAATTGAATAGGTAGGAAAAAAATTAAACGAATAAGAAAAATTTTGAATAGAGAGGGAAAATTTTTGAACAGATAGGAAAATAATTTGAACAAATAGTCAACAAAAGTCAACAAATAAATTAAGGGATAAAATTGAAAATAAAATGTCTTTCAAAACAACAAAATGACTTCTCACCAAATTATTTCACAAAAGGTGGACGTCTCACCAATAAAAAAATATCCACTGAACGGAATGCCTTGTACCCTCCTTAGCTTGGACTTTTTAACAATTAATTCTATTTTTAAATCTCATCTGCATCATTCTCCTCCGCTTGAAAAAACTCGTCCTTGAGTTTTCATAACTTGAAACAATTTAACTCGTTTGCATCCCCCCTATATTTAAGATTTATTTTCTCAAACCTAAATTTCAAAATATGGTCTTTCCAAATTAAAGAAATAATTTTCTTAAATGAATTTCTTCCATCTTCACATAAGCACGAATTTACATAGACAAACATTGTTTTTCCTCTTCAAATAATGGAACAATATTGGAAGCTTCACATATTGTAGCTTAAGGGCGAGAATTTTATTGCTACCTCTTTATCAAGTTTTATCTTTTCATCAAAATCTTATAGTCATGATCTTGGTTAAACTGCCTTATAAGTTGAAGTATGTTGAACATGTTATCAATTGACAATGACATGACCAATATTATTTGAAGCTCTGATTTACCACTACTACAAAAACAGATAAAGATCACACTTTTTTTGTGTGATGTATGTTATTTAATCACACATTTTAAATTTTATTAAAGTGTGATCTCTGAGAGTGTGATTAAAAGGGGTCATTTTTAATCACACTTTTTAAGTGTGATTAAAAATATTTTGATCACATCTTTTAAGTGTGATTAAAAATACTTAGATCACACCTTTTAAGTGTGATCTTTGGAAGTGTGATTAAAAAGGGTCATTTTTAATCACACTTTTTAAGTGTGATCACTACTAAAATTTCAGCTTTTTGCGACGGTAAAATGCCGTCGCTAATATTCCTAATACCGTCGCAAAAAACTTTGCGACGGCACTATTTTACCGTCGTTAAAAATGTTATTTGAGACGGCAAAAAATACCGTCGCTAATAATCTTTTTTTTTTTACAACGGCAAGAACACTGTTTTTGCGACGGTGTAGTGCCGTCGCAAAAAATATTAAAAATATGAAAATTTCTATTTTTTGCGACAGTGTGTACTACCGTCGCAAAAAATATTTAAAAACTAATAAAATTTCTATTTTAAATAATAAAATTTTTATTTTTTGCGACAGTTTAGTGCCGTCACAAAAAGTAAAACCTGTAACAAAATCAATAAAAATATTAAAAATCCAAAATTCAAGCTTGTTAAAATCACTTGGGAACAAACCAGAATTTTATATAATAGCCTCTATCCTTACAAGTAACGTGAAGCAAAAATTTGATCAGCTCAAAAGATGATTGTCAGCATTTGCAAAATCGTAGCCATACAAAACGAGTCTTTGCTAAATTGTATACATGGGGGTGGTTGCTATGAATCATGCCACCTTCCCAGTGCTTCTCCAACATGGATTCTATCCCCACGTCTGATACAGAACCTGAACTCCGATGAAGCAGAATCATCTTCTAGTGATTTTGATATGGGAGCTTGGAATATGAGTCACTGTCGATCCCATGTTGAAAGCAGCCACCTGAAACGATGAATGGACACCGAATATAATAAATTTATTATGAACTTCAAAAGACTAAAGCATAATACCAAAACTATTTAGCACAAATAATACATCACACACCAACTTCAAATGACAGCAGATCTAGAGAAAAAAAAAAAAACTATTCTTGATTTCATATCAGTAACTCCAATACTTGAATATGCAATAACATATTTTTTTGTTTTTGTTTTTCAATGAACAGGTTTATGTAAATGTTTGCCTGTGAAGTACTAATCAATACACAAAGTAATTTAAACTACTAGTATTGCTCTTTCATAAAGATGACTAGTTATAAAGTGTGTCCAAATTTTGAAGGCACTAATGTTAATGCATCTCTAACCTCATCCCCTTTCTTAAGCATCACACCGACAGCTTCAGGTTCATAAACCCGTTCCTCAGATGGCTCTGAGTGCAGTAAATTCTTTCTTGGCCGATTTGTCCAGAGTTCAGGTTCAATGAAAAGCTGTCATGTGCAAGTTCACACAGAAGTCAATAACAACAATGGTGTTAGGACCCTTTGTTGTCAAAATCCGTGCATCAAAACCAAGGTTGTAAGTTGTTAAAGTTTTCCAGGTTTTGTGTTTTTTGTCTCCCCGCTCGAGCGGGGAAAGTAACGCTCGAGCGGGTATTGCTAGTCCTCAGCATCTCTACGCAGCATGAACAAAGTACTGGATGGTGTGATTCCCCGCTCGAGCGGGGAAATGGACGCTCGAGCGGGAAGGCTATATGAATCACAAATTTTGAAGTCTCCGCTCGAGCGGGAAGACCCACGCTCGAGCGGACCTCGCGATCTCAGATTCTATAAATTCGCTTGTTGGGCTTGTTTTAGATTTACTTTTCCTAGATCTGGTTTTAGGGTTTTCTAGGGTTTTGTTTGAAGTTTTCTTCTGAGGTTTTGTGAGTTTTCTTTGATGTTCTTGAGAGAGTTCTACACTTATGAGTTGAGATTCATACATCAAAGAGTTTGATACAACATATTCAAGAGAGTTCTCTTCGGTGGAATCCGAAGGTTATTACGTAGAGTTTCAAAAGGCGTTTGATACTTTACGTAGTCGTTAATTCGACAAGTGAAGTTGTGGTGTGGAATCAACTTCAGGATCAGTTCCGTGACGAAGGCGTGGTGAAAGAGTTACAGAAGATTCAGAGACAAATTGACTGGGTTAGGTAATTTGTATGGTATCTTTGTAATCTTTTAGTTCTTCAGTAGTGGATTGATCAGTGGCGGTTCGCCCGTGGTTTTTGATTACAATTGAAGGTTCTTCAATTGTGGTTTTTTCCACGTTAAAAATCGTTTGTGTCGATTTATTGTTTTTTCTTAAAAACAAACAAACTAAAATCACTCTCGTAAGTGCTTGATGATTTTAGGTTGTGTGTTTTAAATTGTTGGGATTTGGAATTTGTTAATCTTGATCTAATCACGAATCACGTAGTTTTTTCAAATGGCAAGTTGAGTAGGAGAACCTAAATACGCAAAATTACAACCATTTCAAATGTGATGGAGCCCATCGAGGAACAGTGCATATAAGTTTACGACACTTCCAGATTTGATCAGAATATTTTAAAACTGAAGATTGATGTAAACATAGCAACAGTAATCCAAGTTGATCTCATGCATCAGAACGGGATAAGAATGAGGAATAAAAATAACAAAAATAAAGGTAAATCGTAACGAGAAAGGGACACTTTACCTCAATTGACCCAATAGTTGTTGCACCTATTGCTGCCATTGCCATAAAACCTTCTTGCCATCGGCCTTCAAGCACAATCTGGGGAAACAACAATAAAAATATGTGAAGCACTCAAATCATCCATAGGAATGGACAAACAATAATTAGAAAAAAGGATATTGGCATATAGGATTATGAAATTATATAAAACCTGAGAACTAATGCATTTTGGGAAATTATATCATACTCCCTTTTGATGCTTTTTAAATTAGTAAAAATTGTTTAAACCTCATATAATGCTAATTTGACCCTTTGTGATCAGCAATATTTTAGAAAAAATTAGTAATAAGACATACTCTTTCGTTCTCAACATAGAGGTTCCTGATTGTTCTTGCAGCACATTTATTCAAAAGGAAAAGCCGACCTGTAAAAACAATGATAAGTGTCGAAAATTGGCAAACAAGATTTGATAAATCAGATAAGTAATAAGACTAAATGGATACAAGTGAAAATTTGAAAGCAACTCAGGCAACTGGGTATGGAGGGCTACTCTAGCATTGAAGAAATGTTTATTGATCTATTGATATATTTTTCTGATTGCACTATCTGGACATGAAGGAGCCATCTCTTTTCTGTGGTTCAAAGGGCTTTGAAAAATTGGTATCCAAACATCTCTTAAATTCAATGTTTGTCTTGATGAGACGAACATTAACAATTTAATATAGTATTAGACCTCAGTTAAAGATTTGGTGTTGGGCGCTCACCACATAATTATAATACTTCCACATAATATATGAGATCCCATACATAAGAATGAAGTGAATTTGTATTTGAAATACTGATTGATGATTATTGGAGGTTTAAGGTCTGTATTAATAGGTATATATTTCTACTTGCAAGTTGTGCTGAAATTTTTTAATGACAGATTCTGAGTTTGTGAACTCTGTTCAAGAACAGAACAAGGTGGTTTCAATGGGGATTTTGGAGAAAGCTAAGAGCATCTGTGCCAGTCATGGGGTATGACCATGTTTCAATTGTGATTTTACACAGATATTTGCTTTGTTTGATTTTATTGTTCATGTGAAAGGTAAATAAAGTGAAATCCTAAGTTGGTTTGTTTTTAGGTTCTGTTTGGATAATGAATTTGAGGATGAATTTGTGGAGAGGAAAAAACAAAAAAAAAACAAAAAAAAACTAGGAACAACAGAGAGAGATATAAGAGCATCTCCGCCCAAAATTTTGTATCTAAGTTGGCAAACATAACAAACAGAATTGGCTCGTGGTGCTTAAATCTAACATGGAATTGACAGAGACTTTAACCATGTCAAATTTGGCATGGGTGAGAGAGATCAATTTTTTTTCGTTTTTTAATTTTAATGGTCCATGTTAATTTTGGCATATCGGGTAGAGTTCTTTTTACTGATGTTAAATTTGTGCATGTCAATTTGTCACCTAAGTCTTCAAATGGCTTATACCAAATTTTGAATATGAGCTCTCTTTTTTTTCTTCTTTCTTTTTTGTTGTTCCTGTCATTTTTTTTTTTTTTGACCTTTACACATCACTCCTCAAATCCAAAATCCAAATAATCTTATTTTTGTGGGTAATTGGATACCATGTGGAAAGAAAGAATAAATAATATCATGTGATAATGGATGGGTTAGATGTGCTTGTAGCTTTGTTAGATAATCCTTTGTGTATCTTAGTTTCACAATTATTGCACGGGCAAACAGAAACTGTGTACAACAAATTGAATTTGGTCAGTTTGTGACCATATCTCATCCCATTTTCTCTACTGTACTTTGTTTCTTTAGAAAATCACTTCCATTATTTTCTAAAATTAATAATGTTTTTCACACTAGAGAATATGCAGTTGAATACACTCATTTTTTTGGCACACCACATGCAATATTAAGGAATGGTATTCGTTATCTCTTATTCTCTACAGGTAAATGCAGAAACTATAGCACAGGATGGGGATCCTAAACAGGCCATATGCGATGCAGTCGAAAAGTACAACATCAATCTACTTGTTTTAGGTGATCACGAGCTTGGAAAAGTCAAGAGGTTAGTCCTTTCTTCCAGTAATTTGTCGAAACAATGTGCTAATCCTATGTACCTTCTGTCCCGTCCATCTTATAGTGATCTTATAGATGTCATTTTTTTAAATTGTTAAGTTCCAGTGTATATTCCCCATTGAATTTATTTAAAAAGAAATGAAGACAAAAAGAAATTCAAGCAAGCTGAATAAAAGTCATTGAAATAGAAATTATTAATCAAGACAAAACAACATAGGCGTATGACCATTTCCTAACATACTTGGATATATATCTCTCAATGATTATGACCATGATCCATACCTGAAAAATGCCGACGAACAAGAACATTCCAATCAACTGGAGAGTGTATTCGATGATAATCTCCAGGCTTCAAGTAAATTACACAGTAGAAAAGGCCCGTTGTTAGACTGCAATGGAAATCTAATGTATAGATTAACTTGCATTTTGATTTTTCTCATCTTGTCAACATGCATCGTATCACAAAAGTATGAACACAAATCTGCAAAACAAATAGGCTTGATGAATGAAAATAAGTTGGGATACATATATATGATTACCTTGCTGGTGCTGGGTCCCTAACTGTAGGAGAAGCCAGACTAATTCTCCAATCTCCACCAAGACTTTTTATTCTCATCTCTTGGAATTATTTCTTGTCCCTTACTATCTTGTTGAATATCTTCCTCAGCTATCACAGGAAGGAATGGGCTTGCACCAAGAAGAGAAGATACAAAATAGGAGAATCCTTTAACTTGCTCAATCATGGAACCTGCTCCTTTCAACTCTCCAAATCTTAGAATAGTACCATCCACTGGACTAATCTACAATCACAACAGCAAAGAGTACACAGATATTATACAATTGTCAGCAACAATTTAAAGTGAAAGAGAAATTGGACCAACAAGATGTCCAAGAAGCTGGTTACCAGTTACCAGACAACATGGGTCAGAATCAATTGGCCTAGAACCTTCTTTAAGGGTGCGAACAAAGAACTCTCGTAAAGATGCATATTCGTCCAAAGGTTTTGTTGCTTCTTCTAAATCTGAAATACAAACCAAGTGTCAGTTCTAATAATTTCTTGCTTCATTGTCTTACATATCAAAATAATAATAATAGTAATATCTTCCTTCATGGCTTATCTTGCATATCAAACTACTAACAGTATAAATAATAATAATTTCTTCCTTCATACCAATCTAAGTAATATCTTCCTTCATGGTTATATCTACTTTTTCTAGTAGTGAATAGAGAAGAATCTGAAAAATGTAGACATCCAATCTAAGCAGCAAGCATATCTCATCACACTGTGACTGAATAACTAGCATATACACAAGAATGAGATGCCTAGCAAGGCAAGAAATAGCTTTTTATATCAGTTTCTAGACTCACCAAAAAGAGAGGATATGAACCAAGCAACGAGCGGGGAAGTGCTGAAGTGAAGTACCAATAAAATGGGATGTGTCTAGAGAGTAAATATTGAGGAACAAATAAAATATGAATTTCACAAGATACTCTAGTTATGTCAAGGGTGTATTTTGATGAGAGTTTTGAGGAATTTATGACAAAAAAAGTATAATAGAAATCTGCACCATTCATGAATCAAAAGATCAAATAGATTAAGAAAGAAAATATAAAGGTGCATATTACAACAAGATCAAACCCCAAGCCAAACACCACAAATAAAAGAAACATTTCAAAAAGGAAAAATTTCAAATTGTATATTTTATATAAAGGAAGAGCTGCCAACTGCTTGTATGACTGTCTAATCAAAGATCTAATTCAGAAACATTTCAAAAAGGAAAAAAAATAAATAATGAAACATGAACCTTTCTTAAGGATGACTTTAAGTACTAAATAAAGAACAAGATCCACCAGAAAATCTATTCTTCATTTCAGAAAATGACAATGTACCAAGGTACTTTATTTTAGAAACTACCATGATGGTGATGGTAACCATGGTAGAATCTGTAAAAGTCCAATGCTAGCAATATCAAAGAACATGAATACATCCAAATGTATTCTTTTATTTTTTTCTACCTCCTATAAAGTATCTGTAGAAAATTTTGCAAATAACATATATGAGAATTCTAAATCTCCTCTTCATGAAATCAAATCTTTTAATTTCCTCCATTTTCTCAGCAACCTCACACCAAAAACACAACTTTTTTTCATTCAAAGATGAACATCAATAATCTGAATTTCATTTTCATTCCATTTCCACCATATATCAAAACATAACACACAATATGTACACATTTATATTGTATAAAAACACATATACATACAGATGCACAAACACATCGATCTTAAGCATATGATTTGGAAATGAAGAGAGAGATAGATAGAGAGAGAGAGTCTAAATCAGAGGCTTTACCGGCCTGAGCTGGAGGGAGAGGCTTGGAGGGCAGCTTAGCCGGCTGAGTAGCGGCGGCGGACTGAGCCGGAGCTGGGGCTTTCTTCGGAGGGGAGGGAGCTTCTGGAGGAGCTGATTGGGGTCGTCGTTGTCATCGTCGCCGAGAAGATCAAAAGGGTTTGTGGTCACCATTGTTATATAGTTCGATATATGTTTTTACAGATACACAGCGATGTAAAAGCTCGAAGCTTTTGGAGTTTCAGAAGCAACCCGGAAACCCTAGTTATTGGTTAACTCCATAATTAGATCTTACAACAACAATAAACTTAGAGAGAGAGAAAGAGAGACAGAAATTGGGAGGGTCTGTAAACCCTAGCCGGAGCGGCAGAGATAAGTGTAAGTTGCGTAGTACAAGTCTTAAAAACCGTAGACAGATTCAATTCTTCGAACAGGTCTGCTTGGCCTCCGAACAGGTCTGCTTACATACAGGACAATTTCTCTTCTTCCCATTTGAACAGTACTCGAACCATTGTTGAACGCTAGGGTTTTTACAAAGGTAAATAACAGAATTTTCAATCGATTAATGTGAATGAGTGTGTGTATATATATATATGAAATATGAATGAGTGATGACTGACCAGAGCTCGTGGAAGACGTGACCGCAAATGGAGATGGATTGAAGGTCTTCGACGATGGGTTTGAGATCTTCGTAGCAGATTGAGCATATGGTCTTCGCAAATGTGTTGCCGCATACCATCTCTCCGCCTCTCTCTCTCTCTCCGCTCTCCGTCGTCTGCCGTCGCTCGATCGATCGATAGAGAGGGAGGGGTAAGAAGAGATTAGGGTTTTTTGGTTTTGGGCGGGCGGCGGGAACAGAGCGGGAATGGAAAAAAAAGGGGGGGGGGAATGAAAAAAGAGGGGGAGGGGGAAGAAAAAATCAAAAAAAAAATTTTTTTTTAAATTTAAACAATAAAATAACGCTGTTTAATTTATTTATTTTTTGCGACAGGGGTTGTCGTCGCAAAAAAAACTTTATTTTTTGTTAAAAAAAAATTATTTTATTTTAGTTACTAAGCTTGAAAATTTATTTGTTTCATTTTTTTTTAATGAAAAAAAATTTATTATTATTTTTTATTTGGTAGAAGTAGGGGTAATATTTTAATGAAAAATATTGTAATGGTAGTCGTAGTGGTGAAGTGGCGACCGTGGTAGTAGTGGTGGTAGTGAAATGGCGTTTGCAGTAGTAGTGAAGGTGGTAGAGGAGATGGGTGGTGAGAGAGAGAGATAAGTGGGAGACAGATAGAGGAGAGAGAGAGAGAGAGAGAGAGAGAGAGAGAGAGAGACAGAGTGGTGAGCGAGAGAGAGACAAAGTGGTGCTAAAAGTGTATTTTCTTGTAGTGGATCGATAAATCGAGAGGGAGCTCAGTAAATAGAGAAGACGGAAGGGAAATAGTGAGCAACGCGAACACAGTGGGAGGGAGAGAGAGAGAGAGAGAGAGAGGGAGAGAGAAGAGTGATGAGTGAGAGAGAGAAAGAAAAGAAAGAAAGGAAGATGAAAATAGGTGAAAAGATATATATATATAGAGAGAGAGAGAGAGAAAGAGCGAAAAGAGATAAACGAGAGAGAGACAGAAAGAGATAAACGAGAGAGCGAGAGAGAAAATAGACAGAGAGAAAAGATAAATGAAAGAGATAGAGAGAAGAGAGATGAACGAGAGACACAGAGAAAAATAGAGAGACAGACAGACAAAGAAAAGTGATGAGTGAGAGAGAGAAAGAGAAGAGAGACAGAGACACAGAGAGAAGGAGAGAGATGGACAGACAGAGAAGAGTGATGAGTGAGAGAGAGAGAGAGAAAAGAGAGATATAGACACATAGCGAAAGGGAGAGACAGACAGAGGAGATGGAGTGGCAGTGGTGAAGGAGAGGTAATGGTAGTAGTAGTGGTAGTGGTGGTAGAGGACTGGTGGCGATGATGGTAGTAATGGTAATCGTAGAGTTGGAGTGGCAACAGTGGTAGTAGTGGTGGTAGTGGAATGGCATTTGCAATAGTGGTAAATGTGGTAGAGGAGAGATAAGTGAGAGATAGATAGAGAAGAGAGATAGAGAGACAGAGACAAAGTGATGAGTGAGAAAGAGACAAAGTGGTCGCTAAAAGTGCATTTTCTTGTAGTGGATCGATAAGAAAAATGCCCTAGACCCCCAGTGGAAGTGACCCCCACCACCCCCACTGTTTTTTGATTGGTTCAAAAAATTTTATTTATTTATTTTTTTTCACTCTTGCTCTCACAGCCCCCCACGTGGAGGTGACAGTGCTGGGGGTCACCGCCCATTGGGGGTCCCCAACATGGTTGGATCGATAAATCGAGAGGGAGCTCAATAAATAGAGAAGAGATGAGGGAGAGAGTGAGCAAGGCGAACACAGTGAGGGAGAGAGAGACAGATAGACAGACAGACAGACAGACAAACAGACAGGTAGACAGAGAAAGAGAAGAGTGATGAGTGAGAGACAGAGACAGAGAGAGAAAGAGATAAAGATAGACAGAGAGAAAAAGATAGAGAGAGAGTGAGACAGAAAAAGAGAGAGAAACAAGAGATGAGCAAGAGATAAACAAAAAGAGAGAGAAAGAAAGTGAAAAGAGATTAACGAGAGAGACATAGAAAAAAGAGAGAGAGAGAGAGAAGAGAGATAAACGAGAGAGACATAGAGATAGAGAGAGAGAGAGACAAAAAAAAAGAGAGAAACAAAAGATGTTCGAGAGATAGACAAAGAGAGAGAGAGAGAGAGAAAAAAATAGCAAAAAGAGATAAACGAGAGAGAGACAGAGAGAGAAGAGAGATGAGCGAGAGACACAAAGAGAAAGAGAGACAGACAGACAAAGAACAGTGATGAGTGAGAGAGAGAAAGAGAAGAGAGATAGAGACAGAGACATAAAGAAAGAGAGACAGACAGACAGAGAATAGTGATACGTGAGAAAGAAAAAAAGAAGAGAGACAGAGACACAGAGAGAAAGAGAGAGACAGACAGACAGACAGACAGAGAAGAGTGATGAGTGAGAGAGAGAAAGAGAAGAGAGACAGAGATAGAGACAGAGAGACAGGAAGATGAAAAAATGGATGAAAAGAGAAATGTTATATCAAAAGAGTAAGACGACGCCGTTTTTTTCAATTTTTTTTTTTATGATAGAAAAATACCATTGCATTTATTTAAACCATTTTGTAACTATATATATGAAGTCTCAAAAAGTCACATTTTTTTGCGACGACAAGTTGTGCTGTCTCAAAAAGGCACATTTTTCACGACGGCAAGTTGTACCATCTCAAAAAGTCACTTTTTTTTTTTTTTTGCGAGACGGCAAGTCGTGCCGTCTCAAAAAGTCATATTTTTTACGACGGCAAATTGTGCCGTCTCAAAAGGTCACATTTTTTGCGACGACAAGTTGTGCCGTCTCAAAAGGTCACATTTTTTGCGACGGCAAATTGTGCCGTCTCAAAAAGTCATATTTTTTGCGACGGCAAATTGTGCCGTCTCAAAAGGTCACATTTTTTGCGACGGCAAATGTGCCGTCGCAAAAAGTTCCGTCTCATAAGCCCATTTTTCTTGTAGTGTTACTTAAAAAGTGTGATTAAAAAGTAGTAGTGTATATATAATCACACTTTAATTAAAAAGATGTGATTAAAAAATATATAAATAATCACACTTTAATTAGAATGTGTGATTAAAAAATATATATATAATCACACTTACTTAAAAAGTGTGATTAAAAAGTAGTAGTGTATATACAATTACACTTTAATTAAAAATGTGTGATTAAAAACTATATAAATAATCACACTTGTTTAAAAAGTGTGATTAAAAAGTAGTAGTGTATATATAATCACACTTTAATTAAAAGGTGTGATTAAAAAATATATAAATAATCACACTTTAATTAGAATGTGTGATTAAAAAATATATATATAATCACACTTACTTCAAAAGTGTGATTAAAAAGTAGTAGTGTATATACAATCACACTTTAATTAAAAAGGTGTGATTAAAAAATATATAAATAATCACATTTTAATTAGAATGTGTGATTAAAAAATATATATATAATCACACTTGTTTAAAAAGTGTGATTAAAAAGTAGTAGTGTATATATAATCACACTTTAATTAAAAAGTGTGATTAAAAAATATATAAACAATCACACTTTAATTAGAATGTGTGATTAAAAAATATATATATAATCACACTTGTTTAAAAAGTGTGATTAAAAAGTAGTAGTGTATATATAATGACACTTTTAATTAGAAGGTGTGATTAAAAAATATATATATAATCACACTTAATTGAAAAGTGACATAAAAAATAAATATTATCACACTCAATCAAATTAAGTGTGATTAAAATATCAATATAATTTTTTTTATCACACTTCCAATAAAAGTGAGATTTTTTTTTTTTGTCAAAGTGTGATCTTTAACTATTTTTGTAGTAGTGTACATTGTGTAGCATCAAATTTTTTTTTCTCTAAGTTGTACCTCATTGATTTTAGTGGTCTTGACTTCATGAGCTTCAATTTTTTCTTCCTCCTCTAAGTACTCATCGTACTTCGGAGGCAAATTCCAATCAATATGTGACTGTAATGATAAAAAATGTGTCTGAAAATATTTCATTGGATTCTTTTATTACATTTACACAATTTATAAATTCTTTAAGTTGTAAACAACCCTTGAACTTTAATTATAATTTTTTTTTATTTCATATGCACCAAACGGGTTCTCATCGTCATCCTTGATATCATATACTTCCTCCTCCACAGATCATGGATTTGGTTGATGGTTGCGAGGTTGATTTCTAACATCCATGGCCTCAAAGCACTCCAACAAGGTTGGAAGCATTCTTTCAAGGCGCTCTCAACATTGAAATCACTCCTCTATTTAGGTATCTCGTGCCACAATATCTTTGACATATCTCTCTTCAACAACATCATATTAACCCCCACGTATTCTTTGTCGCACCATGGTCAGAATCGAGTCTATGCTCTGATACCAATTGATGCAAATAAGCATATCAGAAAAAATAGCAAACAATAAGATCAAACCACGAACAAATCCGAACTAGAAATACTCTCTCTAAAAACAAACAATATTGAGAAAACTCTCGAATTTTATTAATCAAATATAATTTAAATTGAATAGCCCTAAAACTTATAATTTTATATATAATAAAGGGCAAACTTCGCTTTACCTCCCTATGGTTTTGGCCATTTGCGGATTACCCCCCTGACATTCAAACATCACCACATAACCTCCCTGTGCTTAATGGAGTGAAGTGCACAGTTAACACCATTAACGGCAGAAGTAAAAAGACTATTTTGCCCTTATATATAAGCCTTGTTTACCATTTCTCACCCAACCCTCTACGCATTCCTATGATCGACGAGCCTCTGTATCCGATCGTGGTTCTCATCGATGAGCTAAAGAATGAAACGGCGATGGTTAAGGAGGTGGAGGAGGGACGAGGAAGGCGACGACTTCTAACGCAAATCGCCATCTCTATCGCAGATCTCTTTCAGATCTCTTTCAGATCTCTTCTTCTACATGGGGGTTTTCAGATCACCAAGAAGAAGAGGAAGAGAGGTGGCACGGCTGGGTGGGTTTAAGGCGCTGGTGGTGGTACGGGAGTGGACGACGATGTAGAAGGAGGAGTATTTGCGTCGCTGGGAAGGGTTGTCCCAGGGCCAACTCTGCTTCTGGACAACCCAGAAAACATAGGAAACTTTGGTCCAACATTCAACAATCTGACAACTAATATTTATATACATACATAATTGTTAAAATCAAAGCAAAATAGATATGTAGAAGAAGAAGAAGAAACTGTTAAAATCAAAACAAAATAGATATTTAGATTGTGATTACTTTCATTGTGTGTTGTAATTGATTAAATATTTGTTACATTTGTTAAACTAGATTACTTTCACTGTGTAATTACATTTGATCAAACTTAAAAACATTTGTAATTGATTACTTTCACTGGAAGTGGTTTGATTATGGAGCTACCGGTGAGAGTTTGTAATTTTACTCTTTTTTTTTTCTTTCTTGGTAGAGATTTCCAGATCTGGGTTTTGAAAAATGAAAAGGAAAGACTGCTTTGGAAATTGGTGATGAAGATGAGGGATTTTAGTCATTTAATTCGGATGAAAAATCATCTTTCCATGACCAATTGCATAGCCCTCGTGTGTATTGCACAATCTGTTAGAATAAATGGAAAAACTAACTGTGCACTTCACTCCATCAACCACAGGGGGGTTATGTAGTGATTTCGAACGTGAGGAGGGTGATCCGCACATGGCCTATATCATAAGGGGCTAAAGTGAAGTTTGTCCTATAATAAATATACTTTTTGGAGAACAAGAAACTAATGCAATAAGAAATAAAAATCAAAACTAATTGAATAGGAAAATTGTATCAAATCAAATTAAGAAACTAATAAATCTATACTATTCTTTACTAAATTAAATATTCCTAACTAAATATTAATTCTAAAATATATAATATTTTAAAATCTCATCTGCATCATTCTCCACAATATATATATATATATATATATATAACTGAATGGTCTATTTTCAACAACATCGTCTATTTTTTTGAAGATAAATACGATAAAATAAAAAAGTTACGATTATCTAATCGACTTAATTTTTTTCATGGATGATATATATAGAGAGTCCTACAGAACGAGTGGGTCAGATCATCAAAACAAAACCCGTAGTGAGCCTTAAGCCCCTCAAATTCTCTAAAATTTAGAATTGAAGTTGAGAGAAGTGCACCTTATAATTTAATATGTCATTAGTAAATATTGTATTAGTCAACCTAACATTATATCAAAAAAAAATGATATTACTGATAACCTAGGCCACGAGTGAACAATTTGCCATGATAATAATAGAACTAGAGTGTAAATTGGGCCCAGCTCGACCCACCCGAGCCTGGGCTGGGCCCGGCCCATGTCGGGCTATCCAGGCTCCTGCCAAAAAATCGAGCCGGGCCAGGCTAAGCAAAGGGCTAGAAAATTAGGCCCAAGCCCAAGAGGTATTCGGGCCTTGGGCGGGCTAGCAGGCTTGGGCCAAGCATGAACATTTTTTATTTTTTTTTTCTACCAAAATTTTATTCTTTTCCACTAAAAATGACATTGGGCCTTGAGTGGGCCCATGGGTTAGGTCATGGGCTGAGCTAGGCGAGCAGGGCCCATGGGCCAGGTCGGGCTTCAAAATGACGGTCCAAGCCCAGGCCTAGGGTCTCAGACTGGGCTCGGGCCGGAGCTTAACGAGGCCGGGCCCACCCTAGGCCGACCACAGGCTGCGGACCATTTTTACAACCCCTAAAGAGAAGCTAGAAAGCCTGTTTGAGAATGCCTAGTTGTACAATATTTTCTTTCCAAAGTAATAATAGAATGATGCATATAATAACTGCAGTAAAAAAAATTTAGAAAGTGTATTTAGGAATTTATGTCTATACACCTAGTTGTACAATATTAAGGTAACAGTAGCATTATGCATATAACAACTACAGTATAAAAAAAAAAAATTATAAAATGTGTTTAGAAACTTCTGTTGTTTGATCGAGTAGGGTTTCAAATGGCCATCCTAATTCCAAATGTGAGTAATTATTTAGGATGGCTTTCCTTAATTGAAACTAGAGAGGAGTTGTTGCGCTTGATGGGGTTATTTTGGGTTCATCTTAGTCATTTGGATTTTTCATTTTGTAACACTTGTCAATAAAATAATTCATATAAAAAATTAAATTAATCAAATGTCGGTAATTATACGTTTGGATTACATTTGTCTCTTAAAATTGAACTACAAATATGATTTTAAGAATAAATCATTTTTTTAAAAATAAATGTATTTCGATCATTTACTTATCGACATTCGATCAATTTAATTTTTTGCATAAATATTCTTCTTGATGAATTCAAAAAATTAAAAAATCCGAATCATTTAAGGTGAACTCTAAAATAAGTTTACTAAGCCCAACAATATCTCTTTAGTTGGCGCCAACGGAAGAAGAACTCAACCCTAAATATAAATTTATTCACACACTTGTGAACAGTAGACAAGATTTCATTGGCTGATACACAGAGATAGACCCACCAAAAACCCAAAATAAACCAATTAGATGGTGTGTATTTTTCATTGGTTGAACATCGTGAACAAATTTGAAACTCTTATTAGCATTGTTTATTATACATTAATGATGAGACCCGTTATGTTAATATTGTATTGTTATATTAACAAATAAAATAATAAGATCATCTATTTTTTTTTTTTTATACAAACATAAAAAAATTAAAAGTTAGAATTATTAGTGACATGGATAAGCCCATAAAGGATATGGCTCACCACCTAAGGTCCAATCCATGATTCAAATACTAAAGCCCAACACTCGTGAAACCCAACGTTACACCAAACACCAATGACATCTAAACACTTGGCAAGTAGAGAATCCCGTACATCAGCAGACTGCAAAGTTATTGCACCATACATCAGCCATTAATGAGTTCTCCTGTAATATTTATTGCGATAACCCTTCCCCGTCGGGACAAAACGGCCTCACCATGAACAAGGTAAGCTAGAGCATAGACTTTCGGCCAAGGTGACAGGTCAGAAGGGACAACGAAATGATTAGCAGAGGATATAAGCAGGCATCGAAGATAAGGAAAGGGTTAAGCTTTTCTATCACTAATCTATCTCTACATTTCATTTCTCTTTCTAACTTGCTCGTCGGAGGGTTCGCTGGGGACTCCTCATTCCCCGTTGAACTTTTGTGCAGGTCTCTCTGTTTGCTTGGTACCTTGGGCACCGGTTTGGGAAGCGTGGATCAATCTGACCCGTTCCATCTGGAACACGCTGTATCATTAATTAGATTGATCTAATTTTTTCGTAAATAATATAGATGGAAGGCCCTTCAAAATGAATAGTTTAAATTTCGAAACGGGACCACGATGAGTTCCACAAATCCCTCAAATTCTCTCAAGTTGAGATTTAAATTTGAAAGAAATCCAATTGTGAATGTTTGGGGATAGCTTTTTTTGTTAGCTTATTTTCATCATTGGTAATTTTTTTTTTTTTTCCCCAAAAGGTTTAGCCTTTTAGATTCTACTCAACGAGATGAACGGAAAAATTTTAAAATAAAAAAATAAAATTCTAAAAAAATCCCAAAAAAAAACAAAATAAGCACACACAAAAAATAGTTAACTTTTTTTTTGGCTTATTTTAGATTTTAAATTGTTTTTTTGGTTTTTTTTTTTTAAAAAAAAAAAATTATCTTTTAGATTCATCTACACAAAATGGACCAGAAAGGTAAAAAATTTTACGGTGGTGCTACATGCACCAATTACTATACTAACTAGTATACCAACACTAGTTATGAAATTATTATTGACCCCACTTATTATACAAATTATAAATACCAAAGCAAAAATGCTAGAGACCTCAAAAATTTTACCAAAAGTTCTACCAAATGTCTCACATGAGTGTGAGACCCACATGGGACCCACATTGTGAGGATCTCACACCCATGTGAAACATTTGGTAAAAATTTTGGTAGAATTTTTGAGGTTTTTAGCATTACTCATTTCAAAATCATCTTAAATTATGTCATATTATCAATTGGTACACTAGTTAGTACATTAATTAGTGCATATAGCATTCAAATTTTTAATATAATTTTGAATAACAATCACAAAAGACCAAAAAAACATTATTACATATTCTAAAATTTTCCGGTGGTGTTATATGCACCAATTAATATACAGACTAATGTACCAACTGGTGTTATACCATTATTACTAACCACACCTATTATACAAATTATAAATATCCAAAACCTCTAAAATTATACCACATCATCCATTAGTATACTTGTTAATACATTAATTGGTACATGTAGTATTATTCAAAATTTCCAAACAACACCGCCGACATAATGAAATCAATTAGTCTTTGATTATTTAATTTTGGAAATTTACGTGTAGGTCTTAATAGATGGACTTACTGTCTAATAGGTCCTATGATATTAAACACTATTAAAAAAGTCACTAATTATTAATTTTCAGTGATAGTTTGAAAATTATCACAAAAAATATCACTAATTATAAATTTTAACGATAGTTTAAAAAAAATAGTCATAAAAAAATTCACTAATTTTTAACTTTCAACGACAATTTGAAAAATTCGTCACAGAAAAATGTCACTAATTGTAGGTTTTAACGATAATTTATAAAAATTGTGAACAAAAAAATTTGCTAATTGTTAATTTTTAGCAATATTCAAAAAATTAACACAAAAAAAATATTTTTAGAGATGATTTTACTAAGATTTATTTTCAATAAATTTTGATTTGAATTAAATCCAACTATTAATACCGATTAATAGTTTACCCATTACCAATTGATAGTTTACCCATTAATTTCTCAAGCAAACTTTCCCCTCAGATGTAAATTGTGCCAACCACCTAATTATAGGTTTGAGGTTGAATTTAAGGCTAATTTATAAGTTGGTATCACATTTGATATTATGTGATCTTTATGAACCCTTAGTAGGACCATTATGCATTCACTTTAATTTTTGGACTGTTTTAAATCTTTTGAATAAGTCGTTTTTTTCTATAAATATACAAGAAAAAATTGTCTTTATTGATATTTTTTTTTGTAAATTATGTTAGTTTTTTTTTTCCTATCTGGTGTAGAGAAATTTAAAGCATTTTTTTTTTTTTTTTTGGGTGATGATACATAGCTCTACTACTAGAGCTCTAAATGGAGCTCTAGTGAGGTGGAAGAAAGAAAGAGTAGAGAGAGATAGATAGAAGAGTGCGGGCCCCATCTTCACATGGATACTTCCCACATCATTAGAGTTGCATTAAAACTCTCAAATTAAAACTTTCAAATATTATTTTTTATTTTTTGAAAAAATCCAAATAAAATAGTGAAAAAGTCAAAATTAGTCCAAATAATTCACTGCTTTTTACTTATTTTTATCTTTTCTAGAACTTTGAAGAGAAGAGAACTTAGGAAAGTCTGAACCAATGCAGCTCAAATGAATTTAATATTAACAGTAATAAAGGGTTACACTGACCAAACTTTGGTATCAAAATCTAAATATTATTTCGATTAGAAAAAATGCTATAGATCACAAATAATTTATTAATTTTTTTATCAAATTTCTCATATGAGTATGAGACCCACACAAACTAACATGTCTATAGGTCCCACATCTATATAAAAGATTTGATAAAAAATTTAGTAAATTATTTGAGATCCCTAATATCACTCTTCGGATTATTAGTGAAAGGAGGCATTCAATCAATGCATGAATAAGATGGTATTCAGAAATTGATTCTCAAATTAATTACTATAATATTTATTGTAAATCTAAGATATTTTATCTCTCCATACTTCTTTTGTAGACCCCAATTCTGATCCGTACTAATAATTTGAACTATCTATTTCGTAAGTTTCGTAATAAAAGTCATCCATGCCAAAAACGAGTTTCATCATAAAATTATAAACTTAAGAAAAAATCACATTTTGTTTTATAAAATGAATGACAAATGTGATTGTAAACTTAAACCATCTATTTTATAAAATAAAATATTTTATGTTCCTATGTTTATAATTTTTCAATAAAGCTCATTTTTTGCATGAATGACCTTTGTTACGAAATTTACGAAATAGACAAGTTGGATCATTGGCTCGGATCTGAATTAGGACTATAAGAGGGATATGAAGAGATAATGATATAGGAAAATGGGGTGACTGTTGTGCCTCCAGCATAGCAGTCACTGTTGTGGAGCTATATGGGTCCATTTCAAAGACCGCTTGATAATCTGAACTGTTCATTTTTTAGGATATGTCGAGTAAAATATATTTGTAAAAAATTAAGTTGATCGGACATCATAACCATTTTATCGAATTATATTTGTATCTAAAAATAAATGATAAATATAATTTGAATTATAAAATTGAATAAAAATGTGAGTGGATGAAAAGGTTAATAATATTGGATAAACTTAATTCTTTACAGATATGTTATATTATTTATATTCTAAAAAAGTGAACAATTTGAATTATTAAAATAAATCCAAAAAAAAACCCATATGATATGACTATACAACAACAACTGTTGTGCAATAGGTATAGCAGTCACCACGATATAGAAGGGAGCTTTCATCAAGAGGTAGTTGACAGTTTGCATATTCGTGGCGCTCGTAATTAATAAGATTTTATCAAAAACGAATGAGTGAGGCGGATTTTATATCCACTCTCAATGTGAGTTGTCAATTTTATCCAATCTTATGGTTTATCTTATTAATTTGAGATGACTTACAATCTTATCTATTAAAGTTAATTTTATGGATAATATTACAATACACCGTTTTAAAAGAAAGTTTATTATATGTAAGTTATGATAATTTTTTAATGTTCACAAAATTTCATAACCAAATAACCTTATATTAAAATTGATTGGATCATAATCAAATATTTTTAAAACATAACTAAACACCTTTGTCATGACCGAAATTACAATCACATTAGGTTATAACTGAGTTATAACTAACATATTAATGTATCTTAATCAAGAGTCATAACTAAACCTTACTTAAGGCATAACTAAAGATCACTTCAGTTATAAACAAAATAATAACCATAATATATACATCATAACTAAGTCATACCAAATATTACAACGAGTCATAACTAAATCATTACTAACGCCATATTGGATCATAATCAAAGGCTACAAAGATTATAATTAGGGCATATGGTACACACCTATGTCAATATATGTATCATATAACTTCTCTAATTTTACAACCTACTAATAACTAAAGCCAAGCCTTGGGTTTGATCCAATGGTCTTATAACTACACCTAAGGTATGATGAAGGGAATATTAGAGGTTCAAATTGATAGAGCAGCGATGATCCCATTAGTTATAATTTAATTTTACTAATAATTACTAACATCCTACAATCTTCACAATATATATATATATATATATATAGCAAAAAAATTATTAAAAAAAATATATTCCCAAACAAGGCTTAATTCTACATCTTAGGTTAATTCTTGGGATTAGGAATCTCCAGCCTACCCAAGTCGGGATGGACCTAGAGATCCTGATGTGAGTAAGTCACAGCAAGGTCATGTGGTTTTCTGGTGGGGATTTTTTCGAATTTTTTTTAATGATTCAAATTGTTCATATTGTAGGGTTTGTTGAATAGATCATTTATGCAAAAAAAAATTAAATTGATTGGATATCTATAGTTTCATGACGAGCATATTTGTTTTTTAAAAAATAAACGGTTAACATGATTTTGATAATTTTTTAAAACAATTAGAATCAGATCATAGGATAATGGATTTTCAATTAACTTATTTTTTACAAAAATAATATACTCAACAAATTTTATAAAATAAATTATTTAAATTATTAAAAAATTCTTATAAAAATCTTCCACCGGAACACCACAGGACTTTACTATGACAATGGTCACAGCAATATTCCCAATAGGGATGGCAATGGGGGTTAATGGGGTGGATATTAATTTCCCATCCCCATTCCCCTATAATAAATTTTCTCCATTCCCCATGGGTACCACTCTCCCCATTTCTTACTGGGTTTGGATTTTCCCCAACCCACTTTAATCCCCATTTTTATTTTATTTTTATTTTTTATATTTAATGTTAACAACCATTTTTTTTTAAAGCTAAATATACCTTCAATCTTTTTTCTTTCTTTTTTAATATATTTAATGTTAACAACTTTTTCTCTTTTTTTATTTTATTTTATTTTTTTTTATTTTAAGGTTCATAACAAAAGCTAAATATACCTTCAATCTTTTTTCTTTCTTTTTTAATATATTTAATGTTAACAACTTTTCTTTTTTTCTTTTTTTTTCTTTTTTTTAAGGTTTTAGCTAAATATACCTTCAATCTTTTTTCTTTCTTTTTTAATATATTTAATGTTAACAACTTATTTTTTTATTTTTTTTATTTTGTTTTAAGGTTGACAACAAAAGTTAAATAATTTATTAATGTGTTTATTTTTTTTAAAATTCAAATATCAAAAAAGGTCAAAATACGCATGACGCCTACTAATGTAGTCTCTCTCTCTCTCTCTCCTATTCTTCCACCTCTGCCGGCCTCGTTCCACTCATGTTCTCTCTTTCTAATTTTTTATTTTTTATTTAAAAACTAAATTATTGATAAAAGAAAAAAAAATTGACTGAAACAATTTTAAGACCTCACCTTTTTTCTTTCTTTCTTTTTTTTTTTTTTTGGAGAATATCAAAAAAATCAAAATTAAAAAATAATTACAAAATGATGAAGATAAAAGTGATTTATGCATTTAATTATGGCAGTGTTTGGAAATGAAATTTATAGATCACTTTAGCCTCTTCAAGAAAAAAATTCAAAAAGTATTGTTGCTGACTTCCCACATGATACACAGCTGTAACGGACAAAGGGTAAAATGACGCTTTTGCCTTTTTAATTTTTGAGAAACTCACAACAACAACGATAATACACATAGGGACATTTTGGTCATTTATTATGTCTACATTATTTCAAACACATTTTTCAATACATCAATCTAACAAAAAAATCCAACCCATCTTCTTAAATGCAAAAACTAAAATAGTTTACTAAAATAGTCAAATAGGCAAAACCTCTAAAAAGAAAAAAGATTGAATGTATATTTAGCTTTTGTTGTGAATCTTAAAAATTAAAAAAAAAAACAAAAGAAAAAAGATTGAATGATATTTAGCTTTTGTTGTGAACCTTAAAAATTTTAAAAAAAATTAAAAAAAAAACCAAAAGAAAAAATATTGAATGTATATTTAGCTTTGGTTGTGAATCTTAAAAATTAAAAAAAATGGTTGTGAACCTTAAAAATAAAAAAAAATAATAAAAAAAAATTGGATGTATATTTAGCTTTGGTTGTGGATCTAAAAAAAAAAAAAGTTGGTTGTGAACCTGAAAAAATAAATAAATAAATAAATAAAAAAAGATTGAATGTATATTTAGTTTTGGTTGTGAATCCTCTAAAAAAAAAAAAAAAAAAAACATATGGGGAAATTAGTGGGTACCCATCCCCAACCCATCCCCTGTGGATATTTAAAAAATATCATTTACCCTATCCAATGGATAAGAAAAAAAGGGAAAAACCCATGTTTTTGGGTTGGGTCTCCATGAATACCCACATGGTAGGTTATCCATTGCCATCCCTAATTCCCAAGTCCCGTGAGGTTTACAAAAAAAAATATGTTCGGTTAGAAGAAAAAAAAAATGTCATAAAACTATGAATATCCTCCAGCAATAAGATTAACATGAATAGATTGTAGATCATATCTCATAAGATTGGAAATAAAATGGTTATTTTACTCGCATTATAAAAATAATTGTCATTTTTTACATAATGAAATGTTTGACATCGTCAGTTTTGCTATACTCATATTGCCAATTAACTAATCTAACAATCAAACATCACCTTAGTTTTTTTCTTTTTTTCTTTTTTTGAGAATGGAAAGAACATGCTAGGTTGTTCTTTTCTTTTTGGGTAAATTACACTTCACATTTCTACATTTTGTATCAAATTCCACTTTAATCCCTATACATAAAATCATAACAGTCAATCTCTTGCATTTCTGGTCAAATCCCACTTTGATCTCTACATATGAAATTGTGACAGTGAACGTCTTATACCTTTTGTCAAATCTCACTTTAGTCCCTATATAAGTGCCAATGTCTCATTTCTGTTACTCAATTGTTTAAATCTTTAACAGACTCGAGTCATGAGACAAGAATGTGACTATCACATGAGGATAAGAGAGAAAAATCATTCATATTTTTCACCAATATACACTTTGTTCCAAAATTTACATCAAATTATGACTATATTAGGTTAAAACAAAACGCAAATTGTGAACGATTAAGAAGATTAACAAGGGTTTTACATAAATTTGAATTACAAAACTTTGTTTTTCACAATAACACAGCCTTCTGTCTATTCGTCTTCCTATCTCTTTAATTTCTTTGTCGCATTTTTTTATTTCAAAAGTTCTATTTCTTACCTCTTCATCCCAATTTTTAGCATATATATATATATATATATACGTGCTTATCATGTAGAACAAAGTGCATTGATGGAAAACATGGATAATTTTCTTCTATTACCCTCATTCCGTAGTCTTATTTTTGTCACATAATTAGATTTTATTAAAGATTTAAAAATAAAGTAATAGAAGAGAGATATTGGCACATATGTAAGAACCAAAGTGGGATTCTGAGCAAAAATATAGGAATTGATTGTCATGATTTCATATGTAGGGAACAAATTGAGATTTAACCAAAAGTATAAGAGTTGACTGTTATGATTTGATGTGTCGGGGTCAAAGTAAGATTTGGTACAAAATATAAGGGTGCAAAGTGCAACTTCTTCTTCTTCTTCTTCTTCTTCTTCTTCTTCTTCTTGTTGATGGGAAAACTAGGCTGTCCTTGTGAGCTATTGTTTAAAGGGTTTTTTTGGAGGAACATTGGAACATGCATTTCATAATACACACCTTCGAAGTTCTAACCCCGCAACAAAAGTTTGGCACCGACGACTCGGTTGTTATCTATTTATGAATAATCTTTTACTAAAAATCTGCTTTGGAAAAAATGTAAAGTCATATTGTTGGCTCATATTTAAAATGAAATTTAGATTACACAATAATTTTTCTTGATATATTTTTGTGTACAAAACATTGTTCGTAATTTTTTGACATGAGGAATAATATATAAATAAAAAAATTATATATAAAATTAATAGAAAATTATATGTCAAATTAATATTCATTCATTGTAAACTAAAAAAAAGATAAAAGTTGATTTATATGGACTTTTTTATATGACAATTTTGTTTGCAAATCATTTTCTTTGAGTACCGATTTTGTTAGGGTGACTACTTAACGTTCGAATTCATGACATTTATAATGAGAGTAATCCAATATAAATTAATAAATCTTACAAATTTCTATTCTTATTGATTTGTCTTATTTCAAATTGTAAACTCAAAAATTCTATTATTTTATGTCACAACAATTAATAAAAAATTATAAGATTTCTTAATTTGTATATGTCTTTGCGTCAGTGTTTTACCTAAAAGGTTTGGTTCTCCCAAGTTGACTCTCCAAAATGAGCCCAATAAGCTCATACTATTCTCTTAAGTTGAATGGCTTAACTTGAGAACAGTTGGGCTTAGTGGTTTTGATTTGAAACTGATCTTGGCGATTCAAACTATTCATTTTTTAGAATTTGTTAAATAGAATATTTATGCAAAAAATAATGATGATTGGATATTGTAGATATATGTTTGAATTACATTTGTCTTACAAAAATGAACAACAAATATAATTTCAACAATAGCCATTTATTTTTGTAATATAAATGTAATTCAAACATATATTTATCGATATTTGATGAACTTAATTTTTTTCATTAATTTATTCAATGAATCTTAAAAAATAAACGGTTCGAATTAGCAAAATCAACCCTAAATGAGTTTACCAAACTCAAACTATTCTCTTAAGTTTGATGGCCAACTTCAAAAAGCCCAAACCCAATCCTAGAAACATGAATATGGGAAACTCTATGGTACACACCCCCACAAAGTAAGGGTGTAAATTTAGTAGACCGGCCTATGGTTCGGCCTGGCCCAACTAGGCATGGGCCTAGGCCCGAGCTAAGCCCAAGACTCTAGGCCTAGGCCGTATGTTTTGAAGCTTGACCTATCCGGTCTAGTCCGTGAGCCCAGTCCATCGATCCACTCAATGCCCAGCCCGCCCGAGGCTCAGTTTCATTTTTTGTGAAAAATAAAATTTTGGTGGAAAAAAATAGGAAAAAAAAAAATAGTCAAGCCAATCCTGGTTCGCCAGCCAGCCTGCCCGAGGCCCGAATACCCCCGGGCTTGAGCCTAATTTTCTGGCCCATTGGCCTACCCGACCAAGCCTGAATTTTGGCAAAAGCCCGCTCGGCCCAACAATGGGCTAGGCTAGGCTAGGCTGGACCAAAGGGTGTGTACCATACGCACCTAAAGCGTTTCTGGTTTAGACCCAACCCATTTTGTATTCTAGACTCAGGTTTCATAGCCTCATATGGTTGTTCATGTCTTTTCCCCCTTATCCTTCCTTAATTTTGGTTATTAGATTGTAGTGGTTGTGTTTGGAATAGGTTGGTCGCTTGTTTTTCAAACCTTATGTTGCCTAGATTTTTGGTCCTCTGCTCGAGCGGCAGTTCTTGTGCTCGAGCTAGCTTTGCGAACTCTCAGTACTTTTGTAGGTCTGCAAAACTACTGGAAAAGTGTTTTCTATGCTCGAGCGGGTGGGCTCTCGAGCGGCTTTATTACGTTCGAGCATTGATCTGTTGTCTGTAAAACTACTAGGACTGTGCATTCTGCGTTCGAGCGTCGTTTCTTACGCTCAAGCGGAATAACTTATTGTGTCTGACGCTCGAGCGTCAACTCTTGTGCTCGAACGGACTGTACGTATATCAGTTCGCAGCAGCCTCATTTTTCATCACTTTTTCATAACTTTGACCCCAAAAACCCTAGATCGGGACCCTCTCTCTCTAAAACTTCTATTCTCTCTACATCTTCACCTAGATCTAGTGATCTCTCTACACGTGTGTCTTTGTTAAAAAGGTAGTGCGTATCAAGAGCTATATTTTGGTCCAATTAAAGCTTGGTTTTGGCATCTTTGAAGTTTCTCCACTTTTCCTTTGGTCTTCTAAGCTTGTGGTAGAGATTTTCTACACTCTTCTATGAGTTTTAGTTAGTTATTTGTTGATGTGTAAGAAATGTTGAGATTTGAGGTGATTTTGAACAAACCTAGGGTTTTGGTTTAAAATCAAAAGAGAAATTTTCAAATGGTTGTATTGGAAATGGTTATGAGAGTAAATATGGGCTTGTGTTGTGTTAAAATGGTTGATTTTTGGTGCTTGGGATGAAAGTGGGAAAGAGGGGGTTTTGCCCTAAAATGTCTTGAATAATTATTTTGTATAAATATGGAATTGGTGTTGGGGATATGAAATTAAATGAGTGTTTACATAAATGGAGGAGTTAGATATGTATTACCTTGCACCTATGGAAATTTGGATAAGTTATATGTTGTAAAGATTGTATATTTATTTAGAAATATCTGTTTTGGGCTATCGGTGGAGGATAGTCGAGATTGTTGTAGAAATTGCACGAGGATTAGGCAAATTGAAACTAATCTCTTTATTTATTATTAAATATGATTATGATATATATACATTGTATATGTATGATATTTGGGAGGAGAAAGGGAATTTACTCCATGTTTGGAAGAAGAAAGGGGATGGACTCCATTAAACTAAGTTGGCTTGTGTGTCCAGGGTGAAAGTCCCGAAATCGCGCGTATACACAGGTGCCGATTCCCGCAGACAAAATTTTCGTAAAATGACAAGTGAATGTATCTGTATGAGAATTATATTGGTTGCAGACCTTTGAGGTGTATCATCTATTTGGTTGATTAAATGAAGTGGGTGTAACTAATGAACTGGGATAAAATGAATTGAGATGTAAGTTTGGCATAACAAAGTTTTGGAAAAGAGTTGTAAAGATTTTGTCATTGGGTATTGAACATGTGCATATTACTTATATCTTTGTTAAGATTCATATATTGTGATAGATTGTCTCTACTGGGCATTGGCTCACCCTACTTGGGAAAACTATTTTCAGGTGCTAGTGATATGCCTCTACCAAGGACTTAGTTTGGGAGGACTGTGGAGCTAGAGGCTTAATTTTAATATTTTTGTACTTAATTTTTGTACAGCCAATGGGCTTTAGATGTATTGGACTGAAAGTCCACTTTTGTTGTAACTAAGAACTATCTTGAAAAGATGTAAGCCTTTAGGATATTTATTCTTCTTTTGCTTCCAGTCTATCTCATGATGTGATATATGCTGTAGATTTAGGGACAGGCTCACGAATATATAATTGCATATGTCACTCTCTTGGATAATTGGATCTCATGTAATAGAAGGACCTTATACTCTGATTCTTACTGTCATTCACATATGGTCTTGGTTGGTTTATTGTATTATTTTGGGGGCGTTACAACACCTATAATATATTTTTATGGTATATATTATATATTTTTTGATAAATGTGATGTAATTTTTTTAGTAAAGTTACAACAATTTGTTGTTTATAAATAAAATTAGGAATTTTGTAGTAATATTGCATATTTTTATGGTGATGTTACACATTTTTTTTATTCAAGCATGTTCTAACAAAAAAGTATGCAGCATTACTACAAAAATGCATAACATTACTACAAAATGTGTAATTTAATTCTAAACCACAAATTATTATAACTCTGCCAGAAAAATATATAATATTTATCACGAAAATATATAATATATACCATAAAAATATATAACAAAATTATATATGATGATACAGTTCGTTCTCAGTGGATAGGTCGGATTGATCCAAGTTCTTCGAGCTTCAGTCCAAATGGTCGAGCCCGTCAAGTGACCTGCAAACAAGTTCGACGGGGAACAGGGTAGTCCCCCAGTGAACCCTCCGACGAGCAAGTTAGTAGTGGAAGTAGGGAGTATAGAGAGAGAGAGATGGGAATAGAAAGCTTAACCTTCATCTTATCTTCGATGCTTGCTTATATCCTTTGGTAATCATTTCACTGTCCCTTCCGACGTGCCCACCTCGCCGAAAGCCTGTGCTGTAGCTTACCTTGTTCAGGGTAAGGGGGCGCTGTTCCGATGGGGAGGTGTTGTCGTAATAAATGCTGTGATGGGCTGCATTAATGGTGATGTGTTGTGGCAATAACTTTGCAGATCTTTGTCTGCTGATGTGGCCTGTCCTACACCTGCCATATGTCCGAATGCCATTGGCCTTTCATGCCCAGTTGGCCTCTAGCTGTCATGGACTTTACCAACCGGGTTATGCAATGGGGTCCAAATGGTGGGCTTGGGTTTGTTCACTATGGGCTGTGGCCCTTATGGGCCTATCCATGTCAGTAGTCCCCCATTCCCAAGTGCAGCTTTAGTCCAACGAAGGGAATAGTAATGAGAAAAATGTGCCCGACCGTCAGGAGGGGTCGAGTTAGTGGACCGAGCGTGAAAGGGTCTGACCGTGGGGGGTGACCGAGCAGCAGGACAGACCATGAGGTGTGCCGACCGCGAGAGGTGCCGAGTGGGAGGGCCGACCGTGAAGGGTGCCGATCGTGGGGAGGGTCGATCGCGCGAAGACCGAGCGGGAAGGAAAACCGCGAGGCTGACCGGGTGAAGGCCGAGCGGATAAGGCCGATCGGGAGGAGGGCTGACCAGGTGAAGGCTGAGCGGACGAGCCGACCGCGTGAAGGCCGACCATGTGAGCCGGCCGTGAGGAGGGCTGACCGTGTGAAGGCTGAGCGGACGAGCCGACCGCGTGAAGGCCGACCGTATGAGCCGGTCATGAGGAGGGCTGACCGTGTGAAGGCTGAGCGGACGAGCCGACCGCGTGAAGGCTGACCGTGTGAGCCGGCCGTGAGGAGGACTGACCGTGTGAAGGCCGAGCGGAGGGGCGCGGGGCTCAAGAGGCGGCGTGTGAAATGAGGATTTGAAGTGGAAAAGACAGGGGAAGGTAGGAAGGTAGTGCATCGTGGTCATACACGTGGCAATATCGTGGGAGGTAAGTTAGGCGTTGGAGCAAAAATGAAACAATAGGTCATTATAGGTCATTATGGGGTTGAAAAGACAGTTTTGGCGGATGATTTGAAAAGTTTTCAAACTGGCGAAAATTAATTGGGATCCTTGGAATACGGGCAAACCGTGGGCTTTTGGCATCATTCGATTCACCTACTTGTGTACAAAGAACCAAAACATTCCAAGTCTTACTTCATTTGTTGCTCACGATACACCTTTGCGACACTTCTTCGATTTTCTTGCACCTGCAGCAGAAGCGATTCGCAAACATACCTTAGAAATGGCACAAGAAGGAGTTGTGACTGTGAGGGTAGACCCACTGGGTGAGGACAACGCAGAGGAGTTAGCGGCACGATATAGGACGGAGACGAGAATGGTGACGGTGGGGGAATCGGTGGCGCGATCTCAGGCGTCCACCATGATAGCGGTTCCAAGGCCAATAAGCCAGGTGGAGCCAGATCATTGGCATACTAAGGCGGACAAATCCACAATTACTACGGCGGAGTTGGAGGCTATCCGGGAAAAATACCAGATTCCGGCTGAAGTAGAGTTATTGCTGCCAACATCGGCGGAGAGGCCATCGGACGCCAGGCCAGGCAGTTTTCCCTTTATGAGGAAGCTCTGAAGGGGGGCTTGAGGTTGCCATTGCCGCAAGTGGTGGTGGATGTGCTTAACCGTCTGGAAGTAGCACCGGGCCAATTGATGCCCAATGCGTGGAAGATCCTGCTGGCCTGTGCGAGTGCGTGGCCAAAGGCGAATGACGGGGAGGCCATGACAGTGGATGAGTTCTTCGCGTGCTACAAGGCTTCGGGGCAGCAAGAGACTTGGGTGACTCTTCAGGCGGCAGCTGGGAAAGGGCTGGTGGCGGGGCTGCCCTCGTCGATCAAGGGGTGGAGACCACGGTGGTTCTACGTGGGGGCCAGTGGAGGAGTTGGAGTGCGCACCATTTGGAAGGTGCCCACCAGGTCGATGGAGCCAAAATTGGGGGCAGGAGCAGAGGGGAAGGTGAAAAAAGTAAAGGAGTGGAGGGAGAGGGAAAAAGCCAAGTGGGACGAGCTTGTTCAGCCGTCCGCACTGTTTGAGGCGGGGTTGGGTCCACAGCCGATCGGTGGGGATCTCGATTGAGCGAAGTTGGAAGCAAGGAGGAAAGCTCAAGAGGCAGAGGATCAGGCCGTCTTGGCCAAGGCCCAAAAATTCAAAGAGTCCCAGGCCGACCGACCACCACAACCAGTGGCAAGGGAGAGGATTTGCCCTCGCCCCAAACCCTTGGGAGAGAAAAACTTGGGTGAGTTTGTACCACGACCGCCTCCAAAGGATCCTTTAAAGGAGAGGTCGTTGAAGGAGATGGAGGCGCTGGGCGTGGGGAAGAAGAAGAAGAGATTGAGGCGGAGTGAGGAAGAGCCTACCCAAAAGAGAAGGAAGGAAGGGAGGGCAGAAGAGGCCAGTCTGGCCAAGGAGGGAGGAGTTGCTGGGATGGAGGAGGCTCCAGGGAGAGTAATCGCCCCAGAGGTGGTAGACGTGGCCTCAGAGGTGAGGGAGGTTGTGCCAGTGGTGGTAGCAATGGGTGTAGGGGTCGGTGCGGTCGCTCCTGAATTTAGGAGGGAGGAACAGCCCCAGGGGGGACCTGCCCCCCAAGGAGGAGGAGTTAGCCTGACGACAGCGATCTATTACGCTCGGGCGGTGGCTGGGCGGCTGGAGGGAGAAGAAGGCCCAGCCAGAGCTGGGGCAGATCGCTTGGTGGGCATTGTAGAAGAGGCAGCCTTGCGCTCGGCATCAAGATTTAACGAGGCTGACCTGTTCAGGGGGTTATGCTCCGCCCAAATGGAGGTAACCACCCTAGCAGGGGCTCTACTGAGGAAAGCGGGGGCCGCCAAACTCAAGGCTGATGAGGCCAAGTCTCAGCTGGCCAAGTTGAAGAAGGAAAGTGCAAGCTGGGAAACTGCTCATATTGATCTGCAAGCTGCCAAGGTGGAGCTGGAGAATACACACCGTCAGGTTGTGTCGCTCGAGTTCCAACTTGCTGGCGAGCAGAAGAAGTTGGAGGAGGCCCAGAGAGCCTGCGCTGTCGCGGTCGAGCGACATGAAGAGGCCATGCTGGGTAATGAAGAGCTGGTCAGGCAGAAAGATGAGGCAGACGCCAAAGTTAGTGAGCTGCAGAAGGAGTTGGAGGCCGAGCGTGCCAAGGCAGGGGAGGAGATGGAGAAGCTGCAGAAGGAGCGGGAAGCGGAGAGGGTGAAGGCGATGGCGGAGAAGGAGTGCCTGAAGAAGGAGGTGGAGGAGGAGAAAGTGAAGGCTGCATCTGAAAGGGCGACCTTTCAGAAAGAGCTGGACCAAGAGAGGGCGAAAGCAGCTTTTGAGAGGGCGGCTTATCCCGATCTGTGTGTCGCAGCGGTGGAGCAATTCAAAGGGTCCCCCGAATTTCAGATGGCAGTTGACGCCGCTGTCGCCAGCAATCTGGCTAGGCAAGAAGCTGGGGGGGCGGGCCCATCGAGGACGACTATTGGGGGCAGAACAGAAGCAGAAGTTATTGAGAGCTTCCAGCAGTCGGATTTTTATAAGCACGAAATGGCTGAGTTCTGGGACAGTGGCTGGAAGATGTTCAAACGCAGAGCTGAAGAACTGTTCCCAGACTTAGACCTCAGTAGTGTGACAATTGGGGAAGACAATGTGGCCCAGACCCCCCTGGATGAAGGCGTTGAAAAAGAAGATCTTGTATCCAGCGGAGAGGAATAACTGGGGAAGAAGAAGGAGAGCCCCTCTTTGTTTTTTTTTTTTTTTTTTGGCTTGATGTAATGAACTTGTGTACACATTTGTGAATGAATAAAACTTCATTTATGTTTTCAGTCGGTTGCAGAGTAAAATTAGACTTGTATAAAAATTCAATGCAAAGGAAAGTAAAGAACTCCTTAATGCAGAGTAAAATTGGACTTGTATAAAAAATTCAGTGCAAAGTAAAGTAGAGAACTCCTTAATGCGCAATACAGACTGAAATGGGACTTGTATAAAAATTCGATGTAAAGTAAAGTAAAGAATTCCTTAATGCAGAGTGGGAGTGGACTTGTATAAAAATTCAATGTAAAGCAAAGTAAAGAACTCCTTAATGCAGAGTGGAATTGGACTTGTATAAAAATATGTATGTGTGCTTGCCACATTGCCGAAATGGATGAGAGTGGTTTGTTTAGTCGTGTAGGGTGAGAGAAGCTGATTAGTGAGGGAGAAATGTAAGAACGTTTTTGAAATTTGATTAAGTAAGGAGTGGGGTAAAAACTTCATCCTGGAATTGTGACTAAGTATGTTACCTTGGATTTTAACTGAGTTTCATTGGTGCTTCAAGTAGCTCATTCTGGACCTGGAGTGGTGGCAGTCGGTCTGGTTGAGACCTATTATGCTCAGTCTAGCTGAGGATTGGTTTAGTCGAGTGCATGGAGCCCAGCCTGGCAGAGGTGTTTGGTCGTTCATGTGGGTGAGGTACTGGGTGCTCGGTCTGGCTGAGGCTTGGAGTGCCCAGTCTGGCAGAGGTTCTTGGATGCTTGGTCTGGCTGAGGCTTTTGGATACTCAGACTGGCTGAGGCTTTGAGTGCTCAGTCCGGCTGAGGCCTTTGGATGCTCAGACTGGCTGAGGCTTTGAGTGCTTAGTCTGGCTGAGGCTTTGAGTCCTCAGTCTGGCCGAGGCTTTGAGATGCTCAGACTGGCTGAGGCTTTGAGTGCTCGGCTGGGTGAGGCTTTGAGTGCTCAGTCTGGCTGAGGCTTTGAGTGCTCGGCTGGGCGAGGCTTTGAGTACTCGGCTGGGCGAGGCTTTGAGTGCTCAGTCTGGCTGAGGCTTTGAGTGCTCGGCTGGGCGAGGCTTTGAGTGCTCAGTCTGGCTGAGGCTTTGAGTGCTCGGCTGGGCGAGGCTTTGAGTGCTCAGTCTGGCTGAGGCTTTGAGTGCTTGGCTGGGCGAGGCTTTGAGTGCTTAGTCTGGCTGAGGCTTTGAGTGACTGGAACCAAAACGCCATTGAGACACCATATAGATGACTGAGATATATATAAATGTCAGAAAGTTACATTGTACAAAAAGGATGACAAGAATGTTCAAGTGTGTGACTTTCCGAAAAGAAAATACAATAACTGAGCAACACAAAAGTAGTAGTTTATTGAAAGTAACGTTTCAAGTGTTCGGCGTTCCAGGGGTGCGGGAGGTCTCGACCTTCCAGATCCTGAAGTCGGTAAGTGCCTGGACGTGGTCTGGCTTTCACAATATAAGGTCCCTCCCATTTGGCTGCCAATTTACCCTCAGTCGGATTCTTGGTGGCAAGGGTTGCTTCTCTCAAGACTAGGTCCCCAACAGCAAACTCCCTTGGTCGGACTTTGCGGTTGTAATGTGTTCTCATTTTCTGTGGTATGAGGCCAATCTGACAGCAGTGGTCTCCCTGAGTTCTCAATTAGGTCTAGGTCTGCCCGACGGAGTTCTTCGGTGAGTGCTGGATTTGGATGTAAAACCCTAGGGGTAGGTAGACCGATTTCCACCGGAATAACCGCCTCGGCGCCATATGTTAGACGAAAAGGGGTTTCCCCAGTGGGAGTCCGAGCGGTGGTGCGGTAAGCCCATAGCACATTCGGTAGTTCCTCAGCCTAAAGTCCCTTAGCAGCTTCAAGCTTAGTCTTGATGATCTTCAGGAGAGAATGGTTGGTGACCTCAACTTGGCCGTTGGCTTGGAGATGACCGGGGAAAGAGAAACATGGTTGAATCTGGAGGTCGGCGCAGAACTTCCTGTACTTGGCGTTGTCAAATTGTTTGCCGTTGTCAGAGACAATGGCCTGGGGGACGCCGAATCTGCAAACAATCGATTGCCAGATGAATTTGGTTGTATTCCGCTCGGTGATGGTCGCGAGGGGTTCTGCCTCTACCCACTTGGTGAAGTAATCAATGGCGACAATCGCGAACTTGGTCTGGCCTCGGCCAGTGGGAAGTGGACCAACCAGGTCGATCCCCCATTTGGCGAACGGGTAAGGGCTGGTGAGTGTGATCAGCTCAGTGGGAGGAGCATGGGGGATGTTGGCAAAGCGCTGACACTTGTCGCATTTGAGCACAAAATCAGTGGCATCTTGATTGAGAGTCGGCCAGAAATAACCAGTACGGAGTATTTTGTGGGCTAACGACCTGCCGCCCGAATGATTGCCACAAATTCCCTCATGGATTTCTTGCATTACGTAGGTTGCTTGGGCCGAGTTGAGGCATCGCAGATATGGTCGTGAAAAGCCACGTTTGTACAAGACGCCACTGACCAGGACGTAGTTGGACGAACGAGCCCTGAGCTTGGCGGCCTGCTGTTGGTCATCTGGGAGTTCTCCTGTTGTCAAAAATAGGATGATGTCGGATGCCCAGGGGATGGGTTCATTTTGGAGGAACTGCACTTCTTGAAGGTTGGGTGAGATGGCCGGGTGGGCTAGGTATTCAAGGCGGACTCCGTGGCTGAGGTCGGACTAGTCTGCAGAGGCCAACTGGGCCATCTCGTCTGCTTTGGAGTTTTCTGCCCGAGGTATGTGCTTGATGTGAAAGGTATTGAAGAGGCGAACAAGAGGGAGTGCCAGATCCCTGTAAGCCCGCATTGTGTCCTCCTTGGCGTCGAATTCCCCCGTGATTTGGCCGACGATGAGCTGGGAGTCACTGAACACCCGAATGTGGCTGACACCGATGTCCTTGGCAAGGCGGAGTCCTGCTATCAAGGCCTCATATTCGGCCTCATTGTTGCTGGCATCAAACAAGAGGCGGAGAGCACATTTGAAATAGCCACCCTCAGGGGAGGTGAGGATGAGGCTAGCCCCACTACCTTCCCTGCGGGATGACCCGTCGACGTTGAGAGTCCAAGAATGGGGGTCTTCTGGCTCGGCAGGAGTTGGTGGGGGTGGAGAGGCAGTGGTTGGGGTAGGGTTGGTGAATTCCAGGATAAAGTCGGCTATGGCCTGTCCCTTGATTGCTGTGCGAGGGCGGTAGGAGATATCAAATTGGCTGAGTTCTACTGACCACTACATAAGTCGGCCAGAAAGTTCTGGTTGCTGCATGACCTTCTTCAGGGGTTGGTCGGTGAGGACCACTATGGAATGGGCTTGGAAGTAAGGACGAAGCCGTCTGGAGGCAGTGACCAAGGCCAGGGACAACTTTTCGAGCAATGGGTAATTCTGCTCCGCTCCCCTGAGAGCTCGACTGATGTAGTAGACCGGCCGTTGGACTGAGTCGTCTTCCCTGATAAGAGCTGCGCTGACTGCGGTGCTCGACACTGCTAGATAGAGGAAGAGGGACTCGCCCGTAACTGCCTGTGAAAGGAGGGGAGGATTGGCCATGCATTGCTTTAACTGCTGAAAAGCCTCTTCGGATTCGGTTGTCCATTCAAAAGTCTGCCGAAGGACTTTGAAGAATGGTAAGCATTTATCTGTTGCGCGGGAAATGAAGCGGTTGAGGGCCGCCACTCGGCCGGTGAGTCTTTGAACTTCTTTGACCATTCTGGGTGACTGCATTTCAACCAAGGCCTTGATCTTCTCGGGGTTAGCTTCAATGCCGCACTGGCTGACCATAAAACCCAAAAACTTTCCAGATCCTACGCCGAAGGCGCACTTCTCTGGGTTGAGCTTCATTTGGTACTTGCGCGAAGGTTTCTCGGAGGTCAGTCAGATGATCAACAGAGAGTTTGCTCTTGACCAGCATGTCGTCGACGTATACTTCCATGTTCCGACTTATCTGGTGTTGGAAAACGGCATTGACTAGCCGTTGGTAGGTGGCCCCTGCATTCTTTAGTCTGAACGGCATCACGCGGTAGTGGTAAGTACCTCGATCGTTAATGAAGGAGGTATGTTCTTGGTCGGACGGGTGCATCAAGATTTGGTTGTATCTAGAAAAAGCATCCATGAAGCTGAGCATCTGATGATCGGCTGTGGCGTCGACTAGCAGATCGATGCGGGGAAGAGGGTAGCTGTCCTTGGGGCAAGCTCGGTTCAGGTCGGAGTAATCGACACAGAGTCGCCATTTGCCGTTGTTTTTGCGGACTAGGACTACGTTTGACAACCATTTAGGGTAGTCTACGTTTGTGATGAATTGGGCCTCAAGGAGCTTGTCGACCTCTGCTGCAATAAGAGTATTGCGCTCCGGATGGAAGATGCGCTGTTTCTGGCGGTAGGGTCGGAAATGAGGTTCGATGCTGAGGCAGTGGGTTATAAAGGATGGGTCAATACCCGGCATGTCTGAATGGGTCCAGGCGAATACATCTTTGTGTTCGGTCAGGAGGGCAATAAGGTCAGCCTTGGCTTGGGGGATAGCTGACTGCCGATCTTGGCAGTTTTCGTTGGGTTGGTGGGGTCGATGGGAACCTCAACGAGCTCCTCAACAAGTTCTCCTCTGACGTCGAGTCCTTCAATAATCATGGCCTCCTTCAGCTTAGCTTCCTTGAGTGAGGCAACATAGCATTCTCTGGCCACAGTCTGTTCTCCCTTACTGTGTCGACCCCGAGATCAGTGGGAAACTTGATGGCCAGGTGGTAGGTGGAGGTGATCGCTTGGAAAGCGTTGAGGGCAGTGCGACCAAGGATGATGTTGTAGGCAGAGGGGCAGTCGACAACAAGGAAGGTAAGCAACTTCGTGGTCTGCCGTGGATATTCGCCAATGGTGATGGGGAGATCAATGGAGCCGATGGAGATCACCCGGTCTCCAGTGAAGCCAACCAAAGGGGTTTGGAGGGGAGACAGACTTTCCTCCCCGATCTTGAGCTGGCGGAAGCAGTTGAGGAATATGATGTCTGAAGAGCTTCCATTGTCGATGAGAACTCGTCTGACCTTATAGTTGGAGAGGATGGCAGAAATGACGAGAGGATCATCATGAGGATAACGGATGCCTGTACAGTCGGCGTCCGTGAAGGTGATGGGCTCTATCCATTGCTTGGGCTGTTTGGAGGGTCGGTCTACCGTGGTGACTGCCTTGTCTGAGCCCTGTCTTATTTTTCTGAGTTCTGCCCTCTGAGCCGAGCGAGATGGTCCCCCGCAAGCAAGTCCACCTGAAATGACTCTAATTTCACCAACGGGTGGGGGTGGATTACCTTGTGGCCGAGGTTGTTGCGGAAGTCGATCATGGGCTTGATTCTGTTGAGCTGGCTGCCGGGGTGGGGTGCGCCGGCGGTTGTCTCTGTGGGGTTCGGTTCTCTGCCTCTGCTGAGGGCGGGTGTCCGTGAACCGGCTTAGATACCCCTGACGTATTATGGTCTCCACCTGATCCTTGAGGTTGATGCAGTCATCAGTGTTATGGCCATGTTCCTGGTGGAAACGGCAATATTTGGACTGGTCTTTCCGGTTGGAAGGGTTCCGTGGAGGTGGAGGCCATTTGAGGGGGTAGTCGCGTTGGATCTGGTGGAGGACTTGTTCCATGGGAGAATTAAGGGGTGTGTACCGCTCGAACCGACCGGTCAGCGCGGGGAGGGCGGTCGTTATAGTGGGGTGTTGGGCTAGTATACTGGATGTTTCTGGGGTCGGGGTCTTTTCTCTTTTCTCTGGGAGTCGGGTTTTTGGCTGTTGGATCCTGCCGAGCGGCTAATGAATCTTCAGCATTCATGTATTTTTGGGCTTTGGAGAGTAGGGCTGCCATTGAGGTCGGGGGGTTTTTAGAGAGGGAGAAAAGGAAATCGGACGACCGCAGACTGGCCATGAAAGCCGTGAGGATGACCTTGTCATCGTTTTTTGCCACTTGCAACGCTTCGGTATTGAAGCGAGTGACAAAGCTGCGCAGTGACTCCCCCTCGGTCTGACGAATGTTGAGGAGTTGGGTGGCCGGGCGGCGTTGGCATTGGGCTCCAATAAAATGGCTCAGGAAAGAATCACTGAGATGCTGAAAAGTGGAGACAGAGTCTGGTGGCAACTGGCTGAACCACAGTCGAGCTGACCCTTTCAGTGTCACGGGAAAAGCTCGGCACATGATCTCGTCAGGGAAGGCATGGAGGATCATGAGGGTGCGGTAGGTCTCCAGATGGTCGACCGGGTCCGTCGTTCCGTCGAAGGAGTCGATGGTGGGCATTTTGAACTTGGCGGGCAGAGGTTTGTCTCGGATGGAGGCAACAAATGGTGAGTTTGTCGTAGTGGAGGGTTTATGCTGGATGTTCTGCATAACCCCTTGGAGCTGGAGTTTCATGGCGCGAAGTTCAGTGTCCCAAAGGGGAATGTTGTCGCCACCAGAGGGAGACAGGTGTTGGACGCTGTTGGCTTCTCCCTCGGGGGCTGGTGCTATGACCGATGGGTGTGGAGGTGGAGGTGGTGGATTTATATGTGGGTGAGGAGGTTGCAAACCTCCCAAGTTAGGTGGATTGGGTTGTGGAATAGTATGGCTCGGAGTTCGTTCTGGATTGGGTGGAATACCTGGAGGTGGTGGAGGAATGGGGAGGTTTCCTTGGAGTAAAGCATTTATCAGGGCCTGATTTTGCTCGGTTATACGATTAATGCTGTTGGTAAGCTCGATGAAATACTGTGGTGGGTTGTTTGGATTGGGAGGGTCGGTTTGTTGATCGACAACATTATGGTGGGAAGCCATGGATCTAGTCATGACCATACACCTTGATGGATGAGATGAAAAGGTCGCTGGAAAAGGGTCTTCGGCGGCAATGAACACAACTGGCGCACGGACAAACCAGTTTCCCACAGACGGCGCCAACTGATGATACAGTTCGTTCTCAGTGGATGGGTCGGACTGATTCAAGTTCTTCGAGCTTCAGTCCAAATGGTCGAGCCCGCCAAGTGACCTGCAAACAAGTTCGACGGGGAACAAGGTAGTCCCCCAGTGAACCCTCCGATGAGCAAGTTAGTAGTGGAAGTAGGGAGTATAGAGAGAGAGAGAGATGGGAATAGAAAGCTTAACCTTCTTCTTGTCTTCGATGCTTGCTTATATCCTTTGGTAATCATTTCACTGTCCCTTCCGACGTGCCCACCTCGCCGAAAGCCTGTGCTGTAGCTTACCTTGTTCAGGCTAAGGGGGCGTTGTTCCGACGGGGAGGTATTGTCGTAATAAATGCTGTGATGGGCTCCATTAATGGTGATGTGTTGTGGCAATAACTTTGCAGATCTTTGTCTGCTGATGTGGCCTGTCCTACACCTGCCATATGTCCGAATGCCATTGGCCCTTCATGCCCAGTTGGCCTCCAGCTGTCATGGACTTTACCAACTGGGTTATGCAATGGGGTCCAAATGGTGGGCTTGGGTTTATTCACTATGGGCTGTGGCCCTTATGGGCCTATCCATGTCAATATATATACACATCTTTTGAAGAGTGTGTGATTAATAACTTGAGTGAAAGTGTCACATGGCAACGTCATGTAGCTCTCTATCTACATAAAAAAAAAATTCATTAATTAGGCATAAATATTCATGCAAAAGTTCGAAGTGGTCATATGTGCAACTACCAACTGTTTTATTTATTGCGGGGTTGTTTGGCAAGTTATTAAAAAAAATATATTTGTTGTCTTTTTATTCTATTTGGGTTATATTATCTTTTAGTTGGGTTATATCACCTTATATTTAGGTGACATCATATCTCTATCACATTGTACATCTTTTTGTAAAAAAAAAAAAAATTATTAAAATAACTTATTTCCAAACGACTCCTATTTTAACTATCAATTGTACACGTTATTTTTATCTAGTGTAATAATGCTTTTTAAATAAGAAATTGATGAAATGGATATAAAGTTAATGATATGAATAATTTTTGAATGAGATAAATTCATAACATATAAGAAATTTAATAAAAAAATATCTATTAAAAAAAATTAGAATGAGATATGACATACGGTAATATGTCAAACATCTTTGTGGCAGTAATACATAAAGTTAATTATTTATTATTAAGAGTATCTCTAGTGTTGTATTAAATTTTTCATTAAATTTAAATAAAAATTTTATAAAAAGTTTAATCTGAGATGGTGCACTCTAACGTTAGATTTAAACTTTTCATCAAATGCCCGATTGTCCGAGAAGACGTCCGGACATGGGTAAAAATTGAGTTTAGATAAAGAAAGTTCGGTTGTCCAAGAGGATGTCCGGTCCAACGGTCACCTATAAATTTGATAAACGATAAAGCTCGCTTCATTTGATGAAATGTTTGGTTCTCCCTCCATTTGATATCAATTTGATGACAATGTTGGAACTGACATTTCTTTCTTTTTCATCAAATCTATATTTTATATCAAATTTGAATTTGATGAAACATCTGATGTAACGTTAGAGATGGTCTAAGTTATTGGTTATAATGTAAAAGTTTATTATTAGATTTATCTCTGTGGATGTGTTGTTTTTGAATAATCAAAATCACATAAAAATTTCAATGGTGTGTTGTTTTTTTTTTTTAATAAAAATCACATTAAAATTTCAATAAAAATCATTGAACATAGTTTGATTTTGTAAATAGAGTTTGTTTTTATAAAAATCGTACTTGGATCATGGAATTAAAAGTAATACAGAGGAAACAATATTGTATGTTTTGTATTTGATACAGTTAAAGATTTTTATTTATTTTTTATTTTTTTTGGGGTGGGGGGGGGGTCAATTAGTAGCAGGATAGTTATAAATATGAGAAACATTACATTAAAACTTGAATCTTATACGATTGAGTTTGCTATAAATGAAAATTTGACACCTAACATATTGTAAGTCAAACTGGGAAAGACTTGTTAGGTCATTGAATTTTTTAATTTGAAAACTATTTGGTAATTACTAAAATATAAGTGTTAAATTTAATCAAGCAATTTGATATATATATATATATATATAAGTCAGATTTTAAAACTTATTAACTTTTTTAATTATTTAATACCATTTATATTTGTGGTATTGATTTGGTAGCGATGTGGTAATGGTGGAATGGTGGTGGTGGCCGTTTAATGGAGTGTGGTGAAAGTGAAGGTGGTTGTGTGGTAGCAATGATTGCAATAGTGGCAGTGTGGCGATTGTAGTGGTTTGTGTCATATGATAGAGTTGGTGGTTGTAGTAGTGGAGTCATGGCGGCGATAGTCGTTTTATAATAGTGATGGAAATGGTAATAGTTATGGTAATGAAGTAATAACGGTGGTGGTGGTGGCGGTGGTGGTGATAGCAATGACAACATGATTATGGATGTGGAGATAAAGGACAATGGTGGTGATAGTTACAGTCGTGGTGGCAATATTGTGGTAATTTTTTTTCATTAGTTACATTTAGGTTGATGTTGGAATGGATTACCAAACATCAAACACCATCTGTAAAAGCTATTGTTTTTGTACACCACTCAAATTTCTACATTTCTAGAATTTAGAGGAGTACTGAATATGTAATTGTGAAATAGAATTTCATGGACAAGGTAGAATACATACAATTGTCTCTTAAGATTTCATACACAGTAACATAACGACTCTATTTGTAATATATAATTCAACTGCTGGGATGTGGATTTTGGAAATACTTCTTCTATCCAGTCAGACCTGTAAGATCCTAGCAATGTCACCTAAAATAAAGAACAAACACTCTAGTCGGCGGTGTCGGAATTAGCACTCTGACGAGCAAGTTAGTATTGTTCCTTTTCTGAAGCTCTTTCTTTCTCCACAAGTTTCTAGTTCTTACTTTTTACTTACCCCCACCTTTTGAGTCAGCCTCCCCCTTTTATCATGCCTCCCCACTATGTCCTTGCTATCTCTTCAGGGGCCACTTCCTCATAATTACACCTAGCCTTCGTTCGGGCCTCGCTATTTATTGTACCTTATTTGGCATCTGTTGGGATTGTTTGTATGCGCTCGACAACGACCTGGGGCCCAATGGGTTTCGCATCATCGGGCCGCCGAGTACTGTTTGTATTGCATGAGAATATATCGGCCCCCATAATTGCCCCCTAAGTACCTGACTAAATATTGCGTAGTCGGCGTACTCGGCTAATGGGAACATATCTTATTTGGCTTGAGTTTGTCTGTCAAAGTGTGTTTACTCTGTTTGGGTGCGGCATATTGTATATCACATGAATTATGCAGAGTGAAGGAGAATCAAGGCATAGGGCCACCGGACGTTGACATATTCCGACAAATGGCCATCTTGGGCCAATTCCTCCAGGTGATCCTTCAAGGCATAGCATCTATCGGTCTCATGGCCATGATCTTTGTGGTATTCACACTTATGATCCCTGCGTCTTGTGTTAGGAGGTCTGATCATCTTTTCCGGCCACTTAAAGAATGAGAGGTGCTGGATATCGGATAGGATTTTACTGATCAGTTTCGACAGCTCCATGTATTTCTTGTCCGACCGTCTTGGGTGGCTATTTTCTACCTGATACTGTTCATTCGGCCGACAGGATTCTCGGCGACTCTCCCTTTTCGATTGGCTTCTCCTCTCTGGACTTCTCGTTCTTTCTAGTAGGGTGATGTTTAATGGTTATATCAGGGTAGGCGCTGCCGTTTCCAACTCTTGTTGGCCGACCTTTATGCGGATGGCATCATCTTCCACTTTGCAGTACTCTTTTTGACCGAGGTTGGTTCAAGTTTGTAAAACCACCTGACGGCTAGTGGGCCCAAGCTACTAGGAAATATCTGGCACATGAGTGCTTCATCGTCTACATGCAATGTCATTACTTGTTTATAATGACGAATATGGTATGTTGGGTCTGATCAGCAGTCATACAAAGCGAACGTAGGTGCCTTGAACTTTTTAGGTAGGACGGCTTTGGCGATGTGTCGTATGAAGGGATCGTGTTTGTCTTCTACATCCGATTCATGCTCTCCCTTCTTACGCCCGCGTTGCCCATGTGGATTTCCTTCGGATGAACTCGAGGTGCCCAATCGACCCTTCTTTCTGGTTGATGCGGACAAGGAATCTGATGTATCATCATTATCATATCTTCGATGCCGACGTTGTTGCTTAGCTCTCTTTTCTGGGGATCGGCCCCGATCGCGGCGCGATGGATTTTGCTGGGATTTTGTCAACTCTTGGCGCAGTTGCTCATTATCCGCTACCATGTCTTCCAGCTGCTATTCAGTTTGTCTTGCTTGGGCTATTAATGTTTACATGGTAGCCTCTACTGAAGTTGAAGCCAAATAAGGGGTCATGAGGTCATAGTTCAAAGATCTTCGAGCCGGGGTATTCTCCGATCCAAATACTATTCTGGTTGGGATATTGCCTCCATCAACCAGTGGATCTTGAATTGGGTCTACCATGGGCAAATAGAAGTATTGCTACAAACGGCGCCAATTATGGAGATGTGGATTCTGGAAATACTTCTCCTGTCCAGTCAAACCTGTAAGATCCTAGTAATGTCACCTAAAATAAAGAGCAAACATTTCGGTCAGTGGTGTTGGAATTAGCACTCCAACGAGCAAGTTAGTATTGTTCCTTTTCTGAAGCTCTATCTTTCTCCACAAGTTTCTAGTTCACACTTTTTACTTACCCCTACCTTCTGAGTTAACCTCTTCCTTTTATTATGCCTCCCCATTACATCTTTGTTGTCTCTTCAGGGTCCACTTCCTTATAATTACACATCCCCTCCATTCGAGCCTCGCAATTTACTGTACCTTATTCAACATTTGTTGGGATTGTCTGTATGCGCTCGGCAACGACCTGGAGCCCAATGGGCTTCGCATCATTGGGCCATCGAGTACCGTTCGTATTGGATGAGAATATACTGGCCCCCACATCAACTAATTACGTAACGCCCCGAAATAATTGTCATAAATCCATTCAAGACCATATGTAAATAACAATATAAATCATAGTATAATGTTCTTTTAGTCCATGGGAGTTAATATTACAAAAGAGTTTAACTAAATAAATGCACTATAGGCTTACATCTTTCCAAGACCATGCTTGGTTACAATAAAAGCGGATATAAATTCAATACACGTGAAGCCCTTGGCTTGAATCAAAACAATGATATAATACACAAAAGGGAAGCCTTTGCTCCAAATTCCTCCAAGCTACTACCTTGGCGAAGGCATATCATTAGCACCTGAAAATGATTTTTCCCAACTAGGGTGAGCCAAAGCCCAGTAGGAACAATCTAACACAATATATGAATCTTAACAAAAATATAAGTATGAAATGCATATCCAGTACCCATGATAAAATCATTTATAACTTTTCCACAAAACCATGCCATGTCGTGCTTTATATCTCAATTCATTTTATCCCAACTCATAAGCCATTTACCATTTCATTCAGACAAACAAACTGAGGTTACAACTCAGTAGGTCTCTAGCCAACACAACTATTATACAAATACTTCCATTTTGCCATTTTACGGATGTTTTATCCGTGGGATCAGTACCCGTGTATACATGCGATTTTCGGGACTTTCACCCTAGACACACAAGCCAAATTAATTCAATAGAATCCATCCTCTTTCTTCTCCCAAACATCATATATTTACAATATTCAAAGGACACAATCATATTCAATGACAACGAATAAGAGATTAGTTTCAATTCACCTAATTCTCATACAATTTCTACAACAATCAAAGCTATCATCCACCGATAGCCCAAAACAGATATTTCTAAATAGATATACAATCTCTAAGACAGATAAATCATCCAAATTTCCATAGGTGAGAGGCAATACATATCCAACTCCACCATTTATATAAACATTCATCCAATTTCATATTCTCAATACCAATTTCATTTATTTATACAAAATAACTATTTGAAACATTTTAGGGCAAAACTCCATTTTCTTCTAAAATCCACCCCGGACATCAAAATCAATAAATTTATCACAACACAACCTCACATCTACTCTCTTAACTATGTTTAATACATATGTTAGGTTTTTATTCTTGGCAATCCCGTTTGACAAAACTCTTTTCAGTTGTACTTATTTTTGCACTTTTTATTTCAGTGAGGCTATGAGTGTTTACATGCGAATCCAACCCGAATTGTGCCTTGCAGAGAAGTTTGTGATGTTAATACTTTCAAGATTGCCACTTCACTGATTATGACGAGTTGAGCGAAGGAGTTGCCTGTCCGCCCTTGCTCGCTTGAGCGAAGGAGTTCTCGCTCGAGTGAAGGCTGCGTCTGTGTAAAAACCTGAAAGAGATGAATGTACGCTTGAGCGAAGGGTGCGTGGCTCGAGCGAAGCCACTTATGGAAAACACGCGTTTTTGGTTCCTCGCTCGAGCGAGCTTTGCAGTCCCAGATTTCTATAAGTATTTGTTTTAGTCCAAAACTAGGATTACTCCTCCAAATCTTCTTCTTAGATATTAAGGTTTATATCTGGGGATATTTTGCTAGTTTTCTTTGATGTTTTGATTGAGTATTCAACTCATGGTTTAAAGAGTATACATCAAAGGATTATTTGTTTGTTCTACACAAAAGAGAGAGTTGTTCTTCGGTGGATTCCGAAGAATTTGAGCCTGAAGCTTTGGTGGATTCTGGAGTGGCTCATCGTCAAGACAATTCCGAGGTGAAGACGGGGTTGGAAGAAGCACATAGGGTTTGGTTCAATTCGGGCGTGGATTCGCTAGGTAATTAAGAGTATACCTGTGTAATTCCTTTATATCTTCTTAGTGGATTGTTTTGTGGCTGTTGCCCGTGGTTTTTTATCACAATTGGAGGTGTCCAATTATGGCTTTTCCACGTAAAATCGTTGTGTCGATTTGTCTTGATTGTTTGATTGGGATTGTTGTTTACTGCTTAAAATTGATACATAATCACAAATCAACATCTAGGGGATTTCTAGATTTTTCAACATACATTTGAAAACCCCTATTTTGATTTTAAACCAAAACCCTAGGTTTGTTCAAAATCATCCCAAGCTTCAATATTTCTTACACATTAACAAATAACTAAGTTAAAATTCATAGAAAAGTGTAGAAAGTCCCTACCTCAAAGCTAAAAGTTAACCAAAGCAAGGAGGAAACTTCAAAGATGCTCAAATGCAAATCTATTCGGATGAAAATGTAGCCCTTGAGATGCTCTACTTTTTTAACAAAGACACACGGGTAGAGAACCCAATGGATCTAGATGAAAATGTAGAGAGAATGTATGTTTTACAGAGAGAGGCTCTAGATCTAGGGTTTTGAGGGAAAAAGATATGAAAAAGTGATATAAAAAGGTGTTGCTGCGAACTGATATATGCACAGTCCGCTCGAGTGCAAGAAGTGACGCTCGAGCGTCAAACACAATAAATTGTTCTGCTCGAGTGCAAGAAGTGTCGCTTGAGTGCAGAATGCACACTTCCGGTAGTTTTGAAGACAATAGACCAACGCTCGAGCACAAAAAGGGCTGCTCGAGCACAGAAGTAATCGCTCAAGCGTAAAATACACTCTCCCAGTAGTTTTGCAGATCTACAAAAGTATTGAGAGTTCACAAATCCAACTCGAGCACAAGAAGTGCCACTTAAGCGGAGGAGCAAAATTCTGGACAACAACGGTTTGAAAACTAAGCAACCAACTTGTTCCAAACACAACTACTACAATCCAATAACCAAATTTAAGGATGTACAAGGGAAGCAAGACATGAACATCAACACGAAACCATGAAACCCGAGTCCAAAATACAAAATGGGTCGGGTCTAAACCAGAATCGTTATAATCTCCCCCCTTAGGGAATTTCATCCTCGAAATTTCGAATCAGGTTTTAAAGTTATGTTTAACTTAAACACAATAACAATATTTAAGCAATTCCAATTCCGTGATCCATACTTCGGTCATCTATTTTTATCAACTCGATACACAAGTTCTAACATTGAAAATACCATTCACATTTCTCCAAAACATATACAATGTTTATATTAAACTTGTGTTTCCCAAACATATATAACACATACAATGTTTCCATATTCTCAAAACATATACAATGTTTTCATATTTCATTAACATAATCAAAATTTCAATACATGTTCAAACATCAACAAATAAGTCCGGATACTTCTCACGGACTTCCAACTCACGTTCCCAAGTTGCTTCCTTAACTGCGTGATGTTTCCACAATACTTTAACCAAGGGAATTGTCTTGCCTCGCAAGACTTGGTCCCGGGTATCCAAGACTCTCACCGGTCTCTCCTCATATGAGGCATCCTCATCTATCTCTAAGTCAGTCCAATCTAACACGTGCGATGGATCTGGCTCGTACTTCTGAAGCATGCTAATATGAAACACATCATGAACCCCGAAAAGTTATGGCAGCAAGGTCAAACGAAAAGTTACCTCTCCAATCCGCTCAAGGATCTCGAAAGGCCCAATGAACCGAGGGGACAACTTCCCACTCTTCCAAAACCTCATCAAACCCCTCATAGGTGATATCTAGTCTCTCATCTCAAAAGACAAGAGTCTCCTCCTACAGTTAGCATAACTTTTTTAGCGACTCTGGACCGTAACCAATCTTTTACGAATAAATGTAACTTTTTTCGTTGTTTCTCGGACTAACTGTGGACCCAACATAGGTGCATCACCCACCTCGGCCTAAAACACAAGGGATCTACACGGTCGGCCATACAAGGCCTCAAACAGTGCCATACCAATACTCGACTGGAAGCTATTGTTATAGGCAAATTCCACTAAGGACAAGTGCCTCTCTCACGAACCCTTAAAATCAATGACACAACCCCAAAGCATATCCTCTAAAATCTAACTGGTGCGCTCTAACTGCCCATCAGTCTAAGGATGATACGCAGTGCTAAAGGTCAATCTCGTACCCAAGGCATACTGTAGGCTCTGCCATAACCGAGCCGTGAAACGCAGATCTCTATCCGAGACAATCGTCACAGGGACTCCGTGCAACCTCACTATGTCCCTAATGTAAAGGTCAACAAGATAATCTACTGAGTCACTCACACGCATAGGTATGAAGTGTGCCGACTTGGTCAACTACCACCCTAATTGCATCACTACCTTGTTGAGTCCTTGGAAGACCCACAACAAAATCCATCATGACATGCTTCCGCTTCCGCTTCCACTTCCACTTCCACTTCCACCACTTCCACTCGGCTATAGGCAAAGATTGGAACAAACCCACAGGCCTCCCTTTGATATTCAGCCTTCTCTTGTTAATAAGTAAGGCACTTTGACATAAACACGGCCACATCTCTTTTCATTTCCTTCCACCAAAACTGGGGACAAAGGTCGTAATACATCTTTTTGCCTCACGGATGCACCGCAAGGCGTGAATGGTAAAACTTTCAGAGTACTTCCTCTCAGCAAGACTCCGACACAAAGAGACGATCAAGGTATCTAATACTCAAGTCAGTGTACACATTCAAGTCTCTTTCTACCTTTCCACTGGAAATCTTCTCCTGGAGGAATTCTACCTCAAGGTCAACCTTCTGTGCTTTTATCACTCAGTTCACAAGTGTAGATTGTGCAACTACCGAAAACAAGGCTACAGACTCAACAGACTCACCAAGATGCAAGTCAAACTCCCTAATAGCACCAGCATCTCTCATTTGTAGATAGCAATACAAGCTACACTGCTAATAGATTTCTTACTCAAGGCGTCGGCCACAACATTGGCCTTTCCCGGATGATAATATAACTCGAAATCATAATCCTCTATAAACTCCATCCACCTCATTTACCTTAGATTCAAGTCTTTCTGTGTGAACAGATATTTCAGACTCTTGTGATCAGAAAACACTTCAAACTTCTCACCACACAGATAATGTCTCCAAATCTTTAAGGCAAAAATCACCGCCGCTAACTTTAGGTCATGAGTCGGGTAGTTCCTCTCATGTTTTTTCAACTACCGCAAGGCATAGGCCACTACATTCCCTTCTTGCATCAAAACACAACCCAAACATTCCCGTGAAAATACACCGAATAGCCCAAACCCCTCTCCGGAATAATCAAAACTGGAGTAGTCGTAAGTCTAACCTCAAGCTCTTCCCCAGATACCACGTGGCCTTAGAACTCAACTTCTCTCAGCCAGAATTCAAGTTTTCCAAACTTAGCATACTGTTTGTGAGCTTTAAGAAACTCAAGTACCACTCGCGAGTGTTCCTCGTGCTCCTCCTCGGAGAGTGAGTAAATCAAGATGTCGTCCACAAAGAAGACCACAAAACGGTCTAGAAACTCACGGAAGATCCGGTTCATCAAATCCATAAACACAAGTGGTACATTGGTTAACCCAAAGGGCATCACTAGAAACTCATAATGGCCATACCATGTATGGAATGCCGTCTTCGGGATATCCTCCTCCTTTACTCTCAACTGGTGATAACCCGATCTCAGGTCTATCTTAGAGAAGCAACAAGATCCCTTTAACTGATCAAACAAATCATCTATACAAGGCATTGGGTACTTGTTCTTAACAGTTACTCGGTTCAACTTCCGGTAATCTATACAAAGTCGCAACGCACCATCTTTCCTTTTGGCAAAGAGAGCTGGTGCTCCCCAAGGTGAATTACTAGGGCAAATAAAACCCTTATCTAACAATTCTTGGAGTTGAATCTTCAACTGACTCAACTTGGCAAGTGCAAATCTATACGGTGCCATAGAAATCGGTGCCGTGTCAGGCGCTAAGTCAATAGAGAACTCGATCTCTCGGTGAGATGGTAAACTAGTAAGATCCTTGGGAAAAACATCTGAGTATTCACAAACTACCCTTGGCAACTCAACTCAGACTTCATCGCACTCAGTACTCAAGAAGTTGGCAAGAAGGCAACTAAGCTCACTCTGTCCACGCGAATCATACACCGGTGATAAGACTCTATCAACCCGGTTCCCCAAGAAATAAAAGCAATCACAACTCATGGTACATACAGTAACCCTCTAACAGTAGCAATCTATGGCAGCTCGATATGATGACAACTAGTCCATATCCAAAATTACATCAAAATTAGACATGTCAATCAACAAAAATGCTAAAGAAAGTCAGCAACCGGAAACCTTTATGTCACAACCCTGACACCCCTGCTTCAAAAAAATCTCACCACCAATAGGTGACTCCACATATAGAAGATGCTAACCGAACCAACTCTAACCCCAAAATCGATGCAAATGCAGACGAGATAAATAAATGGGATGTACCTGTATCAATCAACACATTAGCAACTAAATTGTAAAATAAAAAGTACCTCTCACTGCTGAAGGAGCTGGTACAAGATCCGACACGGTAACAGCGTACACACGCCCTGTAGGTCTCTGCTCAACCTGCTCACCCCTCTGAGCATAAGCCTGATGCACTAATTGAGCCAAAGAGGCCCTCTGATTGGCCCTCGAGGCCTGTGCTGACTGTGCAGGCTGGTGGCTCTGTGTCTACCTCAAACCAGACACACCGGGTGTACCACCCAACTAAGGGAAAAATCTCTCCATATGCTCGCCTGCCCACACTGATAGCAAATGAGCGGCTAACCTCTCCCCTAACTCTGGCTCTAAGAACGAGCCGAAGACGAAGTAGACCGTTGCCCCCTTCCTCTCTGTGGGTAAGCTGGAGACTTGTGACCCAACTGACTACATTTGAAACAAGTAATATCTCTCTAACCACCCCTCCTAGAACCTAAACTCGGTACTAGAAAAGTAAACCTTGACTGTGCTCCTTGAGACTGTTGGGGGTTAGAACTTCTCGGCCTCTTTTTGTCCCCTTGAACATCCTAACTCCTTCTAGAGCCCCTCGTCATATCCTCCTCCATCTGCATTACGGTCTCTAGATGAGCTGCTGCCTCTACAAGGCGTCCATAACCCCTAATCATTGACCCGGCCATTTTGAACATTTGCCTGATCCTCAATCTCTTCTCAAACTCTAAACAACGGCGCTCTTCAGTCGCCACGAGTTCTGGTGCAAACCTCGATAAGCTAGTAAATGTGGCCTTAAACTCGGCCACCGGAGTGTTCAACTACACAAGCTTGGAGAACTGATCCCTCAACTTCTCCCTAACAGTGGGAGGCAAAAATTAGTCCTGGAATGCACTGACAAAAGCCTCCTAAGTCACCCCAATGCACCCATGCGCATACTTCCACCACTGACCGACATCTCCTTTCAGTTGGAAGGATGCCAAGGTCACTCTCAGCTGGTCGTCCTCGATGCCAAGCATCTCGAACGTTTTCACTATTTGCTCCAGCCACTCGTCTGCCTTCAGTGGCTCTTTGGGATCACCCATAAACTCATCTAGATTCGACCGGAAAAACTCTTGCTTCAAGAAAGATGGCCCTGCCTCAGCTACTTACTTAGGCCTAGATTTGATTCTCATCCCTGAGAATGTCCATAGACTCCCGCAATGCTCCGGCCATTTCACAGGCTAAGGAGCCCATAGCTTGTTGACTAACTGGTTCAGCCACATTGGCCTGACCAACTCCTTCTTCCTGCACCGGAATGTCATCTGATAAAGGCATTTCATGCCTCCTAAGCCTACCACATCTACCACCACCACGTCCACATCCTGACATCCTAATGAAGGTAACACAAGAAATTAGCACATTTACAAATGTGTCGAAACTAACTCACTTGCGTCTTAATGCGGTGGACAACAACAATTCACTCCACATAAGTACGTTGTCACATAAACACATACAAATTTCATTCCCAGATAATGACCGTCCCACGGCATTGCCAGAGTTCCAATTAGAAATAGTAGTGATCAATGTAACGCCCCAAAAATTTTGGCAGGGTATATCTATTTATGCTACAAAACCCACCTGATAGACAAACACATATGTATAGCTAACTATTCCATACATCCATTTCCATTAAATCTCAAATGCCAAATACATGCTATTCACATCTCAATGCCCCATTTCCAATCCTAAGCATACATTTTACAACAAGTATGAAATGGAAGCTAACCAGATAATGAGTGCCCTACAGGCTTACAAATTTATCCAAGAACATTATTAGTTACACAAAATGGAGTTTCAACTCAACGCAAATACAGCCCTGGGCTTACACTCAACAAATAACAATAAAACAAAAATGAAGCATCAGCTCCGAGTCCTCCCAAGTCAATGCCTTAGTGGAGGCATAGCACCTGTACCTGAAATAGTTTCCCTTATAGGGTGAGCCACAGCCCAGTAGAGATATACTACACAACATATGAACCATAACAAGACTAAAGAGGAGTATGCTCATGCCATGCTCATGATAAAACAATTTATCTCTCTTTTTATAAAGCATGCAATGTTGAGATGCAACGATAGATATAAAACCATTTCTATTTTAAACCATATCTGTTACATGAATACAGGCTCTGTGAATCTCTAGGTGAGTGTCTGCAAGTGGGCCCTAATGCACTACCACTGTCATTTTTACCATTAAACTGGAAGGCTCAACACCTAACCGTGCGGTTCTACACCCCCTACCCAGATTTACCAAGTATTCATCTTTTCGCAAACAAATACATTTCCAAGCATTTCTCAAAAACAGATACATTTCCAATGAAATGAATGTAATGCAATATCTAATGCAACAAATGAAGAATGTGGTTCAATTTACCTAAGTCTCATGCATTTCTACAACAATCATGGCTATCCTCCACCGATAGCCCAAAACAGATATTTCTAAATGGATATTTAAACAATTAAATTCCAAAAAAAATCTCGCTAAATACAATCTATTCCACATCTCATCAAATATGAACAACTATACTAGTTTTCATATCACAATCACGTCCGGTAACCTTTCAAGGTCCATTTCTAACTGTGTCGGTTTTATTCCAACAGATACATTAAATAAAATAATACCGTTAATGCCCAAGAAAACATCATTTTCTTTCCAAACTGATTTTCCAAGTATTATTCAACTATGACATCCTATTTTGATCAAAAGTCCCAAAAGTTAAACGTAATTCCTTTGTTTTCTTTAAAAATGCTCTTTTAATCGCAAACCGGTAAAAATTTCAAAACCGATTGAGTCGAAGTCCGTTTTTGTTCAAATTTAAAACATAGCTCTTTCATAACCTTACAAACATATTCCAAGTTTACACTTTCGCAATTTGGGCATCAACTCTTTATTTTTCTCAAAATTCCCCTTTTAAGCAAATAAATCATAAATTTTCCAAAAATTCTAATTAAATTATATACAATTCTAAGCTCTATATAATCAAGTAAAAGTGCATAAAGAAGTGTAGAAAAAATCCTTACCTCAAGGTAGAAGAGAAAACAAGCAAAAACCCCAATTTTTGACTTTGTTGGATTTCGATCTCCACCGGTCAAAACGTTACTCTCACCAAGCTCTTCACTTTGATCTTAAGAACTATGGTCTAAAACCTAATAGATTTTCGTGGATCATAGCTTTTGTGTGAAGAATGTTTAAAGGGAAAAAAAAATGAAAGAGAGAGTCAGCCGAGAGAGAAAGAGAGAGAGATGAAACAAGGAAGATGATAAGCTATTTGCCAAACAAAGGAAATGAGTGGAAATGAAAAGGGGGAGGGCAGCCCCCCATGTGGGCTTGCTCTTCTATCATCATTATTATACTTTATTTTATTATATTGAAACATCTATGAATCTACATATGTATATATATATATATTAAAAATATATTTTAACATCATTAATGATAAAAAGATATAATATTTTCTCACCACAAAATATATTTCATTTAATGGTACACACCATAAAATCAACCATCAAATATATATTATAATCCTATATAATAATTAATAACAACTCCCAAGGTAGTTATTACCAATCACATTTTAAAAGGACCAAATAGTTACACGTGAGTCATTAAACAAACTCAATTTAAATTAAATCTAAGTTATGGGTCTCATCCATAAGTCAAATATGGTCCAATTATATACCAAAATAGACCCAACAAATTTATCTCAAATCATGGTCCGAACACTCAAAACTCAATTTTAAATTCTGCTATGAATTAAACTGAACACCAATCAGTCCGTGAATTTTCATAAAATAAATACTCATCATTAAATTTTTATCCAACGTGCTAGACTCATATGGGAACAACATATAAAAATTTCATAATTTTCTGAGATCAGAAACTATTTTTAAAAAATATAAAACCTAACTGTTTTCGCACAGAATTTATACAGCAATCAAATTCGAAAATTTGCTCAATTAAATTATGCACTGGCTATTTAAAAAAACAAAATTGGGTCATTACAATCAAATGCTCTTCTAATAGGACTTCTAGAAACCCATAGACTCAATTAACATCTTAGAAATTAAATCTCATACCCATTTAACCACATAAGCGTATCATCACATAAGCATACTATACACACTAATATCTCTATCAAGCGAGACGAACCCATTGTGGTAATAACCAATTCCTACGTACCTCAAATATTCAAACCTGGTGCGCTCTGATACCAAGTTGTAACACCCCGAAATAAACGCCGTAAATCTATTCAAGACCATATGCAAATAACAATATAAATCAGAGTATAATGTTCTTTCATTCCATGAGAGTTAATATTACAAAAGAGTTTAACTAAATAAATGCCCTATAGGCTTACATCTTTCCAAGACCATGCTTAGTTACAATAAAAGCGGATATAAATTCAATACATGTGAAACTCTTGGCTTGAATCAAAACAATGACGTAATACACAAAAGGGAAGCCTTTGCTCTAAATTCCTCCAAGCTACTGCCTTGGCGGAGGCATATCATTAGTACCTGAAAATGATTTTTCCCAAGTAAGGTGAGCCAAAACCCAGTAGGAACAATCTAACACAATATATGAATCTTAACAAAGATATAAGTATGAAATGCATATCCAATGCCCATGATAAAATCATTTATAACTTTTTCACAAAACCATGCCATGTCGTGCTTTATATCTCAATTCATTTTATCCCAACTCATAAGCCATTCTCCATTTCATTCATACAAACAAACTAAGGTTACAACTCAGTGGGTCTCTAGCCAACACATCTATTATACAAATACTTCCATTTTTTCATTTTACGGATGTTTTATCCGCGGGATCGGCATCCATGTATACGCGCGATTTTCGGGACTTTTACCCTGGACAAACAAGCCAACTTAATTCAATGGAGTCCATCCCCTTTCTTCTCCCAAACATAAAGTACATCTCCTTTCTTCTCCCAAACATTATACATTTACAATATATAAAAAACATAGTCATATTCAATAATAACAAATAAGAGATTAGTTTCAATTCACTTAATCCTCATGCAATTTCTATAACAATTATAGCTATCCTCCACCGATAGCCCAAAACAGATATTTCTAAACAAATATACAATCTCTAAGACAAATAAATCATCCAAATTTCCATAGGTGAGAGGTAATACATATCCAACTTCAGCATTTATATAAACATTCATCCAATTTCATATTCTCAATACCAATTTCATTTATTTATACAAAATAACTATTTGAAACATTTTAGAGTAAAACTCCATTTTCTTCCAAAATCCACCCCAGATATCAAAATCAATAAATTTATCACAGCACAACCTCACATCTACTCCCTTAACTATGTTTAATACATACATTTGAAAACCCCTCTTTTGATTTTAAACCAAAACCCTAGGTTTATTCAAAATCACCCCAAGCTTCAATATTTCTCACACATCAACAAATAACTAAGTTAAAACTCATAGAAGAGTGTAGAAAGTCTCTACCTCAAGCTAGAAGTCGACCAAAGCAAGGAGGAAACTTCAAAGATGCTGAAACGCAATTCTATTCGGATGAAAACATAGCCCTTGAGATGCTCTACATTTTTAACAAAAACACACGGGTAGAGAACCCAATGGATCTTGGTGAAATTGTAGAGAGAAGGTAAGTTTTAGAGAGAGAGGCTCTAGATTTGGGTTTTAAGGAAAAAAGATAAGAAAAAGTGATGTAAAAAGGTGCTGCTGTGAACTGATATATGCACAGTCCGCTCGAGCGCAAGAAGTCACGCTCGAGTATCAACCCAATAAATTGTTCCGCTCAAGTGCAAGAAGTGCCACTCGAGCGCAGAATGCACACTCCCAGTAGTTTTGCAGACAATAGACCAACGCTCGAGCGCAAAAAAAGCCACTCGAGCTGAGCCCGCTTGAGCACAGATATAACCGCTCAAGCGTAGAATACACTCTCCCAGTAATTTTGCAGACCTGCAAAAGTACTGAGAGTTCACAAATCCTGCTCGAGCACAAGCGTAGAATACACTCTCCCATATTGTGCTAGAACCCACAAAGGTAGATGTGTGTGTAAATTAATTGTGTAAATAAAATAAACAACAAAATAAATTAATTCAGAAAATAATTTAAAAAATTAAATTCTGAATTAAATGCTTACAGAAATTAAAGTCGAGGCTTGTGTTGGACACAATCTCCTTAAAGTAGATTTTGCCCTCGCTCCGGTGCTTCGAGTTAAAATGGCGTCTACTTCCCAGGATGCAACGACTAACACTTGATTTTACAGCACTATAAAATCAAGTTTGGCGAACCAAAATATGTTGTAACTCTTTCTCTTTATTTTCCTAAAAATAAATGCAGGAAAAAATGCAGAGAAACACAGAGAGGGAGGACGAATTTATGATAGAAAAATTTGATTCCAAGAATTGATGGAAAGCAGGCTTTATATAGGAACAAAAGTGGTTTTTCCGAACAAGTGCCAACAGATATGAACCTGTTTGGACTGCTTGAACTCATACAGATCTGTTCGGACTGTTTTGAACAGTCTGTCCGGTTTTGGAATGAACAGGTATGAACCTGTTCGAGTTAGGAACTGTTTGGGTGGGAAAAATCTGGACCAAATTTCTTTTGAATTTTGAAAACAAAATTAAAAAATAAATAAATAAAAATAAAAGTTTTTGGTTCAAAAAAATAAGTATTGGGCCAGACAAGCCCAACCCAACCTCACACCACGCACACACACCCAAGCCCAGCCCAGCCCACCCGACCAAGGCGGTGCGCGCGCATGGTTTTTAGTTTTGTGTTCAATGGGTCTAACCCACTACACCCATAACCTCACCCTTCCACAAACTTGGGTACCCCTTTGGGCCCATCCCAAGTATCCCAAGCTAAGGTATATAAACCCAAACAATTCCTTAAGCCTTTCCAATGTGGGACAAGCACATTTCACAAATGTGTAGGAAACCCACCAAAAAACTAGTTCCACAAACCCGAAAACACGCGTTGAATTCTCATTCATTCGAAAATGGTTTTGAACAACCAAATACACGGTTTTGTTCACTACGCGGCATTAAACATGAATCCAATAAAAAAACGTTAAAAATAACGCTCGGGTCCCACCTTAATTAATGCTCAAAGTTAGCAAAAAATAAGGATTTTTCCAAAATTATTCCAAAGCCATTTTCCAACAATCCCCCACATGAATGGAATTCACGATAACGGACATGCAACAAGATGCAGACAAAGAAAGAATACATTAAGAAGATACACCACATCGAGATAGGTAGCTTTTGGCTTTGAACCTTCTCTAGTGAAAGCCTATCGGACGTACTGGCTAACCAGTGGACGCAATGCCTTGAACTGTTCCGCTGTTTGTGTAAGCCAAGACAATAGACTACACATAGTGTATCTGCAAACACAGTTTGGTTCTTGCGGTTGTGTTCATTTTGGCCCTGAACAATGCCTGGTAATTCATGAGTGCTCTAGAGAATTTAGTTTTCTCAATTCTCACAGAATTGGCCCAGTTCACACTCATATAGGTGATTTCTTATTAAGAATATCCTGCTATACCCCACTTGGATGTCCAAGCTATAAGAATTATTAAAAGCAAAGCTTATCCTACTGACATTGCAGGTATCACTCTTCTTATCATAGAAATGGGAAGGAGTAAACCTCCTTAGTGATACATGAAGTCATTCATAATTCGGTTGTCCCTTTGAACTTAGATTTTGGGATCTCCAATCAACTAGGTTGGGTTGCCATTATGATGACTTTTATGTAATAGGCTTTAATCCCATTCCCCTCGATAAATAGTACACTTACTCTTTGGCTAGCCCTTTAGTCAATGGATCCGCAATATTTTCCTTTGACTTTACATATTCTATGGAAATTATTCCATGTGAGAGCAAATGCTTGACGGTATTATGTCTTCGACGAATGTGTCGAGACTTACCGTTATACATATGATTATGTACCCGTCCTATTGCTGCTTCATTATCACAGTGAATGCATATAGCTGGCACAGGTTTAGGCCACATTGGAATGCCTTCTAATAAATTACGAAGCCATTCTGCTCCTTCTCCAGTTTTATCTAATGCAATAAACTCAGATTCCATTGTCGACCTAGCTATGCATGTTTGCTTGGAAGATTTCCAAGAGACTGCAGCACCTCCCAGGGTAAAGACGTATCTACTAGTGGATTTTGAGTCTTTAGTATCCAATATCCAATTTGCATCACTATACCCCTCGAGTATTGCTTGATATTTGGTATAATGAAAGCCATAATTCTGGGTATGTCTTAGATACCTAAGTACCCTAATTATCGCTTTCCAATGATCGGACCCTGGATTACTTGTGTACTTACTCAATTTGCTTACAGCATAGGCTAAATCTGGCCTAGTGCAATTCATTAAGTACATCAAGCTTCCGATTATTCGAGAGTACTCTAATTGTGATATGCTTGCACCTGTATTTTTTGACAAATGAAGACTAATGTCAATAGGTGTTTTAGCAGGACGGTCGTCATGCTTTCTAAATTTCTCCAGAATCTTCTCAATATAGTGAGACTGAGATAAAGCATATCCTTCAGATGTTCTAGTAATCTTTATTCCTAGAATTACATCTGCTACTCCCAGATCTTTCATGTCAAACTTTTTGTTCAACATTTTCTTTGTGGATTTAATCATGTCATTATTGCTTCCAATAATGAGCATGTCATCCACATAAAGACAAACTATGACATAGCCTTTATCTGTGTTTTTAACATAGATGCATTTGTTACATTCATTTATCTTAAAACCATCCGAAAGCATAGCTTGATCAAATTTTTCATGTCATTGTTTCGGAGCTTGTTTTAATCCATAAAGGGATTTGATAAGTTTACAAATCTTTTTCTCTTGGCCAGGAACTTGAAACCCTTCTAGTTGTTCCATATAGATTTCTTCATCTAACTCGCCATTCAAAAAAGCTGTTTTAACATCCATTTGATGTATTTCTAGATTATACAAAGCCGCAATTGCAATCAACATGCGAATGGATGTTATTCTTGTCACTGGTGAATAGGTGTCAAAATAATCAAGGCCTTCCTTCTGCCTGTATCCCTTAATAACAAGCCTAGCTTTGTATTTATTTATTGAGCCATCTGCTTTCATTTTTCTCTTCAATATCCACTTATATCCAAGAGGTTTACACCCTAGTGGAAGATCCACCAGTTCCCAAGTATGATTTTCAGTATTCATTCAATTTCACTATTCACAACCTTTCTCCACAATGGAGCTTCAAGAATTGACATTGCTTCCTTGAAGTTTTGAGGCTCGTTTTCTAACAGGTATGCCAGAAAATCTAGACCAAATGATCTACAGATCCTAGCCCTCTTGCTACGTCTAGGTTCATCTGATTCATTATCATTGTGGTCTTCACTGCTACCCATAGCAGTATCAAAAGTTCTTTTATTTGAATTTTTCTCTTCAATTTCCTTGCTAGGAAAAATGTGTTCAAAAAACAATGCATTTCTTAACTCAATAATAATGTTTACATGCATATCCGGATTTTAAGATCTATGAACTAAAAATATATATGCACTACTATTATTGGCATATCCAATGAACACACAATCAACGGTCTTTGGTCCTATCTTAGTCGTTTAGGGACGAGGGACTGCCACCTTGGCCAAACACCCCCACACTTTGAGGTAATTATAGGTAGGTCGTCGACCTTTCCATAATTCATAAGGTGTTTGATTGAGTTTCTTGTGGGGTACCCTGTTAAGGATAAAGTTAGCAGATAAAATCACCTCCCCCCACAAGTTCTGAGGTAACCTTGAACTAATCAACATGGCATTTATCATCTCTTTAAGAGTTCGATTCTTTCTCTCAGCAACACTATTTGACTGAGGAGAATAGGGTGCAGTGGTTTGGTGAATAATACCATGTTCAGAACAAAATTCTTCAAATGGTGCATCATACTCACCACCTCTGTCACTCCTCACTATCTTAATAGTTTTGCCAAGTTGATTTTCAACCTCAAGTTTATATTGCCTAAAAGCTTCTACAGCTTCGTCTTTACTTCTCAATAAGTAAACATAGCAATATCAAGTGCAATCATCAATAAAAGTAATAAGTACTTTTTACCTCCTATAGTTTGAACAAATGTTAAATCACAGATATCTGTGTACTAAATCACAACACAAGTTAGGTAAACATTCTAAAGCAACAAGTCTACGCAAAGAATTAAAATTAACATGTCCTAATCTAACATGCCATAAGAAAGAAGACTCAGCAATATAAACAGAAGATGTGTTCTTATTATTAAAATCCAAATTAGGTACAACAGTATTACATTGACCTTAAAAAGCCCATCACTCATGTAACCTCGCCCCACATACATTCCACTCTTTGAGAGTACAACTTTATCAGATTCAAAGACTAATTTAAACCCATTCTTGATCAACAATGACCCAGAAATCAAATTCTTGCGAATCTCTGGCACATGGAGTACATTGTTAAGAGTGAGTTCTTTCCCCGAGGTCATTTTCAGTACAATCTTTCCTTGTCCTTCTACAGTTGATGTAGAGGAGTTTCCCATAAAAAGTTGTTCCCCACTTTCCACCACTTTGTAGGTTGTGAACATTTTCTTATCCAAACAGATATGGCGGGTTACTCCAATATCCACCCATCATTCCTTGGGATTGCCCACCAAATTTGCTTCAGAGACTACTACAGCAAAATTGATGTCTTCCACTCCATTGGAAAGATAAAAATCCTCAGCTATGTTGGCTTGTGCTGGCTTTTTGCTTGAACTCCCTCCGTCCTTGCGAACGTGACAATCCTTAGCGCGATGCCCATCTTTGCCGCACACAAAACACTTGCCTTTGAACCTTTTGTTGAACCCGTTGTTGATCCCTTTATTGATCTTACTAGTGGATCCTTGTTTGGGACCATTGTCATCATGCTTCCACTTCTTGTTGTCGAACTTTGACCCTTGTCCATATTCCACAACATTTACTTTAGCCTGCATGACATGGTTTCCTGACTTCTTGTCAGAACCATGGTTGTCTTCCTCAATTCAGAGCCACACTATCAGTTCTTCCAATTTCATCTCCTTGCGCTTATGCTTTAGATAATTCTTAAATTCTTTCAAGAATGGTGGCAATTTTTCAATGATTGTCGCAACCTAAAAAGATTCACTGAGAACCATCCCTTCCGCATGTTTGTCATGGAGAATTAACTGGAGGTCTTGAACCTAGCTAATAACCGTCTTGGAATCCATCATTTTAAAATCCAAAAAACAACCGATAACAAATTTCTTTATACCAACGTCCTCTATTTTATATTTATGATCTAGAGATTCTCACAGTTTTTTAGCTGTGCTTTTCACACTATACACATTGTACAGTGTATTATCCAACCCATTAAGGATATAATTCCGACACAGAAAATCACCATGTTTCCATGCATCGACTGCGGCAACCACTTGCCGGTCATTTTCTCCCTTGTTCAGTGCCGGAGCTTTTTCATGGGTAAAGCGAGCCAAATTCAATGTGGTCAGATAAAACATTATCTTTTGTTGCCATCTTTTAAAATCATTACCATTGAATTTTTCTGACTTCTCCCCATGATTTACCGGTATTGCCGGGAGTCATCACTGGCATAACAGGTGTGTAGGTTTGAGTAATAACAGTCTTAGTACTGTTAATTTCAGTTGTCATTATTCTGACAAAATAAAAATTGTACCAATCACAAAATTTATACACAAAAGAGAATACACACAAAATATACATAAAAAATATTTTGTAACAAAATTTCAATGATAAACAGTATATTACTACTATATTATCAAAGAAATCATTAAACAGTATATTATTACTATTTAAGAAATTAAACAGTATATGACTACTATTTAATTTCCCGAAACAAAATATTTGTCTGTCTTACACAATTAAATAAAAATAAAAAATCTACTTTAAGATTGTTAGAACCCACAAAGGTGGATGTGTGTGTAAATTAATTGTGTAAATAAAATAAACAACAAAATAAATTAATTCAGAAAATAATTTAAAAAATTAAATTATGAATTAAATGCTTACAGAAATTAAAGCGAGACTTGTGTTGGACACAATCTCCTTAAAATAGATTTTGCCCTCGCTCCGGTGCTTTGAGTTAAAATGGCGTCTACTTCCCAGGATGCAACGACTAACACTTGATTTTACAGCACTATAAAATCAAGTCTGGGGAACCAAAATATGTTGTAACTCTTTTTCTTTATTTTCCTAAAAATAAATGTAGGAAAAAATACAGAGAAACATAGAGAGGGAGGACGAATTTATGATAGAAAAATCTGATTCCAAGAATTGATGGAAAGCAGGCTTTATATAGAAACAAAAATGGCTTTTCCAAACAGGTGCCAACATATATGAACCTGTTCGGACAGATTCAATAACCAAAAAATCTGTTTGGACTGTTTGAACTCATACAGATCTGTTCGAACTATTTTGAATAGATACAGATCTGTCGGTTTTTGAATGAACAGGTATGAACCTGTTCGGGTTAGGAACTATTTGGGTGGGAAAAATCTGGACCAAATTTCTTTTGAATTTTGAAGACAAAATTAAAAAATAAATAAATAAAATACAAAAGTTTTTGGCCCAATAAATTAAGTATTGGGCTGGACAAGCCCAACCCAACCTCACACCAGCGCCCGACCGACCGGACGGCGGCGGTGTGCGTGTGGTTTTTAGTTTTGGGTCTAATGGGTCTAACCCACTACACCCATAACCTCACCCTTCCACAAACTTGGGTACCCCTTGGGGCCCATCCCAAGTATCCCAAGCTAAGGTATATAAACCCAAACAATTCCTCTAGCCTTTCCAATGTGGGACAAGCACATTTCACAAATGTGCAAGAAACCCACCAAAAAACTAGTTCCACGAACCAGAAAACGCGTGTTGAATTCTCATTCATCCGGAAATGGTTTTGAGTAACCAAATACACGATTTTATTCACTACGCGGTATTAAACGTGAATCCAATAAAAAAACGTTAAAAATAACGCTCGGGTCCCACCTGAATTAATGTTCAAAGTTAGCAAAAAAATAAGGATTTTTCCAAAACTATTCCAAAGCTATTTTCCAACATATTGTGCATAAACATCAAAATTTTGTAAATTTAATAAATTCCTACAACACAAACAAATAAATCATGCGATTTCATTCATTAGTAACAAAAACGAAACACTCTTGTGTTCCGTTCACATCATTAAGAATCATGTGTTGACAAATAGTGACAACCCAATTTCAATAAAAAGCCCAACTATCTACAAGCCCAACCGTGTACAAGAAAGGATTCTCTAAAGAAAAATCAAACAAACAAAGAGGGGTATCCCCAAATTAACTAAGCACAAACTCAAAATCGAAACAAACTTTCAATAATTTGTCAATGAATACTTGCTGGATACTAACTAGAACGGAGCCACAAACAGCAATGAATAACAACTCAACGACAATCAATTCACATTCAAGAAAAGAAAATTGATACGTGAATCTCACCTATGTGTGAGAGGGAGAGCTGAGTGTGAGGTTGAGTGTTCTCTCCTCCTCCATTGTAATCTCTTTGTATTCTCTCTATATAAAGAGGTGTTTTGGGAAGATGGTTAAAAGTTACTTTTTAGCTTTTTTTGGTTTTTTTGTGAGAGAGAGAAGTGGGTATTAGGCCGAACCACGTTAAATATTGTCTCTTTTGTGTATGTGGGTTGTTTTGTGCATGAATGTATATTTTGGACATCCTGGATAGGATCCTTAGATCCCAACATGCTAATGGAGAAGAGTCTAATATCCGTGCTTTATTATTATTATTATTATTATTGCACATCATTTTGCATTCACTCCAGGAAAACTCAAGGAAATTGCAACTTGTGTGAAAAGATGCAGTGGTTGACAGATTGAAGACCCTCAACTTGTAACTAGGACAAGTAATGTTAATTGGGTAGGTGGGGTTTCCTATTCTTTATATAATGGAAATTCTTATGAAAAATAACAAAATTTTTAAAATTTTCTTGTTTACTAATGTTGCATGGAGTAAATAAAATTTTGATATCTATAACAAAACTCACTATACGATGATAAGTATTACATCACTAGTAAAAAATAAAATTATAAAATTTGTTGTTTGTTGCATTAATCATGATTTATTCACAACTGTGAAATCATTATTGATGTGATCATACATTATGAACATGAATTATGTTTCAAGATTGCGAAAGTACATATAGATGCTCATGGAAAATAATTTTGTTAATTTACTTGATAGGCTATGTAAACACAAATTTTTATTTTTATGAATTAATATAGTGAGATTGACCATTTAAAATAATACTCTACTATGCACAAGACAAAATTAGTCAAAAACTATTACGTCATTAACAATCCTAATCAATTATAATCAACCAACTCAATAGGACTGAGCCTGAGACTCTACTTGGTCGGAACTCACCTTTGACTAAGTTATTTGATCAATAATTAGTCGCAATCATAAATAATGTGGTAATTTTAGATCAACTAATATTTGTTCCCATTGTTGGGGGTAGAAGTATGACAACGCAACAAGTCCCACTAGCAAACAAGTTTTCTTGAGCACGGTTGGTTTGTAATAAATTTTAAACCCATTAAATATAGAGTAATACAATTATTAAAACAACAATGATACATCCCTCTAAAACTAGAGCTCTAATTGAGCTCTAGTGGTGTGGAAAGTCCAAAAAAAAAAAAGAAAAAAAAAAACAAGGCTAAAACATCACATCAGATAGACTCCACATACACATTAGAACTATTAGAGCTCACAAATTAGAGTTCCAAAACATTTTTGTTACTAAAATACTACAGAAGTGAAAGAAGTTGTATTGTTTGTTATAATAAAGGAAAATCAATTTGCAAGAACTGAATAATATGAAATTTAAAGATATAATAAGAATACAAATCAGTGATTAATGTAACCAAGTAATATGAATGTAAATCATAGCAATATCCAAAAGTGTAGGGTATATCCTATCTTGACATACATGTTTAAGAAACAGTTGGATTTTATTTTTCCAACATAATGGTTGGATATACTTTATTTTTCTTGTTAGCTAGAACTATGCATTTTATTATGAAATTTGAAGTTTGAATCTCTTAACTTATATGCGGGTATTATTCCCCATGTGTTTGTTTGAAATTTCATTTTTTTACTTTGAGAGCTTCTTTTTGTTAGTTATGTGTTAAATTTCATCGTCATTATGATTGTAATTAATTAGGCTTTATTGTAAAATTTTCTCTAAATTGTTTGATTGTCTAGTATGTTGTGGGTGTTGTTCCCTCTCATAGTTTTTGAATTAGATAATCCAGTCCATTGTAAGGGTACGAATTCCCGACACGACATGATAACACGACTCGAATCATACACGAAGTTAGTAGGTTAGGATTGAGCATTTTTTGACACAAACACATATAGAACTCGACCCATGAACCTATGTAATAAACATGTTGTGATCGGGTTGAATCTGTGAAACCCAAAAATGACACATCTAACCCATTTATTTAAGCGTGTTACCTGTTAACACGAACACGGCCTGCGATCCGAAAATGACCTGGTTGTGACATGTGTAACTTTATATATATAAGTATATGTACATATAGATAGATACTTATATCAATTACTTGAGAGTGATATCTTTTTTATTCTCTTGATTTTTTTTTCATTTTTTCATTCCAAACAAGATTTTTTCTTTTCTTTTCTTTTCTTTTTTTCTCTTCCAAACCAGATTTTTTGTATTTGCTTCTCTCTCTCTCTCTCTCTCTCTCTCTCTCTCTTTTGTTGAGTCAATCATGTCGTGTCGTGTCATAGTAAATAAATAAGTTTAGAAATTAATCATGTCAATCGTATCACCCACAAGTTGACTAGTTTTTGAAGACTAATAAATATATTGTCGCTGATTATGTAAATTTGGCGATTAATTTCTTTTGAGTTGCCAAAAAACATCACCAAAAATGTTTTCTGTTGTGGTGAGATTGTGTTACTATTTATAAATATGACACGTTTATTAAACAGGTTGTGATCATATTCGTGTTCGTGTTCGTGTTCGTGTTCGTATTCTTGTTCATGCTTTCAACATGCGAACCCAATATGACACGATCCGAACATAACACGACATGATACCCACCCTTAATCCATTGGACAGCAAAGGGTAAATTCATTACAATTTCCTTCTTACAGTTTTTGGATAACACAAGCCAAATTCATTACAATTTCATATAAAAACAAGAAACAAAAGAGGGCATTTACCTAACCATGTTCAAAGACTAGTTTCATTTACCTAACCACGTTCAAAGGGAAAGGTTTCAACAAAGTGGCCTAATTGAACTTAAGTAATTTATATAAGATTAAGGGATTGGTTAGTGAATGAGACATTCACTTACCAAATTCAAGTTATAATATTTGGGTTTGAGTTTTACGGCTATGACCGCAATTTCTCTTTTTTAATTCACTTTCTATTGATTGTTATAATAAAAATAAATAAATAAATAAATAATATAGAAAGCTCAAGTAATTTATATGATACATAAATTGATATGAAAGGTCATACAAATATAGCCCAGTGCACATACTCAAGAAATATATAGTAATATTTTCATACCAAATTAATATATATCTATACTATTATTAAAAGTGAACAAGTCAATAGTTACAAGAAGGGTACGATACTTGAACTTATGACCATTATTAACTTAATAAATAAGACTTTCACCACTTAAACAATATAGAAGATATGTTTCCAAATTTAAAATTAAAATTCATATTTTAAGCCCACTCATTGGTTGGCTTCACACCCCCTAGCATATATATATATATATATAGAGAGAGAGAAAGAGAGTTGTAATCAAGGGTTGAAGTGATTCAACATCTTGAAAGGATGAAAGCCATGACGAAGAGTGGCTTCCCAAACTTTATCAATGTTGAAGATGAAGTTTCCACATTCATTCACATTCCAACCTTCCAAAGCATGTATTATCCCAGCAATCCTCCATGCACTCATCACCCTTCTCGGCAACCAATTCTATTTCACAAATACACATGATATTCAAATTTCAAGAGACAATGATAAGCAAATTAAAATCAAAATGTAAGATAGATGTGCATAAAGTTTATGCTAAAATACATATACAATGCCTGAGATTTGCTTAAAATATTGATTGTGATTCTAAAAATTATATCATGTCCAAAGTTTTAAAAAGCGGCCGCAACCGTTGCGTAACACCGTTACATAACTGTAGACGTCCCCGAACGCCCCGGGAGGGTGCGACTCCCCCCGTTCCGTTCGCTCGCGGGTCTACTACAGTTCAAGGACTCAAATGTCACGGTTCTTAATCTTGAACCAAAGAGTCCAAATCCGGCAAGTCGTTTTGAGAAAACAGATTTTTTGAAAGAAGTGCCAAACATGGACTGCTTTGCCAGATACAGAGTCGCCACCTAAATATTTTATTTTTGGGAAATTTAGGAAACCCTGACTCGTTTGCCTAAGGCCACGTGTCCGTCATCACCAAAGTTGCCTTGGCTCGGGAACTTGGGTACGATTGGGGAAGGTCACTTCGTGAGCACCCCCGCTTGCCCGGTCAGAGACCGGCCTCTACTAACCATGATATCAAGTTTTGAAAACATTGTGTACTCTTATTCCGGTTATTAGCCTAGGTTACTATGTGATGCGCACAGCATACAAGTATAGACTGAGTCGCCTGAATTGGAACAAAATATTTCATGTTTGTTTGTTTGAAAATGGTTTGATGGTGCTACCCGCAGTAGGCTAAGACATGGATTTGCCACCCTCGGGTGGGCTTAGAAAACAATGGTTTTGCCACTATCTAGTGGGCTTAAAACAAACATTTGATGAATTGTTCCAATCCAAATAACCCAACTTCACCCACAGGCATTCAGGCAGTTATATCACATAAGCAGTTAGCCTCATGGTAAGCATGCTATTCATGGCAGTCACTCACACGCATGCAAGGATGCTAAAGCATAAAAACTCACCGAGTACTCCAAGCCAAAACAGAAACTACATTAGAAATCATGCATGATCCTAAGTATACAGAAATGCCTAATGCAACACATGCAAAAATGCAAACTATAGCAGGCTCGGCTATTCTAAACATGGCATATGGAATGCTACAGCTAACATGTATTCAACTTGGAATTGAAATACAAATGCAGTTAGTATGATGCGCCGAGCCCGGTGCATGCAAAACAGATGAATGAATGCAAACATGCTATCATACTGTATGCTAATTGAAACATGCCCTAATCTAACCATCATAAGCGGGTAAATAAAAGGGAAGAAAGAGGTGGGGTTGGAAGACATACATCACACTCACCCACACTTATTACAATTATGCCCTCGCGCAGAGGGTCCGAATAAATATACAGTCCCGAATAAAAGAATAGTACAGTCCAAATAATACAGTCCAAATAATGTACAAATTCCTAATTAATTAACAAATTAACTAAGAAAGCTGTAAAACTGGCATGCAAGCCAGGGACTGCCTTGATTCCGCTCCGGGTGATGAATGATGCATGTTCGGGTTGCCTTTGTGCGGAAATCCATGACGATGCCCCAATTAGCCTCTGTTTGCACCTGTTCTTGAAATGCGTGCCAAGCTTCGAAAAGTTGCTGATTCTTCATTTTGCTGCAACAGAGAGCAGGAAAGGGGCATGGCAATGTATTTTCACAAATGTATGCATGTCTCGATCCTCGTGCCACCAATCACGCATCTCGATGCATGATGGCCGAGGAGTCGATTTGCACAATTCAATATGAAATGAATGCATATGAAAATACAATAAAACCTAACTCCATCACGGATAATCCGGAGTGTCGGTGACTGGGGAATTGAGACACGTTCCGTCACTCGGAGTACGGAACGTACCTCGTTTCCCGTGCCCGGGCTAACTCCTATCCCGAACACGATGCAATATGCATGACATGCATGAAATGCAACTAAGATACAATCCTAACATGCACAATGTTATGGAATGGCATACACAATGCACGAGATGAGATGGCATACACAATGCGCTAATATACAACCTAGCATACACAATGCTATGGAATGAAATGGCATACACAATGCAATATGGACTTACACCAACACAAGTGGACCTCAGTCACACTCACATAGGAGGCCATAATGATGAAAATGAGACAACTCGAGATGCGTGCATGCGTGCACGCAAACCGAGAACCGAACCTACGGCACGGAATGCCACTCTAACAAGACATGGCAAAACACAAAAAATGGCATATTATCATGCAAAAATCAGAGGTAAAATGAGATGCAAAACAGCCCCGAAACCCGGTAAAACGAAACCCGATGCATGAAACGAGTCCCGAAACACGGGTTTTGGCGCATGAAATGGCCTATAACTATACAATGCATACATAATTTGAATATGAAATGAAAATACAGAAGCAAGGAAGCCCCGAGACAAGCATTTTTACAGTTTAAAGCATGGCCAAACAGTGGGCCCAAGTAGGGCTAAATTAGCATACAAAAATGGCTCCGCAAGGGAGGTAATGAAGCAAGTCACAAATTCTGGCCCCAAACAGGAAAGGGGCCTTCTACAACATTGAAGAGGGACCAAAAACATGACTTTTTTCAGTTTATATCAAGCCCCAAAAACAGATACAAGTATGCTAAAGATCTCATGCAAAATGAGGCCACCAAGAGGGCTATAACATGAAGTATACAAAATATGCATCAAACAGCCAAAGACCCTCAATGAGACATGGATAGGGGGTCAAAATAAGACCCTTTTAAGTTCTGATGAGGGTCGAAAAACAGAGACACAATAGGCTAATAAATCATGCAAAAATGGGGACCAAAGAGGGGTTCAATGGCAAGTGACACATGGAGGTCCCAAACAAGGATGAGCCCTTCTTCAATGTTGAATAAGGGCTCAAAATAAGCCTATTCACAGTTTACATCAGAGCTCAAAACAGACTACACATAGGCTAAAAATATCATGCAAAAATATGGCACAAAGAGGGCTAAAGAGGCAAGTACCAAAAGGGGGTCTCAAACAGTGAGAGACCCTTAATAAAAGATGAAATAGAGCTCAAAAAAATGCTACTTTCAGTTTTGGTCGGAGCTCAAATGTATAAGCAAGAAGGGCTAAGATATAGACCAAGAAAAGAGCAAAAAAGGGAAAAAACGAGACTCACCCTTGAAGAACCAAACTTTAGCAGCCTCTTGGTCCAAAATACAGCACTTCTAGCCTCTGAGAAGGTCCTCCAAGCCGCTGGAATGGAGTGGTGGTGGTGGTGCTAGGTGGTGGTGAAGAAATGGTGTAGGGCTTTTAGGGTTTTAAGGCTTGGAAGAGAGGAAGAGAGATATATAATGCAAGAGCCTCAAAGAAAATTTTCTAACCCTTAAATCTGAAGGGTAGGGGCTGTATATATAGGCAAAAGGGGTGGAAAAAGAGGGGAAAAAAGGGGGGAAATTCGGATTCAAAATTCCCCCCAAAAAGGCCAAAAAGGAGAGGTAAAGGGGCAAGTGATAGCTGCGGGTCCCAAATGGCAAAGAGCCCTTCAACAAAGTTTAAGAGGGGCTCAAAACAAGGAACTTTGTAGTTTACATCAAGCCACAAAAGTAAATACAAGTAGGCCTAAACTATCGTGCAAGAAAAGGGGAAAAACGAGGGGTAAAGAAGCAAGTGGTATATGGAGATGTCAAACAGCAAAAGGTCCTTAATCAAACATGAAAAGGAGCTCAAAATAAGACTATCTCAAGTTTGGGTCGGAGCCCAAAAATGCAGAATGAAGGTTCGGGAGTCGAAACACGCAGTTCGGGGCCCCGAAAGTAGGCTGTTAGGCACCGAAAGTGGTGTCCGACCACGAAGTTGGTCTCTCGGACCACAGTGTCCCTCAAAAGGGAGTAAATAAGATATGTGCCAAAAACCGGGGCAAACGGAGGTAGTTAGGCGGTCCCGAACCGAGGCACACAGCCTGACGGCTCCGAAAACCGGGAACCGGGCTCCGAAATGGGCAAAATGGCCTACAACCACGAAATGTAGCCCACGGCCACTGAGAGATGGTCTACGAGACCTCTCCCTCCCTTTGGGAAAAGAAACAGAGAAAACCGAGTCTGGTTCGCAAACCGAGGCAAGGCATAGAAGAGGGTTCGGAAGTCCGGAGGCAAGGCTCACGGCCGAGACTCTGAGACTTCTGAACGAGCACAATATGCAACATCACCGAGCGCTCAATCGGTGACGTCTGAGTCTTAAGGTCGGTCAAAAATGGGGTGTCTACAGTTGCCCCTCTTTGACAGAACTCGGAAGTCAAGAAGTGACGGGAGTGAATGTCAAAGCCCAGAGACGACCCATTTTTGACAAGGCCGAAGACTTAGACAAAGCAGACAAGATAGATAAAGATGTGCCCGCAGGCAGGGGCAAAATGCAAATGATAATGCAAGAAGCCGAACATAACTTATGATCATGCAAAGAAACATAGGGACGTATCCCGGTGCTTCGGAAAGGTAAGCATTGGAACGTATTCCAGATGCTCTTAACCAAAGATGGAGAAACAAGGGGACGTATCCCGGTGTTTAGGGACGTATCCCAAGGTTTAGGGACGTATCCCGGTGTTTAGGGACGTATCCCAAGATTTAGGGACGTATCCCAGAGGTTAGGGACGTATCCCAAAGATTAGGGACGTATCCCAAGATTAGGGACGTATCCCAAAGATTAGGGACGTATCCCAAAGGTTAGGGACGTATCCCACAGGTTAGGGACGTATCCCGGTGATTAGGGACGTATCCCAGTGGTTAGAAAAGAAGGAGAAACATAGGGACGTATCCCGGTGTTTCAGGAGGAAGGAGAAACATAAGGACGTATCCCGGTGTTCTGCAAGGAATGTGAAACATAGGGACGTATCCCGGTGTTCCGCAAGGAATGAGAAACATAGGGACGTATCCCGGTGTTCCGCAAGGAATGTGAAACATAGGGACGTATCCCGGTGTTCCGCAAGGAATGTGAAACATAGGGACGTATCCCGGTGTTTCGGAAAGGCAAGAGAAACATAGGGACGTATCCCGGTGTTTCGAAAAGAGAGAGAAACTTAGGGACGTATCCCGGTGTTCCGCAAGGAATGTGAAACATAGGGACGTATCCCGGTGTTCCGCAAGGAATGAGAAACATAGGAACGTATCCCGGTGTTTCGGAAAGGCAAGAGAAACATAGGGACGTATCCCGGTGTTCCGCAAGGAATGTGAAACATAGGGACGTATCCCGGTGTTCCGCAAGGAATAAGAAACATAGGAACGTATCCCGGTGTTTCGGAAAGGCAAGAGAAACATAGGGACGTATCCCTGTGTTTCGAAAAGAGAGAGAAACTTAGGGACGTATCCCGGTGTTTCAGAAAAAAGAGAGAAACGTAGGGACGTATCCCGGTGTTTCGGAAAAGGGATAAGCATTGGAACGTATTCCAAATGCTCTAAACCAGAGGAAGTCTGACTCGTCGCACGTGCGAGGAGAAAGAAAGACAATTGCAAGTGAAAAGGTGCATAACAATGCAAGATAGATGTGCATAACAATGCAAATAGATGTGCATAACAATGCATATTTGAAACAAAATGCCGAATAAGGGAATACAAGCCTTAAGGAGACCAAACTCCAAATGCAACCTCCGATTTACCTCTTGGAGGGGTTTGCAACACACTCAGCTCAAAAACGGGCACACCCTGTTCATATTAGAGAGAGATAACATCTGCTGCTGCTTTAATTGCCATTCTGACTTGAAGCAGGCTTACACTTGGAATAGAGGCGCGCTCATTCTTCGGAACACTGACAAAGTCTGAAGAGGTACATCCGGAATACAATCTCAGGATTCGCTGAAGGTGAAACACACTCAGATGCTTCGATTTTCCCTCTTTTCTTTTGCTTTGCAGTCTGGAACCCACATAGCTTCAGATAGATCCTGTTTTACTGTTCTCACATGACCTGGGTTGAACCCTGCAGTTTTCGAAAGAACAAATTCCTTTTTTGCACAAATGTGGAGAATGGCACAGCACTCTGAGCATACAACAAATCATTTTTGAAATTGAGAAAATGAGTTCTCGACCGGGTATTGAGCCTACAACTGAACACAGCAAAGACGACCCAACAACGAAAAACAAAGGTAAACAACCTAAACACATCGAAACACGCTCGGAACGACTCAAAGCAAGAATCGAGAAAAACAAAACAAAAGACACGACACACAGACGTGTTACAAAGACGAGAGACCTCTTAGTGCACGAGGAGCCAGTTTCTCTGGGTATTATTTCCCACCCTTTCTCATTTGTGATTCTCACATCACTCGGCCCTCAAGTTCTGTTTTTCTAAAAAAAAAAGCCCTTTTCCTCACTTTTTCTCTCAGCGCACATCTCTCTATTCTTCAATCTCTCATTTTAAATCCCTCCCCTGGGTGGTTGATGGATAAACAGCAAGTTGTGGGCTCGTGCCCCTAGCATTCTGCTAGATTCTTCTTCTTCTGCGCGCAGCTAGTGAGTTTCTCCCACAGAGGGGCTGTGCTACAACTGGGTGTGTAGCAAATCTGCAGCTGACCTCGGTTGACGATGCTCTGCCGGGGAGTTTGGACGTGATCAGATATGTCCAGATGAGGAAGTGGAATATCTTGCCCCATTCCAGTTCGTGCTTCGCACGTGGCTTGATACCTCGTTGCTTGGAGGGTGAGAGAGCTTTCAGCCCTTTGTTGTTAGCTTCAGTTGTGCCCTTTTCTGGCAAGTAGAGTGCCCTTTCTGGCAAGTGCGTTGATAAAGGGAAAAAGACAGAGAACCTAACTCAACTGTGCCCCTAGTTCATCATGTTGACCATGTTTTGTTTTTGCTTTCTACTAAAACAATTTTGACCAAAATGAGAGTTAGATTAACATGCTTGTTCGATTTTTGATTTGAAATCATGCAAGTCAGGCTATGAGCACTGAAAATTTTCCTTTTTTGGGTCCAAGAAATGGTCCAGTTTTTGGAAAAGATGGAACAATTTTCGAGAAAATTAGTCAACCTCAGTAAAAATTCTCAAAAACTATTTTTGCAAACGGCCACTGCTCAACGAGCATAGAACCCACTCTCGAGATGCACAACCTCAGATTCGAAGGAAAATTGCCCCTTGCTGGAGGGAGCTGCATGGCAACGGAAAGTTGCCCCTTGTTTGAACGGCACCGCGGCGCATTGAATGGCAACGGAAAGTTGCCCCTTGTTTGAATGGCGCCGCGGCACACTGAATGGCAACGAAGAGTTGCCCCTTGTTTGGATGGCGCCGCAGCACACTGAATGGCAACGGAAAGTTGCCCCTTGTTTGGATAGCACCGCGGCGCATTGTAGTCAGTCCTTAGAGTGACGAACACAACCAAATCCTCAGATACAGAGAAGACAAAGATGACCAGAACGATCGCATGGACACAATCAAATTGAAGTGTTTTACGGCTGGACTTCAGAATGAAGTTGCCTACGTATCCCAAAGATGGGAATCAAGCCTTACGTAGTTCGGGGTTAAGGTACACTCGGGTATTAACCTCTCCTTTTATGCTCTAACTTTTGCCAAGGCGCCCATTGCAGGTTTTCAACCTTGCGAGCTTTGTTCTTCTTTCTTTTTCATTTCTTTTCTTCTCTTTTTTTCTTTTTTTCTTCTTTTTTTTTTTTCTTTTTTTTTTTTCTTTTTTTTTCTTTTTTTCTCTTTTTCTCTTTTCTTTTTTTTTTTTTTGCTTTTGTATATATCTTTTCTTGCTCTAACTTTTGCCTGGGTCGCCCTTTCCGGGTTTTCGGCCCAGCGAGCCTCTCAAAGGGTAAAAGTGTAACAAGTCCATGCCAAATGGTTTTAGGATCTCGAAGCCATCCGTATCCAGGAAAATGACTGCTGTATTGATTCGCAGAAGGATCCATCTTCGGCTCTTCGAGCACATCGGATATTTTTGCCCCTAGTTCGAGGGGTGCTTCTGATTTGGCTTCGCAACCTTCTTCTGATGAGGTCTGATCTCCTTGATCTGACTTTGGTGCCTCTTGTTCGAGGGCTGCTTCAAATCTGGCCACACAGGCCTCACATTGTAGTTGACCGTTGAACATTCTGAATCCCAGTTCAAGGTTTGAAAGTGAGGGGTCAAGTCTCGAGGCTGAGAGCGATCCTAAGCTGTAAAATCTCAAGAGCGATTCTACACAGGTCTTCGCAGGACCGCGCAAAACATTTTTTGAAAGTTTTTAAGAAAGCGACAAATCGCTCGCGCTGAAGACAGTGTAGAACCAATCTGGATCAAGCCAGGATCCTTCCCAGTACTCACACTAACAAGCATGATTTCATTCATTAAGGGCTTAGCACGCCTCTCTTTCTCTCAATTGATCAAAATTTTGCAAAACCCGAGGAATTCCTTCCTCTTCGTTTTCACCGTAGTGTTCAAAAAGCTTTTGGAAAACTTAGGTCGATGCAATGAATTCAAGGCACAGAAAAGACACAGCTTCTAGTCAAATACTGCCATCTCATTTGGAATTTCTAGTACAACTGGCACACGGCAGAAGCAAACACAAAAGCATGAAAAAAAACACTGCTGTTCATTCAAATCTGTTGGCGTTACTGGCTCCAAGGCAGAAACAGACTCAAAACAAAACGAAAAGACAAACACAAAACAAAATGGTGATGCCCGAGGTAACACCCCCCCCCCCCCGGAATCACCCGACTCCTATACAATAGGACTGACTCAATACAACAAGACAGACCCAAAACAAAAGAGACTGACTCAAAACAAAAGGACAGACTCAAAAACAACAAGACTGACCCAAAACAAAAGAGACTGACTCAAAACAAAAAGGACAGACTCAAAACAACAAGACTGACCCAATACCCAAGTCAGAAAGCACAAAAGCTAGCATTCGCAAATGCTCAAAATAGTGCATGCCATCCACCATATCTGAAATAAACTGAACGTCGCCCGCAGGTGGTTCATCCCTCGATCACATCACATTATCTCCCACAAGTTCACTGATCAAGTGCCGATAGACTTTGCAGGACCTGGTGCGGGGATGATCCCGTTGTCAATCAAATTTTGTATCTCGTGGCGGAGACGGACGCAACTGTCGGTGTCATGACCGGTTTGTTGATGGAAAGCACAGTACTTAGTCGGGTCATGCTTTGGAGGGAGAGGATCGGGTAGAGGCCGTTGCTCTAACGGTTTCAGATGTCCTTTCCTGAGTAGGACCCCCAGGGCTTTAGACAAAGACATATAGAGTGGGGTGAAAACCCTCTTGCCTCGGGGTAGATAGTCTGAAGTTCGGGGGTTTGAAGTGGATGCACCAACAAAGGGGGTGGCTGCTCTTGGTGTGGTGGTGGCGACCATGCCCACTTCGGAAGATCTTGCAGCTGCGTCACCGCTGGTGGTCGCATTCGAACTGCGGGTAAACGCCCTCCTGGGCTGCTCCTTCTCCTGGTCAATGAGGCCCTGCTTCATAGCATCCTCGATCTGTACTCCCATCTCATGCAAATCTGAAAAGGTAGGGAAGGGGAGCACGATCATTTTCTGCATTAGTTTGGGCTGGAGGTTGCGCACAACCATCCGTATTTGATCCTTATCCGTTGGCCTAATGGTCATCATTGAGGCTTTGGCCCTCCAGCGGGCCACGAATTCTGAGAAGCTCTCCTTAGGCTCCTGCCTCGTCGTCTCAAGATCACGGGTCGTAATCTCGATTTGGGTATTGTATGAATATTGTGCGACGAAGGCCTCGGCCATCTCCTCCCAGCTTCGTTTCACTGAATCCTCCAATTTGGCGTACCAGATGGCCGCAATACCCGACAGGGTCCTGCCAAAAAGGGAAAGCTTCTGTAATCTTGTCAAGCCCATCGGGCGCAGAACATCTGAAAACAAACTCAGGTGGACCATGGGATCTCCTGACCCGTCAAAACGGTCGATGTGAGGCATCTTGAACCTGTCCGGCAGTGTCACAGCTGCGTCGGTGTACCCGTCCTCAATGTCCGGGATGGACTTTACCCCCTGGGATTTCTTGAACAACTTTTCAAGCTTGCTCAACTTCAACGCTGTGGGGTCGACCTCGAACTCGAAGGGAGAGTCCGGTAGATTGGTAGGTGTTTTGGATAGTTGGGGTAAAATTGGGGGCGGAGCCGGCCCTACCGGAATGTCTGTACCTTCCTGGACATTTGGCGTCTCCCCAGGTGCTGGAGCTTCTGCTGGGGAAGGAACTTGTTGTGAAGCGGACGCGCCGCTTTGCTGTTGCAGCCTGGTGATGAGCTCGGCCTGCTGAGCCATGATTGCAGCCTGCTGCTTGGAGAATTCCGCTTGGCGGACAGCGTCTTGCTGCATGAGTTTCATAGTTTCCTGTATCTGACGCATCATTGCCTCCACCCCTGACGTATTCTGTTGATCCATCTAACTGACTGGTATCTATCCTTGCAGTAGAAACTGAGACCTCAGCCTGACTGTTCACTGGTGGGGTGGATAAGGGCCCCTGATCTGGTAACTGCTAACTGGTGATTTGTGCCTGACTGGCCCTTTTACCCTGCCACTGATTGCCCTTGAACTGAACCTCTGACCTGACAAAGTCTATTAGCACAAGTTCGATGAACCTCGGGGATATCGGAGCCTTCTGAAGCTATGGTTCCAAGACTACCTAACAAAAGAGAAAACAGACAGCACCTCAGCTCAACTTCACCAAAACAGATACGAGTGTAGCAGGATGACTGTGCCCTCTACTGAATTCTGCCCCCCAAAATTCAGCCTCAAATCTGAGTCTGATACCCACAGGTAAAGCTGACTCCCAAATACTGATAGTAATGCCCGCAGGCCTGATGCCCAAACTTGTAAACTGATATATGCATTCCTGTAGAGACGCACTCTAAAAGCACATAGTAGATAAGTGAGAGCCAAAACACCCCTATGTTGGGGTAGGGTTTCCCTGTCCTATTTTGTTAGGAGCTAGGGTTTCACTACGCACACAGCGGTTTCAAACAACCTATATCGGGTAAGCAACCTGTCTTAGTTTGGAATGGTCACTATGGATCCGAATATGCACTAGGTCGAATGGTCAAAAAGGGTGCCCCGGTAAAACCGGGGTTTGTGTTCCCATACTGGCAGAGCCCACAACCGGTCAGCCTTATGGTCATGCCTTGACAAGGCAAGCCTCCGGCAAACCGTTCAGGAATAGCAGATGGCAAACACGGTGTCCTAGGCGCACCAATGCAAATGCAATGCAAAGAAACACACAAGTGTAGTCAAAACGAGATATCATGAGTTCGAGTCAAGTTCTCTAAATCCCCAGCAGAGTCGCCAGAAACTGTAGACGTCCCCGAACGCCCCGGGAGGGTGCGACTCCCCCCGTTCCGTTCGCTCGCGAGTCTACTACAGTTCAAGGACTCAAATGTCACGGTTCTTAATCTTGAACCAAAGAGTCCAAATCCGGCAAGTCGTTTTGAGAAAACAGATTTTTTGAAAGAAGTGCCAAACATGGACTGCTTTGCCAGATACAGAGTCGCCACCTAAATATTTTATTTTTGGGAAATTTAGGAAACCCTGACTCGTTTGCCTAAGGCCACGTGTCCGTCATCACCAAAGTTGCCTCGGCTCGGGAACTTGGGTACGATTGGGGAAGGTCACTTCGTGAGCACCCCCGCTCGCCCGGTCAGAGACCGGCCTCTACTAACCATGATATCAAGTTTTGAAAACATTGTGTGCTCTTATTCCGGTTATTAGCCTAGGTTACTATGTGATGCGCACAGCATACAAGTATAGACTGAGTCGCCTGAATTGGAACAAAACATTTCATGTTTGTTTGTTTGAAAATGGTTTGATGGTGCTACCCGCAGGTAGGCTAAGACATGGATTTGCCACCCTCGGGTGGGCTTAGAAAACAATGGTTTTGCCACTATCTAGTGGGCTTAAAACAAACATTTGATGAATTGTTCCAATCCAAATAACCCAACCTTCACCCACAGGCATTCAGGCAGTTATATCACATAAGCAGTTAGCCTCATGGTAAGCATGCTATTCATGGCAGTCACTCACACGCATGCAAGGATGCTAAAGCATAAAAACTCACCGAGTACTCCAAGCCAAAACAGAAACTACATTAGAAATCATGCATGATCCTAAGTATACAGAAATGCCTAATGCAACACATGCAAAAATGCAAACTATAGCAGGCTCGGCTATTCTAAACATGGCATATGGAATGCTACAGCTAACATGTATTCAACTTGGAATTGAAATACAAATGCAGTTAGTATGATGCGCCGAGCTCGGTGCGTGCAAAATAGATGCATGAATGCAAACATGCTATCATACTGTATGCTAATTGAAACATGCCCTAATCTAACCATCATAAGCGGGTAAATAAAAGGGAAGAAAGAGGTGGGGTTGGAAGACATACATCACACTCACCCACACTTATTACAATTATGCCCTCGCGCAGAGGGTCCGAATAAATATACAGTCCCGAATAAAAGAATAGTACAGTCCAAATAATACAGTCCAAATAATGTACAAATTCCTAATTAATTAACAAATTAACTAAGAAAGCTGTAAAACTGGCATGCAAGCCAGGGACTGCCTTGATTCCGCTCCGGGTGATGAATGATGCATGTTCGGGTTGCCTTTGTGCGGAAATCCATGACGATGCCCCAATTAGCCTCTGTTTGCACCTGTTCTTGAAATGCGTGCCAAGCTTCGAAAAGTTGCTGATTCTTCATTTTGCTGCAACAGAGAGCAGGAAAGGGGCATGGCAATGTATTTTCACAAATGTGTGCATGCCTCGATCCTCGTGCCACCAATCACGCATCTCGATGCATGATGGCCGAGGAGTCGATTTGCACAATTCAATATGAAATGAATGCATATGAAAATACAATAAAACCTAACTCCATCACGGATAATCCGGAGTGTCGGTGACTGGGGAATTGAGACACGTTCCGTCACTTGGAGTACGGAACGTACCTCGTTTCCCGTGCCCGGGCTAACCCTATCCCGAACACGATGCAATATGCATGACATGCATGAAATGCAACTAAGATACAATCCTAACATGCACAATGTTATGGAATGGCATACACATACACAATGCTATGGAATGAAATGGCATACACAATGCAATATGGACTTACACCAACACAAGTGGACCTCAGTCACACTCACATAGGAGGCCATAATGATGAAAATGAGACAACTCGAGATGCGTGCATGCGTGCACGCAAACCGAGAACCGAACCTACGGCACGGAATGCCACTCTAACAAGACATGGCAAAACACAAAAAATGGCATATTATCATGCAAAAATCAGAGGTAAAATGAGATGCAAAACAGCCCCGAAACCCGGTAAAACGAAACCCGATGCATGAAACGAGTCCCGAAACACGGGTTTTGGCGCATGAAATGGCCTATAACTATACAATGCATACATAATTTGAATATGAAATGAAAAGACAGAAGCAAGGAAGCCCCGAGACAAACATTTTTACAGTTTAAAGAATGGCCAAACAGTGGGCCCAAGTAGGGCTAAATTAGCATACAAAAATGGCTCCGCAAGGGAGGTAATGAAGCAAGTCACAAATTCTGGCCCCAAACAGGAAAGGGGCCTTCTAAAACATTGAAGAGGGACCAAATAATGACTGTTTTCAGTTTATATCAAGCCCCAAAAACAGATACAAGTATGCTAAAGATCTCATGCAAAATGAGGCCACCAAGAGGGCTATAACATGAAGTATACAAAATATGCATCAAACAGCCAAAGACCCTCAATGAGACATGGAGAGGGGGTCAAAATAAGACCCTTTTAAGTTCTGCTCAGGGTCGAAAAATAGAGACACAATAGTCTAATAAATCATGCAAAAATGGGGACCAAAGAGGGGTTCAATAGCAAGTGACACATGGAGGTCCCAAAAAAGGATGAGCCCTTCTTCAATGTTGAATAAGGGCTCAAAATAAGCCTATTCACAGTTTACATCAGAGCTCAAAACAGACTACACATAGGCTAAAAATATCATGCAAAAATATGGCACAAAGAGGGCTAAAGAGGAAAGTACCAAAAGGGGGTCTCAAACAGTGAGAGACCCTTAATAAAAGATGAAATAGAGCTCAAAAAAATGCTACTTTCAGTTTTGGTCGGAGCTCAAATGTATAAGCAAGAAGGGCTAAGATATAGACCAAGAAAAGAGCAAAAAAGGGAAAAACGAGACTCACCCTTGAAGAACCAAACTTTAGCAGCCTCTTGGTCCAAAATAAAGTACTTCTAGCCTCTGAGAAGGTCCTCCAAGCCGTTGGAATGGAGTGGTGGTGGTGGTGCTAGGTGGTGGTGAAGAAATGGTGTAGGGCTTTTAGGGTTTTAAGGCTTGGAAGAGAGGAAGAGAGATATATAATGCAAGAGCCTCAAAGAAAATTTTCTAACCCTTAAATCTGAAGGGGAGGGGCTGTATATATAGGCAAAAGGGGTGGAAAAAGAGGGGGAAAAAAGGGGGGGAAATTCGGATTCAAAATTCCCCCCAAAAAGGCCAAAAAGGAGAGGTAAAGGGGCAAGTGATAGCTTCGGGTCCCAAATGGCAAAGAGCCCTTCAAAAATGTTTAAGAGGGTCTCAAAACAAGGAACTTTTTAGTTTACATCAAGCCACAAAAATAAATACAAGTAGGCCTAAACTATCGTGCAAGAAAAGGGAAAAAATGAGGGGTAAAGAAGCAAGTGGTATATGGAGATGTCAAACAGTAAAAGGTCCTTAATCAAATATGAAAAGGAGCCCAAAATAAGACTATCTCAAGTTCGGGTCGGAGCCCAAAAATGTAGAATGAAGGTTTGGGAGTCGAAACACGCAGTTCGGGGCCCCGAAAGTAGGCTGTTAGGCACCGAAAGTGGTGTCCGACCACGAAGTTGGTCTCTTGGACCACAGTGTCCCTCAAAAGGGAGTAAATAAGATATGTGCCAAAAACCGGGGCAAACGGAGGTAGTTAGGCGGTCCCGAACCGAGGCACACAGCCTGACGGCTCCGAAAACCGGGAACCGGGCTCCGAAATGGGCAAAATGGCCTACAACCACGAAATGTAGCCCACGGCCACTGAGAGATGGTCTACAAGACCTCTCCCTCCCTTTGGGAAAAGAAACAGAGAAAACCGAGTCTGGTTCGCAAACCGAGGCAAGGCATAGAAGAGGGTTCAGAAGTCCAGAGGCAAGGCTCACGGCCGAGACTCTGAGACTTCTGAACGAGCACAATATGCAACCTCACCGAGCGCTCAATCGGTGACGTCTAAGTCTTAAGGTCGGTCAAAAATGGGGTGTCTACAATAACGATTGTGGTGGTTATCGCCACCCGTTACTGCCGCTATAACAGTGTGACCAAAATTCATAATCATAACAGCTGTAACGGTTACGCTTCTATTTTTCAAGTTTTTCTTTTTTTATATATATATAAATTTTGCATATAACATTAATACTATTTTCTCTTTTTGTTTTCTAATTGCATAGAACTTAAGTAAAAATCTTATCTATATATGTTTTGAATGTCCAATCTTCTAATTCTATAAGATTTTATTACTTTTTCACTTGATTGTATACGTAGGTTAGTGTAGGGGGGTTCAAGGTTAGAAAGGTGATTAGAGAGGCAAAACTATGCTAATGGTCCAATAATGGTGGAAGTAGATGGAGAATGAGTAACAACAACTATCTGGGAGTTGGAGAGTGTGTAGCTAGGTGAGGGTGAAGCAAGTGGCTCAAAAAGAAATGTATGGCAGTGCCAAAATGGGCAACATCTCCCCCAAATCCCAAAATTCTTCTTGTTGAACCTTGGGAAATAGATCCTATTTATAGGCTTTTCCTTGGCACCAAAAGGGCACCAAGTGGCCAAATAGAGAGAAGACATGTGTCATAGAGGATCATATAGAATATTCTGTCTTGAGCCACCAGGCTAAAGGTGCTACGTGTCCCTCTACATGTACTGTGTACTATCTGTTTGCCTCTATAACTACCTTTTTTTGAGCCTCAGCAAGTGTAGTTGCGACGGGAGTGTTTGGCGCGACAACTTCCTTTTGAGCCTCAGCAAGTGCAGTTGAAGCGGGAGTGTTTGCCTCTGCACTTGCCTTCTCAGCCTGAACCTCAACAAGTGCACTTGCAGCGGTAAACCTTGCCGCTGCACTTGCCTTCTCAGTTTTATTTGGCCAGTACATGCATTCTCAGGACTCCATTAGCCTGCTATCGACTACATTCGTGTTCACCTCAACGAAGCCTCCACCCTTAGCTACCTAACCACAAACTCCCCAATTTTCCAAGACGAAGGCCACAGCCAAGCCTGCTATCAGCCATGTTGTGCCTTAGTACCAAGCCCGAGGGGGCTTCCTTAGTCCTGCCTGTGCGACTTGGCAGGTCCATGACCTGGGTAATGGGAAGGGAGTCCCTTATGTTCGGGCTACACTGCTCTCATCTTCGCGGGATTGCCGCGGTAAACCGATATCTCTGGGCCTGCTATTAGCTCCAACCAGTAAGTCTTGGGGCCTGCTATCAGTGCCAAGTTAAATGAACTTTGGGGGCCTGTTATTAGCCCTATGCTAGTAATGCCTTGGGGCTTGCTATCAACGCCAAGCATTAGCCTCTACTTGCTGAGGGAAGCCTCCCTCAAAGGCTGCTATCACATTGGCAGAGTATTCCCTCTGCAGCTTAGTTGCTGCGGTCATAGTTACTGAGGTAACATTTCTCGCGGCAAGTTCAGACGGCAGAACCGAGAATATTAGAGATGGCGGCGCTGACATAATGCCTCCCAACTTGGGCGCTGCAAGTGCTGCCTCTACAACTTAGTTACTTTGGTTTTCTCCTTTCATTAGCAACTCCAAATGGCTGTGGTACCGATATTACTTGGAATGACGGCGGCACCGAAGATACTTGGAATGGCGATGCTGAGACAAAATGCTTCCGCAACTTGGTTGTCGCAAGTGTTGCCTCTGTAACTTAGTTGCGCCGGCTTTCTCTTTCCTTCAACATCTTCAGATGGCGGTGGAACCGAAGATATTAGAATGACAGCGCTGAGGCAAAGTGCCTCAGTAACTTTCCCTCTACACATGTTCTCTCTGCAACTTTACCGCTGCAGGTGTTGCCTCTGCAACTTGATTTAGGCATTTTCCTTCGTGGAGTCCATTTGGACCCCTGGTGGGTCGGACTTGCTTTGGCCCACTGTTGGCCCACTTCCCTTGGGCTTTTGCCCATGCTTCTTTTTCATTCCTGGTCGCCTCTTTAGGGTGACCTCAGTGCTTAGGCCCATACTTAGTTTGGGATTTAATTTCAACCCTCTACAATTAGCATTTTGAATTTGATTCTCCACGCATTTGGATGAAAACTGTACCTTCATCCATAGTGGCATTGGTTGCTTTTGAGGCTACCTCTGCTTTGTAATTACTTCTCTTATCTATAAAATAAAAAATGGAGAAAAAACTTACATCTATTTTTCTTATGTTAAATGTATTTAACAAAATTTAGATTTCATGCTATGTATTTTTACATTATTATGTTTGTATTTTGAACTTATGTTTATGAGATTATTTTTTTTTAACGTTAAACATACTTCATGTTTTTTCCTAACAAATTGGAAGTCATCCATAAGCATAATTAGTAAAGCAAAGAAAATTATATAAATCCAACAGTAGGAAAATTCTCCATAACGACTTATAACTAATATAAAAATTAGTATATATATATATTGAATTATATTTTAAAACTAAACAAAAATATTAAAAATTATTTTGAACCTCACTAAATGTGATTCTGAAATAAAAACATACGTATCGGCATGTTTTCTTAAAGTTGTGCGAAATTAAAAAAATTTATGGTTCGGGTTGCCACCACCATTATGTTACAGCCATTACACCTCGCAACCGTGTCAACACTACTGTTACCGTTATGATAACCACCGCCATTATTTAAAACCTTGGTCCTACCCTTTTAAATTTATAATCGTATAAGAAATGACCCTTTTATGAATAAATCACTAAGCCAATTAAAAGTATTGAATGATGTTAAGAATATATTTTAATTCACAATTATGGTAATTTTATTATTATATATAAGAGTATGTAGGAATTTTATTTTTTTCGATAATTCTGTTAAATAAAAAATTATGACAATGTGGTATTTGTAATTTTTAAAATTACATGGAACAATTTGTATTTTAAGTAAATTTTAGGGAATGTAATTGTAATTTATCCATAAATCTATTCTTATTATCTTAATCCATTTATCTTTGCGCTATAACTTGGGCAAATTCGAGCGAGTTGCACAAAGTGTAGAACCTGAGTTTAACCTAAAGAATTTGGGACGCTAAAAATTTATTTTGAAAAATGCTAGACCCATCTTTACGGATCTTGAATTTACCCCGAATGTATTTGTGCAGTAGAAATTGAATTGATGAAGTGTGGGGTCCACATATGAAATGAATTTGAGCCATTGACTTCTTTTTCTAGATAAATTCTAGATTGATGAGGATGGATTTGTAGTATTATTGATTTATTTTTTAGTTCTCCTAAACTAATGTACTGCACTTTAAAAAAATATATAAAATGTCTCAAAAAATGTGAACATGAACCATAATAAGAAAATTAAATTGAGTTATGTGTATCAAACAATAGAATCAATTATATTGCAATATGATTTAATCTAAATGGTGATAAATAGTTTTTAATTTATAAGATTTCATGTTTATTATATATATATATTTTTTATATGATAACAACAAACCGCACCCCTAATTTTTGTGGATAACATTCTAGACTCCATGGATCCTAAAGGGTTATTCAATCTCTTTCACAAGTTTGGCATAGTAAAGGATGTGTTCATCCCAGGGAAGACAAGGCAAGCAACAAGATCTAGATTCGGATTTGTCCAATATGATTGTGAAGTGATGACCTGTGGTACGATAATAAGGCGTTGATGGTGAAAAGAGCAGAGTATCAAAAATTCCAAAGTCCTAGTCCAATGGAGCATAGGGAGCTACACAGAGGTGAGGATGGGAAGAGGACAAATCAGAGGCTTCATTTGTAGCCGAGGTAGAGTCATGGAGACAAGAAGTCATTTGCAGAGACACTAGTAAGTGATGGATCCAGTGCAAGTGAGAAAATGGTGATCAAGGCTTATGAGGAAGGTAATGGGTGGCACTACGAAAGCTTAGTAGTGAGACTGAGCAATTTTCTAGTTTTTAAGGACTTTAGAGCTGAGCTATGTAACAGAGGGATGAAAGATGTGGTTGTAAGGGAGTGTGGAGGTAGAATAGTGCTGCTATCTTTCAGCTCAGTCCAATATATGAAGAAAGAGAAGGTTCAACTCGAAAACTAGGGTCAGAAGTGGTGTGACTCAGTAGAAGAATGAGAGGAAGGTCAATTTGTAGAGCAAGAGAGATGTGTATGGTTATATTGTTTCGGCATTCCAATCAATCTCTAGAATGTCATAACTTTTCGTAATATAGCTAGTCATTGGGGGCTGGCAGTTCAATTTGAAGAAGACATTAATAACCCTTAAACCTTTCAACAAGGTAGAGTTCGAGTGCTTACAAGGTGTATGGAGATGATTAATTCGACAGTTTATCTGGAGTGCAGAGGCAAGCTTATTCCAGTGAGAGTCTGTGAGGATTTTCCAAGATGTTTATGTCCTAGTCCCAGCACCAGTAGTGGTAAAGACTATGTTCAAATTCAATCCAGAGACAAAGAAGAGGAGGATCAGCTATCTGGCAATGAAGGTTTTCTAAGGAGTGCACAGCAAGCTACTGCAGCAAGGAAAGAGGAGATAGGAGGAGGCTCTGATGGGGTAAGTAGGGTCTTAGAGACAAGGCTAGTTAGATTAGATGTGCTGGGTAGGGGAAATGATGGAAAGCATGCACCAGCTGGAGTTGCTATACAGGGCTGCATGGGGAATGGCAATATAGGTGCATGTTCCAAGGAGGAAGACCCATTTCAGGCAGTCAACTCACAAAAGACAATGATGAACAAAATTCAAACTCTGAATGGGGCTGTAGGCAATTTAGGGCTTTTAAGGAAGTTGAGTGGCACAGAGGGTGAAAGACCTAATCTCAAGCTGGAAGTCTTACTTGAGTGGGTGCAGGTTGGGCTTGAGCCTAGTGGATCAATTAATAGGGAGGGTTTGAACTTGGGTGACAGTGTGGCCCAGTCTACACTCAGGCCCAATCTGGTCCAAACTATCCAAAAGAATCTGAGGAGGAAGGCTGATGTAAGCAGAAAAGGTAAGGAAATAGCAGTTCAAAAAGTCCAAAATACTTAGAAAAAAGGCTATGTTTCAAAGAGGGGTAGCAGGTTAGCAGGAGGCTATAGGAAACAAAAAGGTGTGGTTGGCAGTCTTGGCTTCTAAAGAGGAGACATTTTTAGAGCTATAGTAACAACAGTAGCTTCCTCCTTGTCATCTTCTCAAAGTCAATCAAGGATTAGAAGAAGAAATCTACTAGAAGAGGCACATACAACACTGAATGTGGGAACAATTCTGGGTCTGTAGTACCATGGAAAAGATGAAGAGGTAGTAAGCAAGATAGTGGAATTAGAAGAGAATGACTTGGCAAGACTTACAGGTGCAGAAGGGGCAAACAGAACTTAAATGCATGTCAACAGGGGCAGTAAGGTTAAATGTCAGTTTAATTATGAAGATTTTATCTTGGAATGTTAGAGGGCTGAGAAGGCCAAAAAAAAAAAAAAAAGGAGAAGATTAAGCATCTGGTGAAGGATAGGAATGTGGATGTTTTATTATTACAAGAAACAAAAAGAAGTTCTATGGATGAATGCTTTGTGAGAACCATTTGTCCTTTTGAAGAGATGGATTTCTTGGGGGTGGACTCAGAAGGTAGTGCAGGTGGACTTTTGTATATTTGGAGGCCGAATGTCTTTAAGCAAAAAGACTGCTGTTGTAGCAAGAACTTCATTCTTCTATCAGGTTCCTCATGCTTTTCTTTTGAGTGTGTCATTGTCAATATCTATGCCCCAAATGAGGTTTTGAGAAGGAGATAGTTATGGGATGCTCTGGTCAATGTTTATCCTCATTATCCAAATCCTTGGTGTATGGTGGGGATTTCAATGAAATCAGGCTCATGTGTGGGAGGAAATGGTGCTCAAAAAGAGAGAGGGGGATGAAGGACTTTAATGAGCTTATTGACAAGTTGGAATTGTCTAGCCTGCCTATGCTAGGAAGACAGTTTTCCTAGTGTAATGCATTAGATGGAGAAAGTTGGAGTAGGGCGATAGATTTCTATTGGATTCAATGTGGCTGGCAAAGTTTTCTCTCAAGCAATGGGGTTTACCTAGAACTGTATCAGATTATTTCCCAATTTTGTTGAAAGATGATGAAATGGATTGGGGTTCTAAACCTTTTAAGTTCTTAAATCTTTTGACTTTCACACCCTACCTTCATGCCTGAAGTCAAACACATTTGGGAGAACACACAAGTGTCAGGATGGGCAGGGTATAGACTATGGAGAAAATTGAAAGTCTTAAGAACTCATTTAAGGGTGTGGAACAAGGAGGTGTTTGGTAATATTGATTCTCTCCTAAAGTCAGCAGAAGAGGAGATGCATAATTGGGATTTGAAGGCAGAATATAGGCCTCTGGCTGATATGGAAATTAAAAGAAGAAAAGAAGCTACAAGTCTGGTGTGGAAACTAAGAAGAAATAAAGAGAGGTTGTGGCATCAAAAGTCCAAAATGCTATGGACTTGTAATGGTGATGAAAACACTAGGTTTTTCTATATCATGGCCAGTAGAAGACAGAGAAAAAAATTTGTTAGATTCAGTCCTTGTGGAGGGGGTGAGCTTTGAGGACCCTACTGAGGTTAAACAAGCTGTGGTTAGTCAATTTAGGCAGCAGTTCTCAGAGAATTGGACTATTAGGCCAATGATTTCAGGTCTTTTTGTTGTTATTAGCTTTGAGGCAACAGTCAATCTGGAAACAATGTTCATTGAAGATGAGATTTGGGCAGCTCTTCAAGATTGTGATGGGAACAAGGCCCCAGGACCAGATGGCTTTAATCTTGCATGCATCCAGAAGTGTTGGCCAGTAATGAAAGGTGAGATAATTCAAATGATTCATGATTTCCATACAAATGCTAAACTATCAAGTGGGGTAAATAGCTCTTTCAATATGCTTATACCTAAGAAGGATAATTCTTCGGGTTTGGGAGATTATAGGCCAATTAGCTTGGTTGGCTCCATCTATAAGATCTTGGCCAAGGTATTATCCAAAAGATTGAAGCAGGTGCTTCCGGCTGTGATTAGTGAGGTGCAAACAGCATTTGTCAGTGGCAGGCACATCCTAGATGGTGTGTTGATAGCTAATGAAGTTGTAGATGGGTGGCACAGAGCTAAGAAGAAAGGTATAATCCTGAAATTGGATTTTGAGAAAGACTATGATTCATTAAATTAGGAATTTTTGCTATCAATGTTAGATAATTTTGGTTTTGGAGCAAGATGGTTTAGGTGTATAGAGACTTGTATAGAGACTTGTATTGCTATCAATGTTAGATAAAATCATTTATAACTTTTTCACAAAACCATGCCATGTCGTGCTTTATATCTCAATTCATTTTATCCCAACTCATAAGCCATTCTCCATTTCATTCATACAAACAAACTAAGGTTACAAGTCAGTGGGTCTCTAGCCAACACATCCATTATACAAATACTTCCATTTTTCCATTTTACGGATGTTTTATCCGCGGGATCGGCATCCATGTATATGCGCGATTTTCGGGACTTTTACCCTGGACAAACAAGCCAACTTAATTCAATGGAGTCCATCCCCTTTCTTCTCCCAAACATAAAGTACATCTCCTTTCTTCTCCCAAACATTATACATTTACAATATATAAAAAACATAGTCATATTCAATGATAACGAATAAGAGATTAGTTTCAATTCACTTAATCCTCATGCAATTTCTATAACAATCATAGCTATCCTCCATCGATAGCCCAAAACAGATATTTCTAAACAGATATACAATCTCTAAGACAAATAAATCATCCAAATTTCCATAGGTGAGAGGTAATACATATTCAACTTCAGCATTTATATAAACATTCATCCAATTTCATATTCTCAATACCAATTTCATTTATTTATACAAAATAACTATTTGAAACATTTTAGGGCAAAACTCCATTTTCTTCCAAAATCCATCCCGGATATCAAAATCAATAAATTTATCACAACACAACCTCACATCTACTCCCTTAACTATGTTTAATACATACATTTGAAAACCGCTCTTTTGATTTTAAACCAAAACCCTAGGTTTATTCAAAATCACCCCAAGCTTCAATATTTCTCACACATCAACAAATAACTAAGTTAAAACTCATAGAACAGTGTAGAAAGTCTCTACCTCAAGCTAGAAGTCGACCAAAGCAAGGAGGAAACTTCAAAGATGCTGAAACGCAATTCTATTCGGATAAAAACATAGCCCTTGAGATGCTCTACATTTTTAACAAAAACTCACGGGTAGAGAACCCAATGGATCTTGGTGAATTTGTAGAGAGAAGGTAAGTTTTAGAGAGAGAGGCTCTAGATTTGGGTTTTAAGGAAAAAAGATAAGAAAAAGTGATGTAAAAAGGTGTTGCTGTGAACTGATATATACACAGTCCGCTCAAGCGCAAGAAGTGACGCTCGAGTATCAGACACAATAAATTGTTCCGCTCAAGTGCAAGAAGTGCCGCTCGAGCGCAGAATGCACACTCCCAGTAGTTTTGTAGACAATAGACCAACGCTCGAGCGCAAAAAGAGCCACTCGAGCTAAGCCCGCTTGAGCACAGATATAACCGCTCAAGCGTAGAATACACTCTCCCAGTAATTTTGCAGACCTGCAAAAGTACTGAGAGTTCACAAATCCTGCTCGAGCACAAGCGTAGAATACACTCTCCCATATTGTGCTAGAACCCACAAAGGTAGATGTGTGTGTAAATTAATTGTGTAAATAAAATAAACAACAAAATAAATTAATTCAGAAAATAATTTAAAAAATTAAATTCTGAATTAAATGCTTACAGAAATTAAAGTCGAGGCTTGTGTTGGACACAATCTCCTTAAAGTAGATTTTGCCCTCGCTCCGGTGCTTCGAGTTAAAATGGCGTCTACTTCCCAGGATGCAATGACTAACACTTGATTTTACAGCACTATAAAATCAAGTCTGGCGAACCAAAATATGTTGTAACTCTTTCTCTTTATTTTCCTAAAAATAAATAAAGGAAAAGATGCAGAGAAACATAGAGAGAGAGGACGAATTTATGATAGAAAAATTTGATTCCAAGAATTGATGGAAAGCAGGCTTTATATAGGAACAAAAGTGGCTTTTCCGAACAGGTGCCAACAGATATGAACCTGTTCGGACAGATTCAATAACCAAAAAATCTGTTTGGACTGCTTGAACTCATACAGATCTGTTCGAACTGTTTTGAACAGTCTGTCCGGTTTTGGAATGAACAGGTGTGAACCTGTTCGGGTTAGGAACTGTTTGGGTGGGAAAAATCTAGACCAAATTTCTTTTGAATTTTGAAAACAAAATTTAAAAATAAATAAATAAAAATAAAAGTTTTTGGCTCAAAAAAATAAGTATTGGGCCAGACAAGCCCAACCCAACCTCACACCACACACACACACCCAAGCCCAGCCCAGCCCACCCGACCAAGGCGGTGCGCGCGCGTGGTTTTTAGTTTTGGGTTCAATGGGTCTAACCCACTACACCCATAACCTCACCCTTCCACAAACTTGGGTACCCCTTGGGGCCCATCCCAAGTATCCCAAGCTAAGGTATATAAACCCAAACAATTCTTTAAGCCTTTCCAATGTGGGACAAACACATTTCACAAATGTGTAGGAAACCCACCAAAAAACTAGTTCCACAAACCTGAAAACACGCGTTGAATTCTCATTCATCCGGAAATGGTTTTGAACAATCAAATACACGGTTTTATTCACTACGCAGCATTAAACATGAATCCAATAAAAAAATGTTAAAAATAATGCTCGGGTCCCACCTTAATTAATGCTCAAAGTTAGCAAGAAATAAGGATTTTTCCAAAACTACTCCAAAGCCATTTTCCAACAATCCCCCACATGAATGGAATTCACGATAACGGACATGCAACAAGATGCAGACAAAGAAAGAATACATTAAGAAGATACACCACATCGAGATAGGTAGCTTTTGGCTTTAAACCTTCTCTAGTGAAAGCCTATCGGACGTACTGGCTAACCAGTGGACGCAATGCCTTGAATTGTTCAGCTGTTTGTGTAAGCCAAGACAATAGACTACACATAGTGTATCTGCAAACACAGTTTGGTTCTTGTGGTTGTGTTCATTTTGGCCCTGAACAATGTCTGGTAATTCATGAGTGCTATAGAGAATTTAGTTTTCTTAATTCTCACAGAATTGGCCCAGTTCACACTCATATAGGTGATTTCTTATTAAGAATATCCTGCTATACCCCACTTGGATGTCCAAGCTATAAGAGTTATTAAAAGCAAAGCTTATCCTACTGACATTGCAGGTATCACTCTTCTTATCATAGAAATGGGTAGGAGTAAACCTCCTTAGTGATACATGAAGTCATTCATAATTCGGTTGTCCCTTTGAACTTAGATCTTGGGATCCCCAGTCAACTAGGTTGGGTTGCCATTATGGTGACTTTTATGTAATAGGCTTTAATCCCATTCCCCTCGATAAATAGTACACTTGCTCTTTGGCTAGCCCTTTAGTCAATGGATCCACAATATTTTCCTTTGACTTTACATATTCTATGGAAATTATTCCATGTGAGAGCAAATGCTTGATGGTATTATGTCTTCGACGAATGTGTCGAGACTTACCGTTATTGTAGACACCCCATTTTTTACCGCCCTTAAGACTTGGACGCGACTGATGGTTTTGGAAGTTGTGCAGTGCAAAGGTTCAATTTCTTCGGCAAGAGGAGAGCCAAATCTCAACTTCATACCCCTTTTTGGACCAAAACAATCTTGATCAAAAGATTTTAGACCTTAAAAACCCTCTCTTTCAAAACGTTTTTGAAATAAAGTTTTTACGATGTTCCGAGGCTCGCATTTTGTCAAATGTTGCGCTTTTCGGTACCCCGAGCAAGGACAAAGTGGAAATGAATGAAAGAGAGATGAAATCTTTGAAAAATATTTCAAAATACCTTGTCTAGGGGTTTGGAGTTGAAGAAAAGAGGAGAAGAGAGACGAAAAACTAGTTTGGGAGAGGTTCGGCACGAATCCGGATAGAACCGAAACTGCGCGACTCCACCGAAACGGGCATAACTCTTTACACAGGAGGAATTTTGATGCGAGGTTGGCACCATTGGAAAGCTAACTTCTGGGGATTCAATGTGGCCACTTGTCAAACCATAAAATCAGATGGACGACCAGCTTTTTTTGGTCAAAAGTGGTTCAGCATGAATCTAGGAAGGAGAGAAAACATCTGCGCGGCTTCACCGAAACGGGCATAACTCTTTGCACAGAAGGAATTAAGATATGAGGCCACCACCGTTGGAAAGCTTACTTCCGGGGCTTCATTTTGCACTCAAGAATATCCTAAAGACAAGTCCGGTTGGGGGAGATATGGTTGGTTGAAGTCCGATTGGACCGAATCTGCGCGGCTTCACCAAAACTGGCATAACTTTTTGTACAGGATGAATTTTAATGCAAGGTTTGTGGCATTGGAAAGCTAACTTCATGGGCTTCATGGACGACCAGCTTTGGGGCTTGAACCTTTTGACCCCTGGTCGGCTGACCATGCCAAGTGGTCGGCCGACCACTTTGGACCTTTTTAACTAGTCGGCCAGCTTTGTCTCAGTAAGTGTATTCCAGCTGTGTCAGCTGTTTGCCATTTGCTGCATCCTCCATACACATGTATGGAGGATGTTTAACCTAGATTTAAAGCTTCTTTGAGAAGATTTAGCCCCTCTCTTCTATAAATGGAGGCCTCTTCTTCCATTGCAAGGGTTCAACATTTTTGGTTAAGAGATATACATACATCCCTCTCTATCTCTCTCTTTTGTGCTCAAAAGTCCATTTTTCTTGCATATTTACACTACATCTCTTAGCCTAACCCCTCCAATACCAACCTAAGCTTCTTGGAAGGTCTTGAGAGGTCCTAAGATTTGAGTTTTTGGCCTCAAAAGCTGCTGGAGTCATTGGCTACAAGGCAAATCAGAAATCAGCAGCTTTCTAAAGCTTCGCACAACATTCCGGCATTAATTGCAAACAGAGGCGAATCAGGGCATCGCAATGGATTTTCGAGCCAGGCAACTCAAGCATGCATCATTCATTATTCAGAACAGAGCTGAGGCGGTCCATAGCTTGCATGCTAATTTACTGCTTCCCTAGTTAATTTGTTAATTAATTAGGGTTTTGTACTTATTCGGACTGTATTATTTATTCGGACTGTATTATTTATTCGAACCCTCCGAGCGAGGGCACAATTGTAATAAGTGTGCGTGTGTGTGATGTATGTCTTCCAACCCCACGTCTTTCTCCCTTTTATTTACCAGCTTATGATGGTTAGTTTAGGGCATGTTTCAATTAGCATACAGTATGATAGCATGTTTGCATTCATTCATCTGTTTCGCATGCACCGGGCTCGGCGCATCATACTAACTGCATTGTATTTCAATTCCGAGTTGAATACTTGTTAGTTGTAGCATTTCACATGCCATCTTTAGAATAGCCGAGCCTGCTATAAGTTGTATTTTTGCATGTATTGCATTAGGCATTTCTGTATAGTTAGGATCATGGATGAATTTCTAACATAGCTTCTGTTTTGGCTTGGAATACTCGGTAAGTGTTTATGCTTTAGCATCCTTGCATGCGTGTGAGTGACTGCCATGATAGCATGCTTACTATGAGGCTAACTGCTTATGTGATATATCTGCCTGAATGCCTGTGGGTGAAGGTTGGATTATCTGAATTGGAATAATTCATTGATTGCGAGTTTTAAGCCCACTAGATAGTGGCAAATCACTATGTTTTCTAAGCCCACCCGAGGGTGGAAAAATCTGCATTTTGAGCCTACTTGCGAGTAGCAAACCGCTTTCAAAAACAAACATGAAATGTTTCATTCCAATTCAGGCGATCCAGTCTATACTTGTATGCTGTGCGCATCACATAGTAATTCTAGGCTAATAATCGGAATAAGAACACATAATGTTTTCAAAACTTGATATCATGGTTAGTAGAGGCCGATCTTTGATCGGGCGAGCGGGGGTGCTCACGAAATGACCTTTCCCAATCGTACCCAAGTTCCCGAGCCGAGGCAACTTTGGTGATGACGGACACGTGGCCTTAGGCAACGAGTCAGGGTTTCCTAAATTCCCCCAAAATAAATATTTAGGTGGCGACTCTGTATCTGGCAAAGCAGTCCATGTTTGGCACTTCTTTCAAAAAATCTGTTTTCAAAAATGATTTGCCGGATTTGGACTCTTTGATGATTCATCGGTCTTGCATTGCACTCTGCGAGATTAGATACAGGACCGTGACATTGAGTCCTGAACTGTAGTGAGCCCAATTGAACAAAACGGGATCTCCTCCCAGGACGTTCGGGGACGTCTACAGTTATACATATGATTATGTACCCGTCCTATTGCTGCTTCATTATCACAGTGAATGCATATAGCTGGCACAGGTTTAGGCCACATTGGAATGCCTTCTAATAAATTACGAAACCATTTTGCTCCTTCAGTTTTATCTAATGCAATAAACTCAGATTCCATTGTCGACCTAACTATGCATGTCTGCTTGGAAGATTTCCAAGAGACTGCAGCACCTCCCAGGGTAAAGACGTATCTACTAGTGGATTTTGAGTCTTTAGTATCCAATATCCAATTTGCATCACTATACCCTCGAGTATTGCTTGATATTTGGTATAATGAAAGCCATAATTCTGGGTATGTCTTAGATACCTAAGTACCCTAATTATCGCTTTCCAATGATCGAACCCTGGATTACTTGTGTACTTACTCAATTTGCTTACAGCATAGGCTAAATCTGGCCTAGTGCAGTTCATTAAGTACATCAAGCTTCCGATTATTCGAGAGTACTCTAATTGTGATATGCTTGCACCTTTTTTTTTTTTTTGATAAATGAAGACTAATGTCAATAGGTGTTTTAGCAGGACGGTCGTCATGCTTTCTGAATTTCTCCAGAATCTTCTCAACATAGTGAGACTGAGATAAAGCATATCCTTCAGATGTTCTAGTAATCTTTATTCCTAGAATTACATCTGTTACTCCCAGATCTTTCATGTTAAACTTTTTGTTCAACATTTTCTTTGTGGATTTAATCATGTCATTATTGCTTCCAATAATGAGCATGTCATCCACATAAAGACAAACTATGACATAGCCTTTGTCTGTGTTTTTAACATAGACGCATTTGTTACATTCATTTATCTTAAAACCATCCGAAAGCATAGATTGATCAAATTTTTCATGTCATTGTTTCGGAGCTTGTTTTAATCCATAAATGGATTTGACAAGTTTACAAACCTTTTTCTCTTGGCCAGGAACTTGAAACCCTTCTAGTTGTTCCATATAGATTTCTTCATCTAACTCGCCATTCAAAAAAGCTGTTTTAACATCCATTTGATGTATTTCTCGATTATACAAAGCCGCAATTGCAATCAACATGCGAATGGATGTTATTCTTGTCACTGGTGAATAGGTGTCAAAATAATCAAGGCCTTCATTCTGCCTGTATCCCTTAATAACAAGCCTAGCTTTGTATTTATCTATTGAGCCATCTGCTTTCATTTTTCTCTTCAATATCCACTTATATCCAAGAGGTTTACACCCTAGTGGAAGATCCACCAGTTCCCAAGTATGATTTTCAGTATTCATTCAATTTCACTATTCACAACCTTTCTCCACAATGGAGCTTCAAGAATTGACATTGCTTCCTTGAAGTTTTGAGGCTCGTTTTCTAACAGGTATGTCAAAAAATCTAGACCAAATGATCTACAGATTCTAGCCCTCTTGCTACGTCTAGGTTCATCTAATTCATTATCATTGTGGTCTTCACTGCTACCCATAGCAGTATCAAAAGTTCTTTTATTTGAATTTTTCTCTTCAATTTCCTTGCTAGGAAAAATGTGTTCAAAAAACAATGCATTTCTTAACTCAATAATAATGTTTACATGCATATCTGGATTTTAAGATCTATGAACTAAAAATATATATGCACTACTATTATTGGCATATCCAATGAACACACAATCAACGATCTTTGGTCCTATCTTAGTCGTTTAGGGACGAGGGACTACCACCTTGGCCAAACACCCCCACACTTTGAGGTAATTATAGGTAGGTCGTCGACCTTTCCATAATTCATAAGGTGTTTGATTGAGTTTCTTGTGGGGTACCCTGTTAAGGATAAAGTTAGCAGATAAAATCGCCTCAGCTCCCCCCACAAGTTCTGAGGTAACCCTGAACTAATCAACATAGCATTATCATCTCTTTAAGAGTTCGATTCTTCTCTCAGCAACACTATTTGACTGAGGAGAATAGTGTGCAGTGGTTTGGTGATAATACCATGTTCAGAACAAAATTCTTTCAAATGGTGCATCATACTCACCACCTTTGTCACTCCTCACTATCTTAATAGTTTTGCCAAATTGATTTTCAACCTCAAGTATATTGCCTAAAAGCTTCTACAGCTTCGTCTTACTTCTCAATAAGTAAACATAGCAATATCAAGTGCAATCATCAATAAAAGTAATAAGTACTTTTTTACCTCCTATAGTTTGAACAAATGTTTAAATCACAGATATCTGTGTGAATTAAACTAGAGGTCAGTACTTCTTCAAATTATTAAATGATGCTTAGTGAGTTTTGCCTCGAACACAAATCTCACATTTATGATTAGGATCAAATTCTAGTTAGGTATACATTCTAAAGCAACAAGTCTACGCAAAGAATTAAAATTAACATGTCCTAATCTAACATGCATAAGAAAGAAGACTCAGCAATATAAACAGAAGATGTGTTCTTATTATTAAAATCCAAATTAGGTACAACAGTATTTACATTGAGCTTAAAAAGCCCATCACTCATGTAACCTCGCCCACATACATTCCACTCTTTGAGAGTACAAACTTTATCAGATTCAAATACTAATTTAAACCCATTCTTGATCAATAATGACCCAGAATTCAAATTCTTGCGAATCTCTGGCACATGGAGTACTTGTTAAGAGTCAGTTCTTTTCCCGAGGTCATTTTCAGTACAATCTTTTCCTTGTCCTTCTACAGGTGATGTAGAGGAGTTCCCATAAAAAGTTGTTCCCCACTTCCACCAATTTGTAGGTTGTGAACATCTTCTATCTGACACAGATATGGCGGGTTGCTCCAGTATCCCCCACCATTCCTTGGGATTGCCCCAAAATTTGCTCAGAGACTACTACAGCAAAATTGATGTCTTCCACTCCATTGGAAAGATAAAAATCTCAGCTATGTTGGCTTGTGCTGGCTTTTTGCTTGAACTCCCTCCGTCCTTGCGAATGTGACAATCCTTAGCGCGATGCCCATCTTTGCCGCATACAAAACACTTGCCTTTGAACCTTTTGTTGAACCCATTGTTGATCCCTTTATTGATCTTACTAGTGGATCCTTGTTTGGGACCATTATCATCATGCTTCCACTTCTTGTTGTTGAACTTTGACCCTTGTCCATATTCCACAACATTTACTTTAGCCTGCATGACATGGTTTCCTGACTTCTTGTCAGAACCACGGTTGTCTTCCTCAATTCAGAGCCACACTATCAGTTCTTCCAATTTCATCTCCTTACGCTTATGCTTTAGATAATTCTTGCATTCTTTCAAGAATGGTGGCAATTTTTCAATGATTGTCGCAACCTAAAACGATTCACTGAGAACCATCCCTTCTGCATGTTTGTCATGGAGAATTAACTGGAGGTCTTGAACCTAGCTAATAACCGTCTTGGAATCCATCATTTTAAAATCCAAAAAAAGCCCATAACAAATTTCTTTATACCAGCGTCCTCTATTTTATATTTATGATCCAGAGATTCCCACAGTTTTTTAGCTGTGCTTTTCACACTATACACATTGTACAGTGTATTATCCAACCCATTAAGGATATAATTCCGACACAGAAAATCACCATGTTTCCATGCATCGACTGCGGCAACCACTTGCCGGTCATTTTCTCCCTCGTTCAGTGCCGGAGCTTTTTCATGGGTGAAGCGAGCCAAATTCAATGTGGTCAGATAAAACATCATCTTTTGTTGTCATCTTTTAAAATCATTACCATTGAATTTTTCTGACTTCTCCCCATGATTTACCAGTATTGCCGGGAGTCATGACTGGCATAACAGTGTGTAGGTTTGAGTAATAACAGTCTTAGTACTGTTAATTTCAGTTGTCATTATTCTGACAAAATAAAAATTGTACCAATCACAAAATTTATACACAAAAGAGAATACACATAAAATATACAGAAAAAATATTTTGTAACAAAATTTCAATGATAAACAGTATATTACTACTATATTATCAAAGAAATCATTAAACAGTATATGACTACTATTTAATTTCCCGAAACAAAATATTTGTCTGTCTTACACAATTAAATAAAAATAAAAAATCTACTTTAAGATTGTTAGAACCCACAAAGGTGGATGTGTGTGTAAATTAATTGTGTAAATAAAATAAACAACAAAATAAATTAATTCAGAAAATAATTTAAAAAATTAAATTATGAATTAAATGCTTACAGAAATTAAAGTCGAGACTTGTGTTGGACACAATCTCCTTAAAATAGATTTTGCCCTCGCTCCGGTGCTTTGAGTTAAAATGGCGTCTACTTCCCAGGATGCAACGACTAACACTTGATTTTACAGCACTATAAAATCAAGTCTGGGGAACCAAATATGTTGTAACTCTTTTTCTTTATTTTCCTAAAAATAAATGCAGGAAAAAATGCAGAGAAACATAGAGAGGGAGGACGAATTTATGATAGAAAAATCTGATTCCAAGAATTGATGGAAAGCAGGCTTTATATAGGAACAAAAGTGGCTTTTCCGAACAGGTGCCAACATATATGAACCTGTTCCGACAGATTCAATAACCAAAAAATCTGTTTGGACTGTTTGAACTCATACAGATCTGTTCAGACTATTTTGAATAGATACAGATCTGTCGATTTTTGAATGAACAGGTATGAACCTGTTCGGGTTAGGAACTATTTGGGTGGGAAAAATCTGGACCAAATTTCTTTTGAATTTTGAAGACAAAATTAAAAAATAAATAAATAAAATACAAAAGTTTTTGGCCCAATAAATTAAGTATTGGGTTGGACAAGCCCAACCCAACCTCACACCAGCGCCCGACCGATCGGACAGCGGCGGCGTGCGTGTGGTTTTTAGTTTTGGGTCTAATGGGTCTAACCCACTACACCCATAACCTCACCCTTCCACAAACTTGGGTACCCCTTGGGGCCCATCCCAAGTATCCCAAGCTAAGGTATATAAACCAAACAATTCCTCAAGCCCTTCCAATGTGGGACAAGCACATTTCACAAATGTGTAAGAAACCCACAAAAAACTAGTTCCACGAACCAGAAAACGCGTGTGAATTCTCATTCATCCGGAAATAGTTTTGAGTAACCAAATACACGGTTTTATTCACTACGCGGCATTAAACGTGAATCCAATAAAAAACGTTAAAAATAACGCTCGGGTCCCACCTGAATTAATGTTCAAAGTTAGCAAAAAATAAGGATTTTTCCGAAACTATTCCAAAGCTATTTTCCAACATATTGTGCATAAACATCAAAATTTTGTAAATTTAATAAATTCCTACAACACAAACAAATAAATTATGCGATTTCATTCATTAGTAACAAAAACGAAACACTCTTGTGTTCCGTTCACATCATTAAGAATCATGTGTTGACAAATAGTGACAACCCAATTTCAATAAAAAGCCCAACTGTCTACAAGCCCAACCGTGTACAAGAAAGGATTCTCTAAAGAAAAATCAAACAAACAAAGAGGGGTATCCCCAAGTTAACTAAGCACAAACTCAAAATCGAAACAAACTTTCAATAATTTGTCAATGAATACTTGCTGGATACTAACTAGAACGGAGCCACAGACAGCAATGAATAACAACTCAACGACAATCAATTCACATTCAAGAAAAGAAAATTGATACGTGAATCTCACCTATGTGTGAGAGGGAGAGCTGAGTGTGAGGTTGAGTGTTCTCTCCTCCTCCATTGTAATCTCTTTGTATTCTCTCTATATAAAGGTGTTTTTGGAAGATGGTTAAAAGTTACTTTTTAGCTTTTTTTTGGCTTTTTTGTGAGAGAGGGAAGTGGGTTAAAAGTTGGGAAGTGGCTTTTAACCCACTTCCCAAAATAGGCCAAAGTGAAGTTTGGTTAATCTTCCGTGAACGTAGGTATTAGGCCGAACCACGTTAAATATTGTCTCTTTTGTGTATGTGGGTTGTTTTGTGCATGAATGTATATTTTGGACATCCTAGATAGGATCCTTAGATCCCAACATGCTAATGGAGAAGAGTCTAATATCCATGCTTTATTATTATTATTATTATTATTATTATTATTGCACATCGTTTTGCATTCACTCCAGGAAAACTCAAGGAAATTGCAACTTGTGTGAAAAGATGCAATGGTTGACAGATTGAAGACCCTCAACTTGTAACTAGGACAAGTAATGTTAATTGGGTAGGTGGGGTTTCCTATTCTTTATATAATGGAAATTCTTATGAAAAATAACAAAGTTTTTAAAATTTTCTTGTTTACTAATGTTGCATGGAGTAAATAAAATTTTGATATCTATAACAAAACTCACTATACGACGATAAGTATTACATCACTAGTAAAAAATAAAATTATAAAATTTGTTGTTTGTTGCATTAATCATGATTTATTCACAACTGTGAAATCATTATTGATGTGATCATACATTATGAACATGAATTATGTTTCAAGATTGCGAAAGTACATATAGATGCTCATGGAAAATAATTTTGTTAATTTACTTGATAGGCTATGTAAACACAAATTTTTATTTTTATGAATTAATATAGTGAGATTGACAATTTAAAATAATACTGTACTATGCACAAGACAAAATTAGTCAAAAACTATTACGTCATTAACAATCCTAATCAATTATAATCAACCAACTCAATAGGACTAAGCCTGAGACTCTACTTGGTCGGAACTCACCTTTGACTAAGTTATTTGATCAATAATTAGTCGCAATCATAAATAATGTGGTAATTTTAGATCAACTAATATTTTTTCCCATTGTTGGGGGTAGAAGTATGACAACGCAACAAGTCCCACTAGCAAACAAGTTTTCTTGAGCACGGTTGGTTTGTAATAAATTTTGAACCCATTAAATATAGAGTAATACAATTATTAAAACAACAATGATACATCCCTCTAAAACTAGAGCTCTAATTGAGCTCTAGTGGTGTGGAAAGTCCAAAAAAAGAAAAAAAAAACAAGGCTAAAACATCACATCAGATAGACTCCACATACACATCAGAACTATTAGAGCTCACAAATTAGAGCTCCAAAACATTTTTGTTACTAAAATACTACAGAAGTGAAAGAAGTTGTATTATTTGTTATAATAAAGGAAAATCAATTTGCAAGAACTGAATAATATGAAATTTAAAGATATAATAAGAATACAAATCAGTGATTAATGTAACCAAGTAATATGAATGTAAATCATAGCAATATCCAAAAGTGTAGGGTATATCCTATCTTGACATACATGTTTAAGAAACAATTGGATTTTATTTTTCCAACATAATGGTTGGATATACTTTATTTTTCTGTTAGCTAGAACTATGCATTTTATTATGAAATTTGAAGTTTGAATCTCTTAACTTATATGCGGGTATTATTCCCCATGTGTTTGTTTGAAATTTCATTTTTTTACTTTGAGAGCTTCTTTTTGTTAGTTATGTGTTAAATTTCATCGTCATTATGATTGTAATTAATTAGGCTTTATTGTAAAATTTTCTCTAAATTGTTTGATTGTCTAGTATGTTGTGGGTGTTGTTCCCTCTCATAGTTTTTGAATTAGATAATCCAGTCCATTGTAGGGGTAGGAATTCCCGACACGACATGATAACACGACTCGAATCATACACGAAGTTAGGAGGTTAGGATTGAGCATTTTTTGACACAAACACATATATAACTCGACCCATGAACCTATGTAATAAACATGTTGTGATCGGGTTGAATCTTTGAAACCCAAAAATGACACATCTAACCCATTTATTTAAGCGTGTTACCTGTTAACACGAACACGGCCTGCGATCCGAAAATGACCTGGTTGTGACATGTGTAACTTTATATATATAAGTATATGTTCATATATATAGATACTTATATTAATTACTTGAGAGTGATATCATTTTTATTCTCTTGATTTTTTTTTTCATTTTTTCATTCCAAACAAGATTTTTTCTTTTCTTTTCTTTTTTTTTTCTCTTCCAAACCAGATTTTTTATATTTGCTTCTCTCTCTCTCTCTCTCTCTCTCTCTCTCTCTCTCTCAAATAGGTTTTTTGTTGAGTCAATCATGTCGTGTCGTGTCATAGTAAATAAATAAGTTTAGAAATTAATCATGTCAATCGTATCACCCACAAGTTGACTAGTTTTTGAAGACTAATAAATATATTGTCGCTGATTATGTAAATTTGGCGATTAATTTCTTTTGAGTTGCCAAAAAACGTCACCAAAAATGTTTTCTGTTGTGGTGAGATTGTGTTACTGTTTATAAATATGACACGTTTATTAAACAGGTTGTAATCATATTCGTGTTCGTGTTCATGTTCGTGTTCGTATTCTTGTTCATGCTTTCGACATGAGAACCCAATATGACACGATCCGAACATAACACGACATGATACCCACCCTTAATCCATTGGACAGCAAAGGGTAAATTCATTACAATTTCCTTCTTACAGTTTTTGGATAACACAAGCCAAATCATTACAATTTCATATAAAAACAAGAAACAAAAGAGGGCATTTACCTAACCATGTTCAAAGACTAGTTTCATTTACCTAACCACGTTCAAAGGGAAAGGTTTCAACAAAGTGGCCTAATTGAACTTAAGTAATTTATATAAGATTAAGGGATTGGTTAGTGAATGAGACATTCACTTACCAAATTCAAGTTATAATATTTGGGTTTAGTTTTACCGCTATGACCGCAATTTCTCTTTTTTAATTCACTTTCTATTGATTGTTATAATAAAATAAATAAATAAATAATATAGAAAGCTCAAGTAATTTATATGATACATAAATTAATATGAAAGGTCATACAAATATAGCCCAGTACACATACTCAAGAATATATCGTAATATTTTCATACCAAATTAATATATATCTATACTATTATTAAAAGTGAACAAGTCAATAGTTACAAGAAGGGTACGATACTTGAACTTATGACCATTATTAACTTAATAAATAAAACTTTCACCACTTAAACAATATAGAAGATATGTTTCCAAATTTAAAATTAAAATTCATATTTTAAGCCCACTCATTGGTTGGCTTCACACCCCCCTAGCATATATATATATATATAGAGAGAGAGAGAGAGAGAGAGAGTTGTAATCAAGGGTTGAAGTGATTCAACATCTTGAAAGGATGAAAGCCATGACGAAGAGTGGCTTCCCAAACTTTATCAATGTTGAAGATGAAGTTTCCACATTCATTCACATTCCAACCTTCCAAAGCATGTATTATCCCAGCAATCCTCCATGCACTTATCATCACCTTCTCGGCAACCAATTCTATTTCACAATACACATGATATTCAAATTTCAAGAGACAATGATAAGCAAATTAAAATCAAAATGTAAGATAGATGTGCATAAAGTTTATGCTAAAATACATATACAATGCCTGAGATTTGCTTAAAATATTGATTGTGATTCTAAAAATTATATCATCATGTCCAAAGTTTTAAAAAGCGGCCGCAACCGTTGCGTAACACCGTTACATAACGATTGTGGTGGTTATCGCCACCCATTACTGCCGCTATAACAGTGCGACAAAAATAATCATAACATAATCACAACAGCTGCAACCGTTACGCTTCTATTTTTCAAGTTTTTTTTTATATATATATAAATTTTGCATATAACATTAATACTATTTTCTCTTTTTGTTTTCTAATTGCATAGAACTTAAGTAAAAATCTTATCTATATATGTTTTGAATGTCCAATCTTCTAATTCTATAAGATTTCATTACTTTTTCACTTGATTGTTTACGTAGGTTAGTGTAGGGGGGTTCAAGGTTAGAAAGGTGATTAGAGAGGTAAAACTATGCTAATGGTCTAATAATGGTGGAAGTAGATGGAGAATGAGTAACAACAACTATCTGGGAGTTGGAGAGTGTGTAGCTAGGTGAGGGTGAAGCAAGTGGCTCAAAAAGAAATGTATGGCAGTGCCAAAATGGGCAACATCTCCCCCAAATCCCAAAATTCTTCTTGTTGAACCTTGGGAAATAGGTCCTATTTATAGGCTTTTCCTTAGCACCAAGAGGACACCAAGTGGCCAAATAGAGAGAAGACATGTGTCCTAGAGGATCACATAGAATATTCTGTCTTGAGCCACCAGGCTAAAGGTGCTACGTGTCCCTCTACATGTATTGTGTACTATCTGTTTGCCTCTGTAACTATATTTTTTTGAGCCTCAGCAAGTGTAGTTGCGACGGGAGTGTTTGGCGTGGCAACTTCTTTTTGAGCCTCAGCAAGTGCAGTTGAAGCAGGAGTGTTTGCCTCTGCACTTGCCTTCTCAGCCTGAACCTCAACAAGTGCACTTGGAGCGGTAAACCTTGCCGTTGCACTTGCCTTCTCAGTTTTATTTGGCCAATACATGTATTCTCAAGACTCCATTATCCTGCTATCGACTACATTCGTGTTCACCTCAACGAAGCCTCCACCCTTAGCTACCTAACCACAAACTCCCCAATTTTCCAAGACGAAGGCCACAGCCAAGCCTGCTATCAGCCATGTTGTGCCTTAGTACCAAGCCCCAGGGGGCTTCCTTAGTCCTGCCTGTGCGACTTGGCAGGTCCATGACGTGGGTAATGGGAAGGGAGTCCCTTATGTTCGGGCTACACTGCTCTCATCTTCGCAGGATTGCCGCGGTAAACCGATATCTCTGGGCCTGCTATTAGCTCCAATTGGTAAGTCTTAGGGCCTGCTATCAGTGCCAAGTTAATGAACTTTGGGGGCCTGTTATTAGCCCTATGCTAGTAATGCCTTAGGGCTTGCTATCAGCGCCAAGCATTAGCCTCTACTTGCTGAGGGAAGCCTCCCTCAAAGGCTGCTATCACATTGGCAGAGTATTCCCTCTGCAGCTTAGTTGCTGCGGTCATAGTTACTGAGGTAACATTTCCCGCGGCAAGTTCAGACGGCAGAACCGAGAATATTAGAGATGGCGGCGCCGACATAATGCCTCCCAACTTGGGCGCTGCAAGTGCTGCCTCTACAACTTAGTTACTTTGGTTTTCTCCTTTCATTAGCAACTCCAAATGGCTGTGGTACCGATATTACTTGGAATGACGGCGGCACCGAAGATACTTGGAATGGCGGTGCTGAGACAAAATGCCTCCACAACTTGGTTGTCACAAGTGTTGCCTCTGCAACTTAGTTGCGCCGGCTTTCTCTTTCCTTCAACATCTTCAGATGGCGGCGGAACCGAAGATATTAGGAATGGCAGCGCTGAGGTAAAGTGCCTCAGTAACTTTCCCGCTGCACATGTTGTCTCTGCAACTTTACCGCTGCAGGTGTTGCCTCTGCAACTTGATTTAGGCATTTTCCTTCGTGGAGTCCATTTGGACCCCTGGTGGATCGGACTTGCTTCGGTCCACTGTTGGCCCACTTCCCTTGGGCTTTTGCCCATGCTTCTTTTTCATTCTTGGGCGCCTCTTTAGGGTGACCTCAGTGCTTAGGCCCATACTTAGTTTGGGATTTAATTTCTGACCCTCTACAATTAGCATTTTGAATTTGATTCTCCACGCGTTTGGATGAAAACTGTGCCTTCATCCATAGTGGCATTGGTTGCTTTTGAGGCTACCTCTGCTTTGTAATTACTTCTCTTATCTATAAAAAAAAAAATGGAGAAAAAACTTACATCTATTTTTCTTATGTTAAATGTATTGAACAAAATTTAGATTTCATGTTATGTATTTTTACATTATTATGTTTGTATTTTGAACTTATGTTTATGAGATTATTTTTTTTTAACGTTAAACATACTTCATGTTTTTTCCTAACAAATTGGAAGTCATCCATAAGCATAATTAGTAAAGCAAAGAAAATTATATAAATCCAACAGTAGGAAAATTCTCCATAACGACTTATAACTAATATAAAAATTAGTATATATATATTGAATTATATTTTAAAACTAAAAAACAAAAAAATTACAAATTATTTTGAACCTCACTAAATGTGATTCTGAAATAAAAACATACGTATCGGCATGTTTTCTTAAAGTTGTGAGAAATTAAAAAATTTATGGTTCGGGTTGCCACCACCATTATGTTACAGCCGTTACACCTCGCAACTGTGTCAACGCTACCGCTACCGTTATGGTAACCGCCACCATTATTTAAAACCTTGATAATCGTATAAGAAATGACCCTTTTATGAATAAATCACTAAGCCAATTAAAAGTATTGAATGATGTTCAGAATATATTTTAATTCACAATTATGGTAATTTTATTATTATATATAAGAGTATGTAGGAATTTTATTTTTTCCGATAATTCTGTTAAGTAAAAAATTATGACAATGGGGTATTTGTAATTTTTAAAATTACAGGGAACAATTTGTATTTTAAGTAATTTTAGGGAATGTAATTGTAATTTATCCATAAATCTATTCTTATTATCTTAATCCATTTATCTTTGGGCTATAACTTGGGCAGATTCGAGCGAGTTGTGCAAAGTGTAGAACCTGAGTTTAACCTAAAGAATTTGGGACGCTAAAAATTTATTTTGCAAAATGCTAGGACCCATCTTTACGGATCTTGAATTTACCCCGAATGTATTTGTGCAGTAGAAATTGAATTGATGAAGTGTGGGGTCTACATATGAAATGAATTTAAGCCATTGACTTACTTTTCTAGATAAATTCTAGATTGATAAGGATGGATTTGTAGTATTATTGATTTATTTTTTAGTTCTCCTAAACTAATGTACTGCACTTTAAAAAAATATATAAAATGTCTCAAAAAATGTGAACATGAACCATAGAATCAATTATATTGCAATATGATTTAATCTAAATGGTGATAAATAGTTTTTAATTTATAAGATTTCATGTTTATTATATATATATTTTTTTATATATTAACAACAAACCGCACCCCTAATTTTTGTGGATAACATTCTAGACTCCATGGATCCTAAAGGGTTATTCAATCTCTTTCACAAGTTTGGCATAGTAAAGGATGTGTTCATTCCAAGGAAGACAAGGCAAGCAACAAGATCTAGATTCGGATTTGTCAAATATGATTGTGAAGTGGCTGCAACGATGGCGATTCAGAAGGCAGATGACCTGTGGTACGATAATAAGGCGTTGATGGTGAAAAGAGCAGAGTATCAAAATTCCAAAGTCCTAGTCCAATGGAGCATAGGGAGCTACACAGAGGTGAGGATGGGAAGAGGACAAATCAGAGGCTTCATTTACAGCTGAGGCAGAGTCATGGAGACAAGAAGTCATTTGCAGAGACACTAGTAAGTGATGGATCCAGTGCAAGTGAGAAAATGGTGATCAAGGCTTATGAGGAAGGTAATGGGTGGCACTACGAAAGCTTAGTAGTGAGACTGAGCAGTTTTCTAGTTTTTATGGACTTTAGAGCCGAGCTATGTAACAGAGGGATGAAAGATGTGGTTGTAAGGGAGTGTGGAGGTAGAATAGTGCTGCTATCTTTAAGCTCAGTCCAATATATGAAGAAAGGGAAGGTTCAACTTGAAAACTAGGGTCAGAAGTAGTGTGACTCAGTAGAAGAATGGGAGGAAGGTCAATTTGTAGAGCAAGAGAGATGTGTATGGTTATATTGTTTTGGCATTCCAATCAATCTCTAGAATGTCATAACTTTCCGTAATATAGCTAGTCATTGGGGGCTGGCAGTTCAATTTGAAGAAGACATTAATAACCCTTAAACCTTTCAGTAAGGTAGAGTTCGAGTGCTTACAAAGTGTATGGAGATGATTAATTCAACAGTTTATCTGGAGTGCAGAGGCAAGCTTATTCCAGTCAGAGTCTGTGAGGAATTTCCAAGATGTTTATGTCCTAGTCCCATCACCAGTAGTGGTAAAGACTATGTTCAAATTCAATCCAGAGACAAAGAAGATGAGGATCAACTATCTGGCAATGAAGGTTTTCTAAGAAGTGCACAGCAAGCTACTGCAGCAAGGAAGGAGGAGATAGGAGGAGGCTCTGATGGGGTAAGTAGGGTCTTAGAGACAAGGCTAGTTAGATTAGATATGTGCTGGGTAGGGGAAATGATGGAAAGCATGCACCAGCTGGAGTTGCTATATAGGGCTGCATGGGGAATGGTAATATAGGTGCATGTTCCAAGGAGGAAGATCCATTTCAAGCAGTCAACTCACAAAAGACAATGATGAACAAAATGCAAACTCTGAATGGGGCTGTAGGTAATCTAGGGCTTTTAAGGGAGTTGAGTGGCACAGAGGGTGAAAGACCTAATCTCAAGCTGGAAGTCTTACTTGAGTGGGTGCAGGTTGGGCTTGAGCCTAGTGGATCAATTAATAGGGAGGGTTTGAACTTGGGTGACAGTGTGGCCCAGTCTACACTCAGGCCCAATCTGGTCCAAACTATCCAAAAGAATCTGGGGAGGAGGGCTGATGTAAGCAGAAAAGGTAAGGAAATAGCAGTTCAAAAAGTCCAAAATACTTAGAAAAAAGGCTCTGTTTCAAAGAGGGGTAGCAGGTTAGCAGGAGGCTATAGGAAACAAAAAGGTGTGGTTGGTAGTCTTGGCTTCCAAAAAGGAGACATTTTCAAAGCTATAGCAACAACAGTAGCTTCCTCATTGTCATCTTCTCAAAGTCAATCAAGGATTAGAAGAAGAAATCTACTAGAAGAGGCACATACAACACTGAATGTGGGAACAATTCTGGGTCTGCAGTACCATGGAAAAGATGAAGAGGTAGTGAGCAACATAGTGGAATTAGAAGAGAATGACTTAGCAAGACTTACAGGTGCAGAAGGGGCAAACAAAACTTAAATGCATGTCAACAGAGGCAGTAGGGTTAAATGTCAGTTTAATTATGAAGATTTTATCTTGGAATGTTAGAGGGCTGAGAAGGCCAAAAAAAAAAAAAAAAAAAAAAAAAAAAAAGAAGAAGAAAAAAAAAGGAGAAGATTAAGCATCTGGTGAAGGATAGGAATGTGGATGTTTATTATTACAAGAAACAAAAAGAAGTTCTATGGATGAATGCTTTGTGAGAACCATTTGGCCTTTTGAAGAGATGGATTTCTTGGGGGTGGACTCAGAAGGTAGTGCAGGTGGACTTTTGTGTATTTGGAGGCCGAATGTCTTTAAGCTCAAAGACTGCTGTTGTAGCAAGAACTTCATTCTTCTATCAGGTTCCTCATGCTTTTCTTTTGAGTGTGTCATTGTCAATATCTATGCCCCAAATGAGGTTTTGAGAAAGAGATAGTTATGGGATGCTCTGGTCAATGTTTATCCTCATTATCCAAATCCTTGGTGTATGGGTGGGGATTTCAATGAAATCAGGCTCATGTGTGAGAGGAAATGGTGCTCAAAAAGAGAGAGGGGGATGAAGGACTTTAATGAGCTTATTGACAAGTTGGAATTGTCTGGCTTGCCTATGCTAGGAAGACAGTTTTCCTAGTGTAATGCATTAGATGAGAAAGTTGGAGTAGGGCAGATAGATTTCTATTGGATTCAATGTGGCTGGCAAAGTTTTCTCTCAAGCAATGGGGTTTACCTAGAACTGTATCAGATTATTTCCCAATTTTGTTGAAAGATGATGAAAGGGATTGGGGTTCTAAACCTTTTAAGTTCTTAAATCTTTTGACTTTCATACCCTACCTTCATACCTGAAGTCAAACACATTTGGGAGAACACACAAGTGTTTAGGATGGGCAGGGTATAGACTATGGAGAAAATTGAAAGTCTTAAGAACTCATTTAAGGGTGTGGAACAATGAGGTGTTTGGTAAATTGATTCTCTCCTAAAGTCAGCAGAAGAGGAGATGCATAATTGGGATTTGAAGGCAGAATATAGGCCTCTGGCTGATGTGGAAATTAAAAGAAGAAAAGAAGCTACAAGTCTGGTATGGAAACTAAGAAGAAATAAGGAGAGGTTGTGGCATCAAAAGTCCAAAATGCTATGGACTTGTAATGGTGATAAAAACACTAGGTTTCTCCATATCATGGCCAGCAGAAGATAGAGAAAAAAAATTGTTAGATTCAGTCCTTGTGGAGGGGGTGAGCTTTGAGGACCCTGCTCAGGTTAAACAAGTTGTGGTTAGTCAATTTAGGCAGCAGTTCTCAGAGAATTGGACTATTAGGCCAATGATTTCAAGTCTTTTTGTTGTTATTAGATTTGAGGCAGCAGTCAATCTGGAAACAATGTTCACTGAAGATGAGATTTGGGTAGCTCTTCAAGATTGTGATGGGAACAAGGCCCCAGGACCAGATGGCTTTAATCTTGCATGCATCCAGAAGTGTTGGCCAGTAATGAAAGGTGAGATAATTCAAATGATTCATGATTTCCATACAAATGCTAAACTATCAAGTGGGGTAAATAGCTCTCTCACTATGCTTATACCTAAGAAGGATAATCCTTCAGGTTTGGGAGATTATAGGCCAATTAGCTTGGTTAGCTCCATCTATAAGATCTGGCCAAGGTATTATCCAGAAGATTGAAGCAGGTGCTTCCAACTATGATTAGTGAGGTGCAAACAGCATTTGTCAGTGGCAGGCACATCCAAGATGGTGTGTTGATAGCTAATGAAGTTGTAGATGGGTGGCACAGAGCTAAGAAGAAAGGTATAATCCTGAAATTGGATTTTGAGAAAGACTATGATTCATTAAATTAGGAATTTTTGCTATCAATGTTAGATAATTTTGGTTTTGGAGCAAGATGGGTTAGGTGGATAGAGACTTGTATTACTACAACGAAGGTGTCTATTTTGGTCAATGGTGCTCCCACTGAGGAGTTTCAACCACAGAAAGGGTTAAGGCAGGGGGATCCTTATCGCCTTTTTTGTTCATTATTGCAACTGAAGGTCTTAATCTATTATTGAAAAGGGCCGTAAAGAAGGGGCTGATTAAAGGTGCTACTGTTGGCTCTGATCAGTTGGGAATTTCATATCTTCAATTTGTAGATGACACTATCATTTTTTGTGAAGGTGCCAAGAAGGAAGTTCTGAAAATAAAGAGAGTATTGAGGTGCTTTGAGGTGATGTTTGGATTAAAGATTAATTATCACAAAAGTATTATTTGTGGGATGGGCTATCAAGAAGGCCAAACTAAGGACTTTGCTAAGGTTTTGCACTATCTGTCAAAGAAGTTGCCATTTAATTTTTTAGGCTTGCCTTTAGGGGCTAATCCCAAAAGGAAGAGCACATGGTTCCCAGTTGTGGATAAGGTTCAGAATAAGTTCTCTTCTTAGAAGAGAAAATTGTTGTCTTTTGCTGGAAGATTGACTCTGATCAAACAATCTTGTCCAATTTGCCAATCTATTTTCTTTCCATTTTTAAAATGCCTAAGGGGTTGTTAAGACTATAACTAAACTTCAATCCAATTTTCTATGGGGAGGGAATGAAATCAACAGGAAAGTGCACCTGGTCAAATGGAAGGAGGTCACTAAAAGTAAGAGTCAAGAAGGTTTGGGTGTGAGGAACTTAGGTGAGGTAAATGCATGCTTGCCACTAAAGTGGTGGTGCAGGTATTGTAGTGAGGATAAGGCTCTATGGAAATCGGTGATATGTTCTAGGTATGGCAGAATTGGTGGGGGTTGGATTCCTTCAGTGAATAAGTCAGTAGGGGCATCCATGGTTTAAAAGGATATTACGCAGATTACTGAGGCTAATTAGCAACTGGGTGAGTTTTTTGGAGGCCAGGTTAAAATCATAGTTGGCAATGGAAGGAGAATACGGTTTTAGTATGATGCCTAGTTAAGTAACAGAGGTTTGAAAGCTGAATTTCTCGGAGAATGAGGAGTCTCTACAGCAAATCAGTATAAAGAAAAGTATTTCAGGGGGTGGCAGCTTCAATTTAGAAGGCATCTATTAGATTGGGAAGATGAGGAGTTGTAGAGGCTGATAGGCATGTTGGAGTTATCCCCAAATCTCATATTTGGTCTTAAGGAATCTTGCTCTTGGTTAGCAAAGAGTTCAGGGCAGTTCACAGTCTCTTCTGTGTGGAGGATACGTATCGGCATGTTTTCTTAAAGTTGTGGAAATTAAAAAAATTATGGTTCGGGTTGCCACCACCATTATGTTACAGCCATTACACCTCGCAACCGTGTCAACACTACTGCTACCGTTATGATAACCACCACCATTATTTAAAACCTTGGTCCTACCCTTTTAAATTTATAATCTATAAGAAATGACCCTTTTATGAATAAATCACTAAGCCAATAGTATAATAGTATTGAATGATGTTAAGAATATATTTTAATTCACAATTATGGTAATTTTATTATTATATATAAGAGTATGTAGGAATTTTATTTTTTCCGATAATTCTGTTAAATAAAAAATTATGACAATGGGGTATTTGTAATTTTTAAAATTACAGGAACAATTTGTATTTTAAGTAAATTTTAGGGAATGTAATTGTAATTTATCCATAAATCTATTCTTATTATCTTAATCCATTTATCTTTGCGCTATAACTTGGGCAAATTCGAGCGAGTTGCACAAAGTGTAGAACCTGAGTTTAACCTAAAGAATTTGGGACGCTAAAAATTTATTTTGAAAAATGCTAGACCCATCTTTACGGATCTTGAATTTACCCCGAATGTATTTGTGCAGTAGAAATTGAATTGTGAAGTGTGGGGTCCACATATGAAATGAATTTGAGCCATTGACTTCTTTTTCTAGATAAATTCAGATTGATAAGGATGGATTTGTAGTATTATTGATTTATTTTTTAGTTCTCTAAACTAATGTACTGCACTTATAAAAAATATATAAAATGTCTCAAAAAATGTGAACATGAACCATAAGAATAATGAGTTATGTCAAATAGAATCAATTATATTGCAATATGATTTAATCTAAATGGTGATAAATAGTTTTTAATTTATAAGATTTCATGTTTATATATATATTTTTTTATATATTAACAACAAACCGCACCCCTAATTTTTGTGGATAACATTCTAGACTCCATGGATCCTAAAGGGTTATTCAATCTCTTTCACAAGTTTGGCATAGTAAAGGATGTGTTCATTCCAGGGAAGACAAGGCAAGCAACAAGATCTAGATTCGGATTTGTCAAATATGATTGTGAAGTGGCTGCACGATGGCGATTCAGAAGGCAGATGACCTGTGGTCGATAATAAGGCTTGATGGTGAAAAGAGAGAGTATCAAAACTTCCAAAGTCCTAGTCCAATGGAGCATAGGGAGCTACGCAGAGGTGAGGATGGGAAGAGGACAAATCAGAGGCTTCATTTGCAGCGAGACAGAGTCATGGAGACAAGAAGTCATTTGCAGAGACACTAGTAAGTGATGGATCCAGTGCAAGTGAGAAAGTGGTGATCAAGGCTTATGAGGAAGGTAATGGTGGCACTACGAAAGCTTAGTAGTGAGACTGAGCAATTTTCTAGTTTTTAAGGACTTTAGAGCCGAGCTATGTAACAGAGGATGAAAGATGTGGTTGTAAGGGAGTGTGGAGGTAGAATAGTGCTGCTATCTTTCAGCTCAGTCCAATATATGAAGAAAGGAAAGGTTCAACTTAAAACTAGGGTCAGAAGTGGTGTGACTCAGTAGAAGAATGATGAGGAAGGTCAATTTGTAGAGCAAGAGAGATGTGTATGGTTATATTGTTTCGGCATTCCAATCAATCTCTAGAATGTCATAACTTTCCGTAATATAGCTAGTCATTGGGGGCTGGCAGTTCAATTTGAAGAAGACATTAATAACCCTTAAACCTTTCAGCAAGGTAGAGTTCGAGTGCTTACAAGGTGTATGGAGATGATTAATTGACTGTTTATCTGGAGTGCAGAGGCAAGCTTATTCCATGAGAGTCTGTGAGGAATTTCCAAGATGTTTATGTCCTAATCCCAGCACCAGTAGTGGTAAGGACTATGTTCAAATTCAATCCAGAGAAAAGAAGAAGAGGATCAGCTATCTGGCAATGAAGGCTTTTCGAAGGAGTGCACAGCAAGCTATGCAGCAAGGAATGAGGAGATGGAGGAGGCTCTGATGGGGTAAGTAGGGTCTTAGAGACAAGGCTAGTTAGATTAGATGTGCTGGGTAGGGAAATGATGGAAAGCATGCACCAGCTGAGTTGCTATACAGGGCTGCATGGGGAATGGTAATATAGGTGCATGTTCCAAGGAGGAAGGCCATTTAGGCAGTCAACTCACAAAAGACAATGATGAACAAAATTCAAACTTGAATGGGGCTGTAGGCAATTTAGGGCTTTTAAGGGAGTTGAGTGGCACAGAGGGTGAAAGACCTAATCTCAAGCTGGAAGTCTTACTTGAGTGGGTGCAGGTTGGGCTTGAGCCTAGTGGATCAATTAATAGGGAGGGTTTGAACTTGGGTGACAGTGTGGCCCAGTCTACACTCAGGCCCAATCTGGTCCAAACTATCCAAAAGAATCTGGGGAGGAAGGCTATGTAAGCAGAAAAGGTAAGGAAATAGCAGTTCAAAAAGTCCAAAATACTTAGAAAAAAGGTTCGTTTCAAAGAGGGGTAGCAGGTTAGCAGGAGGCTATAGGAAACAAAAAGGTGTGGTTGGATCTTGGCTTCCAAAGAGGAGACATTTTCAGAAGCTATGCAACAACAGTAGCTTCCTCCTTGTCATTTCTCAGAGTCAATCAAGGATTAGAAGAAGAAATCTACTAGAAGAGGAATACAACATGAATTGGGAACAATTCTGGGTCTGCATACCATGGAAAAGATGAAGAGTAGGTGAGCAAGATAGTGGAATTAGAAGAGAATGACTTGGCAAGACTTACAGGTGCAGAAGGGGCAAACAGAACTTAAATGCATGTCAGCAGGGCAGTGGGTTAAATGTCAGTTTAATTATGAAGATTTTATCTTGGAATGTTAGAGGGCTGAGAAGGCCACAAAAAAAAAAAAAAAGGAGAAGATTAAGCATCTGGTGAAGGATAGGAATGTGGATGTTTTATTATTACAAGAAACAAAAAGAAGTTCTATGATGAATGCTTTGTGAGAACCATTTGGCCTTTTGAAGAGATGGATTTCTTGGGGGTGGACTCAAAAGGTAGTGCAGGTGGACTTTTGTGTATTTGGAGGCCGAATGTCTTTAAGCTCAAAGACTCTGTTGTAGCAAGAACTTCATTCTTCTATCAGGTTCCTCATGCTTTTCTTTTGAGTGTGTCATTGTCAATATCTATGCCCCAAATGAGGTTTTGAGAAGGAGATAGTTATGGGATGCTCTGGTCAATGTTTATCCTCATTATCCAAATCCTTGGTGTATGGGTGGGGATTTCAATGAAATCAGGCTCATGTGTGAGAGGAAAGGTGCTCAAAAAGAGAGAGGGGGATGAAGGACTTTAATAGCTTATTGACAAGTTGGAATTGTCTGACCTGCCTATGCTAGGAAGACAGTTTTCCTGTGTAATGCATTAGATGAGAAAGTTGGAGTAGGGCAGATAGATTTACATAACGATTGTGGTGGTTATCGCCACCCATTACTGCCGCTATAACAGTGTGCGACAAAAATTCATAATCATAACAGCTGCAACCGTTACGCTTCTATTTTTCAAGTTTTTTTTTATATATATAAATTTTGCATATAACATTAATACTATTTTCTCTTTTTGTTTTCTAATTGCATAGAACTTAAGTAAAAATCTTATCTATATATGTTTTGAATGTCCAATCTTCTAATTCTATAAGATTTCATTACTTTTTCACTTGATTGTTTACGTAGGTTAGTGTAGGGGGGTTCAAGGTTAGAAAGGTGATTAGAGAGGAAAAACTATGCTAATGGTCTAATAATTGGAGAGAAGTAGATGGAGAATGAGTAACAACAACTATCTGGGAGTTGGAGAGTGTGTGTAGGTGAGGGGGGGTGAAGCAAGTGGCTCAAAAAGAAATGTATGGCAGTGCCAAAATGGGCAACATCTCCCCAAATCCCAAAATTCTTCTTGTTGAACCTTGGGAAATAGATCCTATTTATAGGCTTTTCTTGGCACCAAAAGGGCACCAAGTGGCCAAATAGAGAGAAGACATGTGTCATAGAGGATCATTAGAATATTCTGTCTTGAGCCACCAGGCTAAAGGTGCTACGTGTCCTCTACATGTACTGTGTACTATCTGTTTGCCTCTATAACTACCTTTTTTTGAGCCTCAGCAAGTGTAGTTGCGACGGGAGTGTTTGGCGCGACAACTTCCTTTTGAGCCTCAGCAAGTGCAGTTGAAGCGGGAGTATTTGCCTCTGCACTTGCCTTCTCATCTTGAACCTCAACAAGTGCACTTGCAGCGGTAAACCTTGCCGCTGCACTTGCCTTCTCAGTTTTATTTGGCCAATACATGTATTCTCAAGACTCCATTATCCTGCTATCGACTACATTCGTGTTCACCTCAACGAAGCCTCCACCCTTAGCTACCTAACCACAAACTCCCCAATTTTCCAAGACGAAGGCCACAGCAGCCAAGCTGCTATCAGCCATGTTGTGCCTTAGTACCAAGCCCCAGGGGGCTTCCTTAGTCCTGCCTGTGCGACTTGGCAGGTCCATGACCTGGGTAATGGGAAGGGAGTCCCTTATGTTCGGGCTACACTGCTCTCATCTTCGCAGGATGCCGCGTGGTAAACCGATATCTCTGGGCCTGCTATTAGCTCCAATTGGTAAGTCTTGGGGCCTGCTATCAGTGCCAAGTTAATGAACTTTGGGGGCCTGTTATTAGCCCTATGCTAGTAATGCCTTAGGGCTTGCTATCAACGCCAAGCATTAGCCTCTACTTGCTGAGGGAAGCCTCCCTCAAAGGCTGCTATCACATTGGCAGAGTATTCCCTCTGCAGCAGCTTAGTTGCTGCGGTCATAGTTACTGAGGTAACATTTCCCGCGGCAAGTTCAGACGGCAGAACCGAGAGAATATTAGAGATGGCGGCGCCGACATAATGGCTCCCAACTTGGGCGCTGCAAGTGCTGCCTCTACAACTTAGTTACTTTGGTTTTCTCCTTTCATTAGCAACTCCAAATGGCTGTGGTACCGATATTACTTGGAATGACGGCGACACCGAAAATACTTGGAATAGCGGTGCTGAGACAAAATGCTTCCACAACTTGGCTGTCGCAAGTGTTGCCTCTGCAACTTAGTTGCGCCGGCTTTCTCTTTCCTTCAACATCTTCAGATGGCGACGGAACCGAAGATATTAGAATGGCAGCGCTGAGGCAAAGTGCCTCAGTAACTTTCCTTCTACACACGTTCTCTCTGCAACTTTACCGCTGCAGGTGTTGCCTCTGCAACTTGATTTAGGCATTTTCCTTCGTGGAGTCCATTTGGACCCCTGGTGGGTCGGACTTGCTTCGGCCCACTGTTGGCCCACTTCCCTTGGGCTTTTCCCCATGCTTCTTTTTCATTCTTGGTCACCTCTTTAGGGTGACCTCAGTGCTTAGGCCCATACTTAGTTTGGGATTTAATTTCAGACCCTCTACAATTAGCATTTTGAATTTGATTCTCCACGCGTTTAGATGAAAACTGTGCCTTCATCCATAGTGGCATTGGTTGCTTTTGAGGCTACCTCTACTTTGTAATTACTTCTCTTATCTATAAAAATAAAAAATAAAAAAATAAAAAAAAATGGAGAAAAAACTTACATCTATTTTTCTTATGTTAAATGTATTGAACAAAATTTAGATTTCATGTTATGTATTTTTACATTATTATGTTTGTATTTTGAACTTATGTTTATGAGATTATTTTTTTTTAACGTTAAACATACTTCATGTTTTTTCCTAACAAATTGGAAGTCATCCATAAGCATAATTAGTAAAGCAAAGAAAATTATATAAATCCAACAGTAGGAAAATTCTCCATAACGACTTATAACTAATATAAAAATTAGTATATATATATTGAATTATATTTTAAAACTAAACAAAAATATTACAAATTATTTTGAACCTCACTAAATGTGATTCTGAAATAAAAACATACGTATCGGCATGTTTTTTAAAGTTGTGAGAAATTAAAAAAAATTATGGTTCGAGTTGCCACCACCATTATGTTACAGCCATTACACCTCGCAACCGTGTCAACACTACTGCTACCGTTTATGATAACCACCACCATTATTTAAAACCTTGGTCCTACCCTTTAAATTTATAATCGTATAAGAAATGACCCTTTTATGAATAAATCACTAAGCCAATTAAAAGTATTGAATGAAAGTATTGAATGATGTTAAGAATATATTTTAATTCACAATTATGGTAATTTTATTATTATATATAAGAGTATGTAGGAATTTTTATTTTTTTCGATAATTCTGTTAAATAAAAAATATGACAATGGGTATTTGTAATTTTTAAAATTACATGGAACAATTTGTATTTTAAGTAAATTTTAGGGAATGTAATTGTAATTTATCCATAAATCTATTCTTATTATCTTAATCCATTTATCTTTGCGCTATAACTTGGGCAAATTCGAGCGAGTTGCACAAAGTGTAGAACCTGAGTTTAACCTAAAGAATTTGGGACGCTAAAAATTTATTTTGAAAAATGCTAGACCCATCTTTACGGATCTTGAATTTACCCCGAATGTATTTGTGCAGTAGAAATTGAATTGATGAAGTGTGGGGTCCACATATGAAATGAATTTGAGCCATTGACTTCTTTTTCTAGATAAATTCTAGATTGATAAGGATGGATTTGTAGTATTATTGATTTATTTTTTAGTTCTCCTAAACTAATGTACTGCACTTTAAAAAAAAATATATAAAATGTCTCAAAAAATGTGAACATGAACCATAGAATCAATTATATTGCAATATGATTTAATCTAAATGGTGATAAATAGTTTTTAATTTATAAGATTTCATGTTTATTATATATATATTTTTTATATATTAACAACAAACCGCACCCCTAATTTTTGTGGATAACATTCTAGACTCCATGGATCCTAAAGGGTTATTCAATCTCTTTCACAAGTTTGGCATAGTAAAGGATGTGTTCATTCCAAGGAAGACAAGGCAAGCAACAAGATCTAGATTCGGATTTGTCAAATATGATTGTGAAGTGTGGCTGCAACGATGGCGATTCAGAAGGCAGATGACCTGTGGTACGATAATAAGGCGTTGATGGTGAAAAGAGCAGAGTATCAAAAATTCCAAAGTCCTAGTCCAATGGAGCATAGGGAGCTACACAGAGGTGAGGATGGGAAGAGGACAAATCAGAGGCTTCATTTACAGCTGAGGCAGGAGAGTCATGGAGACAAGAAGTCATTTGCAGAGACACTAGTAAGTGATGGATCCAGTGCAAGTGAGAAAATGGTGATCAAGGCTTATGAGGAAGGTAATGGGTGGCACTACGAAAGCTTAGTAGTGAGACTGAGCAATTTTCTAGTTTTTATGGACTTTAGAGCCGAGCTATGTAACAGAGGGATGAAAGATGTGGTTGTAAGGGAGTGTGGAGGTAGAATAGTGCTGCTATCTTTAAGCTCAGTCCAATATATGAAGAAAGGGAAGGTTCAACTTGAAAACTAGGGTTAGAAGTGGTGTGACTCAGTAGAAGAATGGGAGGAAGGTCAATTTGTAGAGCAAGAGAGATGTGTATGGTTATATTGTTTCGGCATTCCAATCAATCTCTAGAATGTCATAACTTTCCGTAATATAGCTAGTCATTGGGGGCTGGCAGTTCAATTTGAAGAAGACATTAATAACCCTTAAACCTTTCAGTAAGGTAGAGTTCGAGTGCTTACAAAGTGTATGGAGATGATTAATTCAACAGTTTATCTGGAGTGCAGAGGCAAGCTTATTCCAGTCAGAGTCTGTGAGGAATTTCCAAGATGTTTATGTCCTAGTCCCAGCACCAGTAGTGGTAAAGACTATGTTCAAATTCAATCCAGAGACAAAGAAGATGAGGATCAACTATCTGGCAATGAAGGTTTTCTAAGAAGTGCACAGCAAGCTACTGCAGCAAGGAAGGAGGAGATAGGAGGAGGCTCTGATGGGGTAAGTAGGGTCTTAGAGACAAGGCTAGTTAGATTAGATATGCTGGGTAGGGGAAATGATGGAAAGCATGCACCAGCTGGAGTTGCTATATAGGGCTGCATGGGGAATGGTAATATAGGTGCATGTTCCAAGGAGGAAGATCCATTTCAAGCAGTCAACTCACAAAAGACAATGATGAACAAAATGCAAACTCTGAATGAGGCTGTAGGTAATCTAGGGCTTTTAAGGGAGTTGAGTGGCACAGAGGGTGAAAGACCTAATCTCAAGCTGGAAGTCTTACTTGAGTGGGTGCAGGTTGGGCTTGAGCCTAGTGGATCAATTAATAGGAAGGGTTTGAACTTGGGTGACAGTGTAGCCCAGTCTACACTCAGGCCGAATCTGGTCCAAACTATCCAAAAGAATCTGAGGAGGAAGGCTGATGTAAGCAGAAAAGGTAAGGAAAATAGCAGTTCAAAAAGTCCAAAATACTTAGAAAAAAGGCTTTGTTTCAAAGAGGGGTTAGCAGGTTAGCAAGAGGCTATAGGAAACAAAAAGGTGTGGTTGGTAGTCTTGGCTTCCAAAGAGGAGACATTTTCAAAGCTATAGCAACAACAGTAGCTTCCTCCTTGTCATCTTCTCAAAGTCAATCAAGGATTAGAAGAAGAAATCTACTAGAAGAGGCACATACAACACTGAATGTGGGAACAATTCTGGGTCTGCAGTACCATGGAAAAGATGAAGAGGTAGTGAGCAAGATAGTGGAATTAGAAGAGAATGACTTGGCAAGACTTACAGGTGCAGAAAGGGGCAAACAGAACTTAAATGCATGTCAACAGAGGCAGTAGGGTTAAATGTCAGTTTAATTATGAAGATTTTATCTTGGAATGTTAGAGGGCTGAGAAGGCCAAAAAAAAAAAAAAAAAAAAAAAAAAAAAGAAGAAGAAAAACAAAGGAGAAGATTAAGCATCTGGTGAAGGATAGGAATGTGGATGTTTTATTATTACAAGAAACAAAAAGAAGTTCTATGGATGAATGCTTTGTGAGAACCATTTGGCCTTTTTTTGAAGAGATGGATTTCTTGGGGGTGGACTCAGAAGGTAGTGCAGGTGGACTTTTGTGTATTTGGAGGCCGAATGTCTTTAAGCTCAAAGACTGCTGTTGTAGCAAGAACTTCATTCTTCTATCAGGTTCCTCATGCTTTTCTTTTGAGTGTGTCATTGTCAATATCTATGCCCCAAATGAGGTTTTGAGAAGGAGATAGTTATGGGATGCTCTGGTCAATGTTTATCCTCATTATCCAAATCCTTGGTGTATGGGTGGGGATTTCAATGAAATCAGGCTCATGTGTGAGAGGAAATGGTGCTCAAAAAGAGAGAGGGGGATGAAGGACTTTAATGAGCTTATTGACAAGTTGGAATTGTCTGGCTTGCCTATGCTAGGAAGACAGTTTTCCTAGTGTAATGCATTAGATGGAGAAAGTTGGAGTAGGGCAGATAGATTTCTATTGGATTCAATGTGGCTGGCAAAGTTTTCTCTCAAGCAATGGGGTTTACCTAGAACTGTATCAGATTATTTCCCAATTTTGTTGAAAGATGATGAAAGGGATTGGGGTTCTAAACCTTTTAAGTTCTTAAATCTTTTGACTTTCATACCCTACCTTCATACCTGAAGTCAAACACATTTGGGAGAACACACAAGTGTTAGGATGGGCAGGGTATAGACTATGGAGAAAATTGAAAGTCTTAAGAACTCATTTAAGGGTGTGGAACAATGAGGTGTTTGGTAATATTGATTCTCTCCTAAAGTCAGCAGAAGAGGAGATGCATAATTGGGATTTGAAGGCAGAATATAGGCCTCTGGCTGATGTGGAAATTAAAAGAAGAAAAGAAGCTACAAGTCTGGTGTGGAAACTAAGAAGAAATAAGGAGAGGTTGTGGCATCAAAAGTCCAAAATGCTATGGACTTGTAATGGTGATAAAAACACTAGGTTTCTCCATATCATGGCCAGCAGAAGATAGAGAAAAAAAATTGTTAGATTCAGTCCTTGTGGAGGGGGTGAGCTTTGAGGACCCTGCTCAGGTTAAACAAGCTGTGGTTAGTCAATTTAGGCAGCAGTTCTCAGAGAATTGGACTATTAGGCCAATGATTTCAAGTCTTTTTGTTGTTATTAGATTTAAGTGCAGGCAGCAGTCAATCTGGAAACAATGTTCACTGAAGATGAGATTTGGGTAGCTCTTCAAGATTGTGATGGGAACAAGGCCCCAGGACCAGATGGCTTTAATCTTGCATGCATCCAGAAGTGTTGGCCAGTAATGAAAGGTGAGATAATTCAAATGATTCATGATTTCCATACAAATGCTAAACTATCAAGTGGGGTAAATAGCTCTCTCACTATGCTTATACCTAAGAAGGATAATCCTTCAGGTTTGGGAGATTATAGGCCAATTAGCTTGGTTAGCTCCATCTATAAGATCTTGGCCAAGGTATTATCCAGAAGATTGAAGCAGGTGCTTCCAACTATGATTAGTGAGGTGCAAACAGCATTTGTCAGTGGCAGGCACATCCAAGATGGTGTGTTGATAGCTAATGAAGTTGTAGATGGGTGGCACAGAGCTAAGAAGAAAGGTATAATCCTGAAATTGGATTTTTTGAGAAAGACTATGATTCATTAAATTAGGAATTTTTGCTATCAATGTTAGATAATTTTGGTTTTGGAGCAAGATGGGTTAGGTGGATAGAGACTTGTATTACTACAACGAAGGTGTCTATTTTGGTCAATGGTGCTCCCACTGAGGAGTTTCAACCACAGAAAGGGTTAAGGCAGGGGGATCCTTATCGCCTTTTTTGTTCATTATTGCAACTGAAGGTCTTAATCTATTATTGAAAAGGGCCGTAAAGAAGGGGCTGATTAAAGGTGCTACTGTTGGCTCTGATCAGTTGGGAATTTCACATCTTCAATTTGTAGATGACACTATCATTTTTTGTGAAGGTGCCAAGAAGGAAGTTCTGAAAATAAAGAGAGTATTGAGGTGCTTTGAGGTGATGTTTGGATTAAAGATTAATTATCACAAAAGTATTATTTGTGGGATGGGCTATCAAGAAGGCCAAACTAAGGACTTTGCTAAGGTTTTGCACTATCTGTCAAAGAAGTTGCCATTTAATTTTTTAGGCTTGCCTTTAGGGGCTAATCCCAAAAGGAAGAGCACATGGTTCCCAGTTGTGGATAAGGTTCAGAATAAGTTCTCTTCTTAGAAGAGAAAATTGTTGTCTTTTGCTGGAAGATTGACTCTGATCAAACCATCTTGTCCAATTTGCCAATCTATTTTCTTTCCATTTTTAAAATGCCTAAGGGGGTTGTTAAGACTATAACTAAACTTCAGTCCAATTTTCTATGGGGAGGGAATGAAATCAACAGGAAAGTGTACCTGGCCAAATGGATGGAGGTCACTAAAAGTAAGAGTCAAGAAGGTTTGGGTGTGAGGAACTTAGGTGAGGTAAATGCATGCTTGCCACTAAAGTGGTGGTGCAGGTATTGTAGTGAGGATAAGGCTCTATGGAAATCGGTGGTGTGTTCTAGGTATGGCAGAATTGGTGGGGGTTGGATTCCTTTAGTGAATAAGTCAGTAGGGGCATCCATGGTTTAAAAGGATATTACGCAGATTACTGAGGCTAATTAGCAACTGGGTGAGTTTTTTGGAGGCCAGGTTAAAATCATAGTTGGCAATGGAAGGAGAATACGGTTTTGGTATGATGCCTGGTTAAGTAACAGAGGTTTGAAAGCTGAATTTCTCGGAGAATGAGGAGTCTCTACAGCAAATCAGTATAAAGAAAAGTATTTCAGGGGGTGGCAGCTTCAATTTAGAAGGCATCTATTAGATTGGGAAGATGAGGAGTTGTAGAGGCTGATAGGCATGTTGGAGTTATCCCCAAATCTCATATTTGGTCTTAAGGACTCTTGCTCTTGGTTAGCAAAGAGTTCAGGGCAGTTCACAGTCTCTTCTGTGTGGAGGTGGTGGGATGCAGCTAGAGGGCCTGGTCTGATAGTACCAGCAGGGGTGTGGGTGAGTTTAGCTCCTTCAAAAATGCAGTTTTTTTTTTTCTTGGTTGGCTTGGCGTGACAAGGTTAAAACCTCAACCTTCCTACAAAGGATTGGGATTCTTGATGTGAGTGCTAATAACCTCTGTGTTTTCTGTCAAACTCAGGTGGAGTCTGTTGATCATGTGCTTCTGTATTGTCCTCTGGTTTGGAGGTGCTAGTCTCACATGGTAAATTGGTGGGATCAGGTCTGGGCTATACCAGGATCAGTAACAGGCTTGTTGCATTGATGGTTTGGAGGTAAGTTCAAGTCTTGGACATTTAAAGTCTGGCAGATTATCCCCTCTATTGTCTTATGATATGTCTGGAGATTGAGGAATGAATGTTTGTTTAAGGGTGCTCATCCTGATATTCAAGTTTTATGTGAAAAGATTAAAGTGCAGATTGCTTTGTGATCCAAATGGCACTTGAAGATGGATTACTCAGTTCATGACATTGTATCCAATCTCCACCAGATCAGGCTGACTTAGGGGTGGTCTGGTCTTATGTGTCCTTGGCTTTTGGCCTGGTTGGTTTCTTGCCAACTTCTGTGGCGTGTGCTAGCATCAGTTTCGGTTTCACTCTTGGTGTCCACTGTGTGGAAATCAAGTTGTAGCCCTGTGTTGCTTTTAACTCTGTCCTCTCCCCTTTATTGATGTATCCACATACTTTGTATGCCCCTTTTCATCAATAAAGTTTTTTTATGATAAAAAAAAAAACTGCACCCCTAATTCAACTTTTTTTAGGTTCATTAAACAATAGCCTATCCCGTAAATAGATTACCACAAGATGTATAGATTTGACATATAATTTTTATTTTTTTATTTTTTTATTTTTTAAGGGTCAAAAGCATTTTATTTTAAGTAATTTTATGGAGAGTCTTATATGTGCCAAAATTTAAACTTTTGACCTCTCGGTAAGGTGCAGAGATTCTAATCAAATAAAAATTTGTAATCCATCAAATATAATCAGAAAAAAATAATAATAATAACTTTAAGAAAGAAAAAGATGCGTGTCTCTAACCTCACAAGAGTCAACATTTTGGAGACACTTGGGAGTGGCCAACGAGGGTGTATAGTGATAGAAGCAGTCACTGCGAATTTTCTTTGGAGGGAATTGTGAGAATGGAATGAACATTGTTCCCTTTAATGCCTTCATTTGTTCTCCTTCTCTCAATCCTTCTCCCACTAGCCATGTCTGCAAAATATTCAATTCATCACCATCACTTCTCAAATTTAATTATAAATCTAAATTTTCTCATATAAAGGTTTTAAATATCAGATTTTGATCTTTTGATACCATTATTTACTGATATATGATCATATCTCCTATATGGATAAGTATCTTATAACCCTTATTTAAAATCATGCATCTAAGATAAATTGTTGCAAAAATTTTCCATTTTTTTTTTCTTTCTAATTTTGTGTTTGTAAAGAATCCTATAGCCATGACTGGAGCCATTATATGCAAGTGGTGTAAGTGAGTTTCAAAATTTTTATTTTATATTTTTTTCGTATGATTTTATAATTATTTTTTTATTTCAAAATGGCCTCGTTGTAATTTTCAAAATACTATATTTACCTGTTGTTTTGAAATAAATAAAAAAAAAATTCAATTTTCCCCACTAAAATTGTGGAAAATAAAATTTCTAATCTAAAATTTTTATGCTTGATCAAAAAAAAAAAAATCTAAAATTTTGTTTTTGTACTAGTTGCTTTTATAGTTTTTGAAAATTTCCAATTTTGTTTTTACCCATCTAGATTTTTTTTTTTGTTTAAGATTTTGGATATTTTCAAAGAAGGGGGGAAAGTGGTATACTTTGTTGCCTCCGGTGAATAAAAATTCTCGCTTTGTTTGAATCTCTGGTTTGTGATTGCTTTTAATCTAAGTTGCCCTTTTCTATAAAGATGATATTTTTTTTCCGAGCTAAGTTTATGAAATTTTCTCCACAAAAAAAAAAAAAAATTAATTAATTAGTTGATTAAAAATTTGGTGTGTAATTTTGATCTATCGAACATTATTTAAAAATGAGTAAACTACTAATAGGTCCTACTTTGGAGACTTATTACCCATTAAGTCCTATTGATAAATTTATTAAGTGATAAAGATAAATTTATCAGTCTTTTATTTTTATGAATAAATTTATAGTGATAAATTTATCAGTCTCTTTGTTTTTATGAATAAATTTTTAGTGATAAATTTATACTCTCTTATTTTTATAGTGTTAAATTTATTAGTTAGGACCTGTAGGTAAATAAGTCTAGTTAATAGGACTAATTGGTAAGTACCCCTTTAAAAATTATGCTCACTGAAATCATCTTTCACATTTAAAACAAAGGGACTTTATTTGCAAATGATAGATTATGAATAATGGGACATACGTTGGGATAAAGAAGAAAGAAGAAATTAAAGGAAAATTTACCTTGACAGCATAAGTTTTGGCAAGGACCAAATTAGTTGAAGCCTCAGTGCCAAGCATTAACTTAAGCTTGTTATACTCATCTTCATATAGTGTGGACACCTATTGGATATTCAAGTTGTGTAATTAGTAGATGAAGCAAAATTAAGAAGTACATTGGCATGGTTTGAGGCTAAGATTGACCTAAACAATTTTGAGGAAACTGTATTTAAAGCGGGAATATATCAAAATAATTACATTTTTTGGAAGTTCAAGTGAGTTTGTGTCCAATGCAATTTTCACTTATTTAGGATTGCATCTCTATAAAAGTACAATTATTTTTAGTTGTTTCTACTTAAATATAATTTTCTCAACAATTTTTTCAAAAATGCTATACGTTGAATTAGAAATGCTACATATCTAAACAAATATATAAAAAGGCATCTAAATTTTAAATTTTGTGTAGTATATTCAATACGAATGCGAATCACACCATAATAAATTTAAATTTATATGAGACATTTTTTTAGCTAAATTTAAATTTGTGTAGCATATTCAATACGAATGCGGCTCACACCATATAAAAGGCATCTAACTTCTTCTTGAGGTTTTGAAAAAAATTACACCAAACACCCAAATTTGACATAATTATATTGTGTTTTTTTAATTTTAATTCATATAACACATATATAGCTTCCTGTTCGTCAGTCATTCATTAATCGTATTCATAGGAAAAAAAATGATATTATGATCTATTTTATACTAAAATACATATTTTACTATTGATTATCTGTGTGTTAGTTTTGTTTATATTGTCCATACTAAAAAGGAAATTGGTATAATTAAGGTATATTTATAGGATTTATTATATTTTTTTTAAACCACAAATGTAGTCTATGTAATGTACTCCCTTTGGTTTTTTAAGAAGTTGAAAATAAGAACATAAATACCTGGATGCCTCTTTGGCATAAAGCTAAGGCAATAGAATAAGAAACTTTGGATAAAATGCCTCTGAGAAGGACTTGTGTTGTTCCTTTTGGAATGCTATTTAAAACAACAGCAACTGCTAAGCTACTCCCATCCACCACCTTCACTTTGAGCTGAGGGTGCCTTCTTGTATAAAGCTCTCCATTCTTATTTAGTTCCTCCCCTACAACATATGTATATATATATATATATATAGAGAGAGAGAGAGAGTAATCGATTCATATATATCATGGAAAAAAATGAAAAATTACAAATCAGCGTTGAAAACTAAAAATAATTACAGGGAGGTATAGGGTGCAACACTTTCTATGGGTTTTTAACAGGGCCGACCTTGAGATTTGTGGGGCCTAAGGCGGACTATGAAAATTGGGCCCCTCTAATATATTTTTTTTAATAAAAAATTTATGATTAAAATGATAAGTATTCACAAATTTTTTATTTAAGTATACTCGCACATATAATTATTAAAATTTACTTTCATATATTAAGTGAACAATGTTGTATATTGTATGTATGGTTTGGGTTGGGCCCAAACAATTTATTTGTTTTTTTTTTTTGTTTTTTATATATTTTCATTTTAATAAATATGGGCCAAACCATATAAATATGGACTAAACCAAACATGGGTCCAATAAAACATTTTGGCACCTTTAAATTGATCCTAAAACAAAACAAAAAAAAACAAAAAAAAAAGGTTGGGCCTATAACAATTTATTAAATTTGGGGGCCCTTTTTTTTGGGCCAAAATTATAGGGCCTAAGGCACAAACCTTATTGGCCTTAGGCCAGGGCCGACCCTGGTTTTTAACACAGGAGGAGTTACATCCCATGTTTGTGTGATTACTTTTGATCATTTAGACTAAATTGTAATTTTTCAGGAAAAAATAATCATATATATGTTAGTATTTACACCATTGTTTAACAAATTTATTTATAGCTTATGTAGCTTAAAATTCAAATTTCATGTTTAAGCAATTGCGTTTTTGAAAGTTAGGGTATGTGGTTTTTTTTCTTTTTTTTTTCTTTTTTCAACATATTTGCTTTTTTCAACCAAAAATTCAAAATAAGTTCAAAAAATCTTCTTTTATGCTAAGTTTTAGAATACATTCTTCCAACTGCAAATAGAGAGAGAGAGAGAGAGAGAGAGAGAGAGAGAGAGAACTTGCCTGATTCATGAGACCTAGACTCAAAACTCTAATGCCTCTTCCCTCAGCTTCCATTATAGCATCCTCAATTAAGCTATTGATTGACTCTCTTTGCCATTGCATCCAGTACTGAGGTGTTAACCAAGAAATGTGATACCCACATGCATACATATAACACTTGCACATAAATGTTTAGTTGTCTTTTTTCTTTTTCTTTTTTTTAATGTTAAAAAATACGAAAATTTTGTTTGGAAGATTGTTTTTCATAATTCTTTATAGAAAATAAAATTTCTAAAAAGAACCCATTGTTTTATGAAACTTCAAAAAGTTATTTTCAAATTTTTTATGAGGGGAAAGCTTCCCCCTAGTCCACAATTGTGAGCTAGTTTCTTCAATTGGGTTCGTGGCTCCACCATGGGAACGTTTGGAAGACAAATATAACAAAATAATATAACTCAATTTAACAAATTAGTCTTCTTTCAATATACGAATGATTTACACATGAAACATACAAAATAAATAGAGGATTATTTAAATGGATCTCGTAGTAAACGCTAGGAGCCCAATTGGCCAGTCTAATCCACATTTTATGTGGATTGAAAAAGAAATTGTTCTCTTTTAATAAATGTTCTCTCACAAAATAAAACTAATGTGAAAACTACTAGAGTTGTGAATCTTTTGATTGTTTCGATTCTAAAAATATGAAAAACAAAAACAAAAAATAAAAACTCAACTAAACAAACCCTTATTAATGAGAGAAAAATGGATTGAAATGGTAGATCTCACCTGAATGTTATACTTAGGTATAGCCCAAGTTTGTAATTTGAGATTTCCAAAAATATTTCTCTCAACCACAAAGGTTCTACCATAAATCCGTGTAACCATCATGGACCAAAATGTCACGGGCCACATTACCCACAAGTACCATTTGGAGGCCTGAGGCCTAGAGGCAAGGGAGGCAAACCCGAGCCGGAGGTGGTAGATGGACTCCGGCGTTGTCAGATGTGTCAAATGCACTGCATCCGGCGAATCCTCCGGTCGACGGAGTGAGATTTCATATAAGGTGTCCGTAGACTTGTCCAAAGTATCATAGATGTGATCATAGATGGGCATGAAGAGTGAGTAATTGGTTCGAAATTGAGTATGGTGCAGAGAGTGAAACCTGTGACACACATCAAATAAATAAATAAATAAGTATAGTCAATTATCTAATATTAATTTAGAAATGAAAAATGGTATATGTACTAATAAATTATATATATATATATATATAATTAATGTACTACAACAGTGTCAAGAAGCTTTGGATTAAAAAATACAAGTTAATTTAGGCCTCGTTTGGGAACAGGCTAATTTAGTAACTTTTTGGCTATTTGGCTAAAAAGGTAGGTAAAAAAAACTTGTATGTTTGGGATGACTTTTTGGCTAATTACAAAAAGATGTGCAAAAAGTAGAGAGAAAAGAGAATCTTTGACTTTTTAGTATGAATTGTTGGCTTTTTGGCTAATTTAGTAACTTTTTGACTAATTGGCTAAAAAGGTAAGTCCCCAAACAGGAATAATGTGATAAGTGTCACATCAATATGGAAAAATGTTTATGACATTTTTTTTTTGGGAAATTACTCACAGGTTCCATGTGGAACATGTGGATTCCATTTAATCCCATAACTTTTTGAGTACACCCAAAAGTCCTTTCCTTTCTCTCTCTCTGCTTTTTGCTTCCCTTCCTCTCTCGTTTTTTTTCTGCATTTTTCTCTCATCGTCTTTGTCATGGACGACGACCGGTGATCATGTCTTTCTCCATTGATCGGGGTTCACTGATAACCGCCAACCATCGAAATCAACTCGTGACTTCACTCTCACCGACGGCGAAGATAATATATTTCCGACGAAGAAGATGATATATTTCCGACAAAGAAGATGAGTGGATCTACTTAGATCTGATGTAGATCTACTCAAATCTACATCAGATTTGAGTAGATCTACATCAGATTTGGCTAGATCTAAACAAAAAATAATTGCCGGAGTACAATCCTCTCTCTACATCCGCCTTTCTTCTTCGATCTCTTTTTTTTTTTTTTCTCTCTCTGCTATACACTTCTGTTTTTCTGTTCTAATGGAGAAAATTTTCGAATTCTGAACAAGTAGTTTTTGAGTTTTAGTTACAGGCGGTGAAAACTGTAAAATTTTGCAGTTTCAAATTTTTTTGGTGCTAGAATGAATCATGGTATAAAACTGTAAAATTTTACAGTTTCATAACATGTTTTTCAGTTTGATTAATAAGGATAAATGCTTAATAGATTTTTGTTTTGAAACTGTAACATTTTACAGTTTCAAAACTTACTTTTCAGTTTGATCACTATTTAGATATTATTTGCTTGAACTTTACAAAAATTGAAAAATAACATATGTTTTCCCCATTGTTGCTGTTTTTTGTCGTTTCATTTTTTTTCCTTTTAATTTATCAATATTTAGCACATTTTGCTATATTTTTTTGCTATAATTTATCCATTTATTCTTTCTTTTTTTTCCGGCAATATTCTAGACATTCTGGTGAGTCTCCAGTAATGTTCTTAACGTCCAGTGAACGTTCTGAACATTCCGGCGACTTCCATTAACGTTCTTAACACTCCGGTAAACTTCCGGCGAAACTCCGGCGACTTCCCGGTGATACTCCGGCGACTTCCCGGCGATATTGAACATTTCGACGAGTCTCCGACGATCGTTTGACGGAAGTCCGACGGTAGTAAGATGTGAACAGTGTCTGTAAATTTAAAAAAAAAAAAAAAGAAGGATTTTTTGGTAACAATTAAAAATGTGTTGGACTAATTTGTGCAAGTGTTTTGTTTTGGGATTAACTGGGTTTTGAACTTGGTACATAGGACTTATCAGTAAGTTCCCCTCTTTTTTTTTTTTATTAGAAACGAACTTGTCTCTAGTTTGTTGAAGCCCATAAAACTTATCACGAGTCTTCACTCGATAATTTGAACTATTTATTATTTAGATCACAATATAAAAAAGATGTTTTTAGTTCAATAAGGTCCATAATATTAGGATTTTCTAAGATAAAGAACATGCAACATTTTCATAGTAGATGAGGTCCCTCTCTTTTTTTACAGAGAAATTTCAGCTTTTCAAAAACAAAATTCAAATAAAATTTCTCTGTAACAAGCTGAAATTTCTATAATTATATTATTAAGAGATATTAACTAATAATAAAAAATATATTAAATCTCTCATACTACCCAAAATTTGAGATTGATATTTCACTAATTCTCCCCATATAAGAAAAAATCAAGCAGTTTTGGTGACAATTCCCAACCATTATCCCCACCCAACTTAAGGACGAGATCAACAACTTTATTTATATATATATATATATATTATGTAAGATATTATGTACTAGTTTACTTGCATTAGATTGAGTTTTTACCGCTCAAACAAATCTTTCAAAATAGACTTATTCTCAAGTCGAATCTAAAACGTTAAAAAGAATAAACTCCCAAATCCCAAATGGATTTGGGGTGGCTGCTATACGATTGATGTGTAGCAAAATGGGTCTATTTTGATATTCCGAACCGTTCACATTTTAGAATACATCAAATAGAACATGACTGTAAAAGATCAAGTTAAAGAGAAATCGTTTATCTATTTATTCACTCATATTTGTATCTACTTAAATACTTTAAATCATTATTATTATTTATTTTTGTAAATATAAATGTGATTGGATGAATGGATAAACGATATCCGATTAACTTGATTTTTTGCAACCATGTTTTACTTGATTTATTCTAAAATGTGAACGATTCGGATTATCGAAATGGATCCCGAAATGGGCCCATTTCGCTGCACAGTAATAGCTACTACAACAGCCACCACAAATTCATCCCAAATTTCATCAATCAAGTCAAACCCTTTGGGGGTAAGACCAACAACTTTAATACATACAAACATTTTAAATTGAATAATGCTAGATATCTTAGAAGTTCTACTAAAATTTCTATTAAATGTTTCATATGGGTATGAGACTTATACCATGTGGGTCTCACACTCATATAAGACATTTGATAAAAATTTTAGTAAAACTTTTAAGATCTCTAAGCTTTTTTATTTTAAATTTGTTTCATTTGTAGTTATGAAGTCCAAATAAATCTAGTGGCCCCACACTAAATAGGTTACACCCTCACAGCGAGCGTCCCCAGAATTGTTCAATTTTATGACAGCTTAGTCTTAAATACAAATGAAACAAATTTAAGTACACTTCTTTAATTGCATGACCAATAAGATTGTCACATAAACAAAATCAAGGTTCAGTTTCGCTCTAGTTTGCAATCGGATTGGAGCGTATTGTTGAGTTTGTAAAGGCCCACCACGGATCTCATTTCAATAATCCAAACCGTTCAATGTGTAAAACTCATCGAGTACTTTCTTACTATGGAAAAATCACGTTGATCGAATATCAATAGCTATTTGATCGGACCATATTTTTGTCACTGGTACATATAATTTTCAAAAAAGATTGTTGAGAAAAATCTAATCCGATCAAGTAACTATCGATATCCGATCAATGTAATTTTTTATAGGGATAAAATACTCGACGACTTCTACACATTGAACAGTTCGAATTGTCAAAATAAAACCTGTGATGGCCCCATAAGCCCAACAGTACCGTCCAATTCACTTTGTGGATCGGAGACGAGCGACTCCAAAACTCAAAATCAAGCTACAATTTGTGATTCCCAGCATTAAATTCAACAACTAATTGTACAAGATGATACAATGTAACTTGTCAAATATAGAACAAGCTACAATTTGTGATTTAAATTCAACAACTAATTGGACAAGATGATACAATGTAGCTTGTCAAATATAGAATAGGCAGTTGGTCTAATGATTTATATAATTGTCTTTTAAAATAATAAGAAAGTCATAAATTCAATGTTCGAATGGATACAAAAATAGCAACTGTGTCATTCTAATCTAACTCACTAACTTCTAACATTCTATCATATGACACAAAAAACAAAAAATAAAAAACAAAACAAAAACAAAAACAAAAACTTGTTGAGTATATAATAGTGGCATACAAATGTCATTAATATTTAATAAAGTTCTTCGTCACATAAAGTGATATGTAAAATATAATCATTATAAGATTACTCTAAAAGTAGTGTACACAAATTGTTTTACGAAAGTTTAAAAAAATTATTTAAAATTTTATTTTTAAAAAAATAATGTAGTATCCAAATCCAACTTTTGTGTAGTGTTGCCCACTAGAATGAATGTGATCAACATTATTTTCCCAATTAAAATTTTGTATATATTTTCTGAATTTTTTATAATTATTAATTTTTTTTAAATAAATGATAATCAATGTGCCTATGAGCATTAGTTTCCATGGAGATTAGGGTAAAAACTGGTTTATAAATGAGTAACGTCATACAAGCAATTTTTTACAAATTGTATGGCGGTTGTTCCTATTATTTAATTTCTGGGTCTTATTTCAAATATTAAGACTTTATCATAATACATCATATGAACTTATAAAAAAATATAAAAAAATATGCTCTTTCTGTCAGTGGCGTAGTCAGGAATTCAGTGCAGAGAGGGCACAAATTAATGATAATTTGGTTCCATTTTTCTAAAAATACTTTTCAAAAAATTCTACTTTTTTGTTTTCTGTGTTTTTATGTTTTTACTGATTTTTTAAATATTTTAAGCAATTTTTTTTTTACTTTTTAGACATACCTACATAAATATACTTAAAAAGTAAAAAAATTGTAAAAAAAATCTTTTAAAAATTCACTAAATACCAAAAATATAAAATAAAAAAAAATACGAGAATTCAGTACATTTTTTATATTTTTATGTATTTATTAATTTTTTAAAATATTTTTTCACAAATTTTTTACTTTTTAGATACATCTAAGTAAGGTGCATCTAAAAAAGTAAAAAAAATATGTTTAAAATTTTAAAAATATTCCCTAAAAAAAAAATCGAACATTAAAAAACTCAATTTTCAAAAAATTTAATCCAAAAAACTCAAACTAAACACTGATTAAATTTTTTTTTTTCATAATAAAAAACAATGAGATATTACTAAACTTAAATGTTAAGAGTTCATTTGGATAAATGTGAATTTTAAATTAAATGATTTGTTATTAAATTTTATACAAATTTTGGGGAGTAACTATTTTATAGGTGGATTGGAAAATTAAAAAAGAAGATACGTTGAGACAGAAATGATATATTTTAGTAAAGAAATTCTATAAAACATACCGCAAAAAAAGTGTCTATCATATGTCTCAATTATGATATTGGTGGCCTTTAGTTATAACACATTATAGTATTAGATATAATTTAGTTATAACTTCTTGTGGTTGTTATTTTAGTTATGACTATATATCAAGTAATAGTTAGTTATGACTCATGCTGATATTAGTTATGACCTATTGTAATTTTTTTTATTTTTATAATTGAAGGTGTGTTGTTTGATTATAATTTATATAGTGGTCATTTTAGTTATGAATGGAAAAAAACACATGAAGGATAAACTCCACATGTCAAATGTAACTAATAATTCAATAAATTATATATCTTCATTGAAATTTATTATGTTTGTATGTCAATAATGATAGACATCACCATTATATTAAAATTTTTATTGATAATAATATGATTTATTATAGCCTCTTTATTTTCAATCAAAATAACCACTATTGTTTTCATAATTTTAAAAATGTCATTCATATTTCACTTTAAATAATATTTTTATAATTTTTTATTTAATATATTTTTTTTATGTTTAAAAAAAAGAAAAAATTTCCCAAAACTCCGCGGCCGGGCCGGGGGGTGGGTTGTTGACGTGACCCCCTTAACCTAACATGGCTCCGCCCCGCCCTTGCTTTCTGTTATAATTTCTGGGTCTTATTTCAAATATTAAGACTTTATCATTAAACATCATATCAAAGAGTCGTCACTCTGTTTTTCTTGTGCCTGGTAGAAGGATTTTTTTATGTTTATAGAGAAAACTTAACTCTCCTTTTTATTTTGATAAAAAAATTTTTTAAAAATATATATTTTTCTATATTTGGTTAAGTTCTTAAAGTTAATGAACTAGTAGTTGTATTAATATTGATAGTATTGGAATGACAGCGGTGGTAAAAGTGACGGTGATGATAATGATGACGGTAATAGTGTTAGTGGCATTAAAAAGATTTTAATTTTGAAAGGTGAAAAATATTTTCTATTTAATTTTTTTTTTTGTTGCAAAACTATAAAATAAATAAATAAATAAATATATATATAATTATTTATGTATTTTTGATAGAATATTAAGAATTAATAAGTTAGATTACAACAAAAGAATTAAATTCACTCCATCAACTCAAACCATAAATTTATGTCTTTGTCACTGTTTCAAAAGATAATTAGATAGACTATTGAACTAACTTTTTATTTAAATTTATTTTTCATTGTAAAATTATAAAATAAATATATATAATAATTATTTATTTATTTTTGATAAAATATTAGGGATTAGTACATTAAATTATAACAAAAAAATTAAAATCTCTTTGTCAATTTGTTCAAACAAAAAAAAAAAAATCATTGAAGGTTGAATGCGCATGATTTGTGCACACATATATAGCCATGTGCAGGTGAGGCTGTATGGCATGGTTTTAAAAATCAGACCGGACTGGCCGGTTCAACTGGTTGAACCGCCGACCGGTCAAGGTCTCGGTCCGGGTACAACCACTGAACCGGTCATAGTGGAAAACCGGCCTGTTTTGAGAGAACCGGGAAAACCGGCGGTCGACTCGGTTGCGGTTCACCGGGTTGATGAAACGAATTTTTTGTATTTTTTCTTTTATTCTTTCTTTCTTTTCTTTCTTTCTTATTTTATATATATATATATTATATAATAAAAATTTAATTGGAAACTCTCTTTTAAGAGTCTCCTCTTGTGAGGAATCTCATTGAGAGCTTGAAATTATTGTGAAAGTTTTTATCTATTTATAAGAAAAAAATTCTTCCAAAAAAACTCAAGAAATCTATGTGGGATTCAATCAAATTTATTGGAGAGAAACTTAAAATTTTGATATCCCTTCAAAATTTTTGCTCTTCTTTCAATCAAATTATTTGAATTAAAATCATATGAAGGGAATATTGAATATTTGATTTCTTCTTCCAAAATTAAAATTAATAATTTTTTAAAATATATTTTTATATTTTTTAACAAAAAAAAAAGTATTAAGAGAAATATTTATGATTATAATTTTTTATAAAAAGATGTGTAAAAAGTAAAGAAAAAATAATTTTTTTGACTTTTTGTATAAATTATGAACTTTTTAAATTTTTTTTAATAATTTTTTAACTTTTAAATCAAAACTATTACTTTCCAGAGGGCGCTAAGACTCTGTAAAAATTTAGCAATTTGTCAAATTTCACATAAGACATAATATTCAATTGTTAAGATTAAGTTATTAAATAGGGGAAATTTAATAATTAATGTTTAAGGTTTATTGTAGGCTTCACTAAAATATCTACTAGCTATATGCGCCCGTATTGATGCACAAAAATCATCGACACTGACATTCATAAATGTGTTTATTTGTATAAGTGATAATAAAGACAAAAAATATAGAATAAATTACAAACACATCTCTTGAATTTTACTTAAATTATAAATTATTTTTTGTTGTTTTAGAAATTGTATTATGCTCCTAAGGTTTTTAATTTATAACAAATAGGTCATTTTATTAATAAATCATTAAATTAATTAATAGTTTTAATAATGTTAAAATTTTATTTCAATTAATAATTCACATAATTTTATTATTGTATAGGTGAACAATTAGAAATTTTACTTTTTTAATTAATTCTGTTAAATAAAAAAATTCGACCGGGAGGTATTTATAATTTTCTAAACCACAAAAAGTAATTTGTATTTTAAACAAATCTCAAAAAGATGTATTTGTAATTTATCCAAAAATATATGAACTTGTAGAAATTGTCAAAAAAATTATTTTAAAAAGTGATGCGTGAACCAGACTATATGATTGTATTAAGCAAAAGTTAATTTTGGTGTTCAAACATTTGTTTACTTCTCCTCATATTACAAATCTCTCATTTCTCTATTTAAAACAAAAATAAAAATTACTAAAAAAGTACACAGACTTGAAATCTTAACTTCGAATTTAAGAAACAAAATGCTTACTATTTGAGCAACATATTTATTGTGATATTACTTTCTTTGTCATTTATTTTTATTTAAAATGAATCTCAACCTCTCAATATTTTTTCTTCCATATTTTTCTATATCTTTAGCTACATGTAGATAGAAAAGAAAAAATTTTAAAATACAGAAACCGATTCCAGAACCAAACAGGACCCTTACTTATAAGATGAGTCCTATACTCATACATGAAATATTTAAGTCTGAAAAACTGAAATGAGATTCTATGCAAATAAAAAAATAGAGAGAGAGGGAAAAGAGTTAGATGAGATCTCTTGGGGATGAGCTCGAAGTTGCAGTGACCTAAGTTGTTCATGAAATCAATGAAAAAAACATAGCCAGCTAAGGATGCAATTGAGGCAGTCCCAGTAAACACAGCAGTCAGCATTGGTATTGCAAACAGCATAAAGTATGCAATGTGCTCCCCAAATGGATGAATCACAGCTGCCACCACATCCATATACATATCCCATTAATAATTAATGCTATCAAAATCTTGTAATTTTAATTTCTAAAAAATTGGGAATTCTGCGTAATTTTATTTTGTTATTACTAAAATATTACATCATCATTAACACGTGGTATTATTAACTAATCTTAAAACATCATATAGGCAAGTAAATTCCACTACATAAATATAATTATTTATCTATTTAACTCACTAACTCACACATGTGCATAGTGGGTTATTTTGTCCTTACATGGAAGCAAAGATGAACACAAAAATATATTTTAGAACAGGTCAAAATAAGTATAGTGAAAAAAATATTGCGCTTGGTAGAGTTTTCTAAATATGATTTGATAATAGAGTTGTATTTTGAGTTTGTGAGTTTTTGAATTATGATTTGAGTGTGAAAAATTTGTTTGGGGAATAAGTTTTGAAAAGAGTTTTGAATTGAGTGGAGAATTTTTGATGTGACATATGATATTTGATATAAAAAATTACAACTCATAATCAAACACACAACTCAAAATTCTATTCAAAACTCATAAAAAAAATTTAAAAATTCAGAAAATATTTTTTATTGAATATATAAAATTAACATGAGTCAAAAAATAAAATAAAATAAAATAAAAATTATGCACTGTTCCCGTCAACCGGCCGGACGATCGGTGGGACGGCCGGACGTCCGGTAAGACATCCGGTGTCCGGCGGGATGACCGGTTAGCTCAAATTTTCCCGCCTTAGACCGAGTTTTCAAAAGTGAGTGTTGAATTAATTTTTGAAAGCCACAACCAAACACCATGTGCAAACTAAAAGCTGGAATCACAATTTCAAAACTCTTCCAAACAGATATATCTTTTAGCAAAAGGGAAAATTTACTAATCAATAACTTAATAATGAAATCAATTCGAATATATACTATTACATTGAATAATTTGGGATTATTTTTTATACATTATAAGAATACTTATGCAATGTAGGAAACTAATAGAAGAATTTTTCAAAACCTTAAGAGTTATTCTACATAATATACAATTATTCATAACATAGAGAGTTAATTCATAATTTCAGAAAGTTAATGGGGTATGGCCACCCCTTAACTTCACCTCTACATGGAAAGTTATAATTGAATGGTAATACCACATCTTATCAATCACCTCCCATGAATTTATAAGAATCATCATAAAAAAAAAAAAATTTAAAAATACTCAATCCAATTCACAATGGACTGGCTCATAGGCCTACCATGGGTTCCACTTTTGAAAAGTAAATCACTAAATTTTTTTTTTAACAATGATTGAGACCTCCATTTTTGGGGGACCCCCACAACTCCCTTTAGATCTCCACCATTGATGGTGTGAGCCCCACATATACATGAGTAAGTCCCACAAATACATTAATGGTAGAGATCTAAAGAGGGTTGTGAGGGTCTGCACAAAATGGGGGTCTCAAGCATTTTTTTTTTTTACCTCTCATTTGAAGATCATGTGATGAAATCATTTAGTAGAATTATTAGATCAATTTGATTCATTTTTTTTATATATATATTTTTTAGATGGATGATATGTGCATTTGTCTTTAAAATATCTATAATTGAATTATCAAAGTGAGTCATGTGATAGACCTCGGACTCAAATTGGAGACGTAAAATTCCAACTAAATATTCAGTGACATATAGCAACCTAAATAAAACAAGAGTATAGATGCTTAAAGAGAGAAAAAAAATTAAATGTGATCTTACATGAAATGGGCTCAGTGACAATGGAGGAATGGTGGTGGGAATGATAGCGAGAGTAAAGATAATGATGGTGAAGAGCTCTGTGGAGCCAGTAGTAGAGGAACTCCACTGGTCCCATATGCAGCAAAATTGTTATGATAACACCATCTGTTCTCCAAATAGGTAGGTGAGAAGCACCCTTAAGTGCCATGTTCCCTACGTAGAATAGTGTCCCATTGAACAAGATTTGGTCATCCCTGCCAAACCAACCAACCAACCATTTTGTGAGCCCTATTAAAATAAAAAATAAAAAAAATTTGAGTTGCAGGTACATATAAGAGAATGGCTTCCACTCACTTGAAAAAATAAATTCTAAGGTGTTGTTGGGTCTTCATGGACCCATCTCAATAATTTACATTATTCATTTCAAAATGCTCATCAAAAAGATTACCTTACAAATAATTAGATTGTTTGGACAACCGTAATCACATATTTAGATCACATTTATCATAAATATATATAAAAAAAATAGATGACAATTATAATTTTGATTAAGGACTATTTATTATTTTGAAGACAAATTCAATCTAATAATGCTTCTACAATATTTCGATTAATCTATTTTTTTACAATGATGATCTTCTCAACAAGCCCTTTAATATGAATGATTTGGATTATCATGTCATAAATATAATATATCTATATATAATCAAGTCATCCAAATTATAGAAATATTTTTTTATGTGAATTATATCAAAAAAGTTAGGAATAATGTAAAATTGTAAAGAATTTTATCCTGAAAAGTAATTTGCAGTTTCGATTCAATTATTGTATATTAGAAACTATATTTGAAACAAATCACAACTATAGATAAATTTTTTGGGTTCATAACATTATTGTAAATATATTTTACCTTTCTCAGTTATTATTAAATATCATGTTATTTTCTCAACTTTATAACCGTCCTTGGTTTCACTTTCATCCCTTTAAAAGGGGGACATTTTGCAAATTTTTTTTATAGTTGAGGGTTCTAAATGTATGATTTTAAAGTTAAGAAGAATAACGTAATATTCAGTAATAATTGAAAGGATAAAATGTAATTAACCTTTTGTTCTTGTTTCCTTTTTTTAAAATATCATGTCTAAACCCAAATAGAGAACTTAAACCCGTCTTAATATTTGATTTTGTTTTTGTTTTTAGAATTGATTAATGCATGTTGTAACACCTACCAAAAAACGTAACAAAAGTTCATACTTGTACACTAGTGTATTGTGTTGTGTGGTGTGCCCTTGAGGACCACTCATTGTAATTGCTAATTCATTTTGTTGAGTTTTCAAATTTGGTTTTTGATTCTTTTCTTTTCGGGGACTGAAATAATTTTTTTAAAATATCTTTTTTTTAATATTTATTTTTATCAAATTAATTCCAAATTTAAAAAAAAAATCAAAAATAAAATTTGAAAACTTAACAAAACAGTATTAAAAATAAATAAAATAAAATAAAAAAAAGAAGAAAAACACAAAACAAAAAGTGAAAAACACGAACTGTACATTGCGCACTCAAATTTAATCTGTTGTAAACCTCACCTAAAATTAATCTAATTCACAAACTCCGCGCGCTAGGGCATAAGCCGTGTTTGGTTTGGTTTTCAATTTTTTTTTTTTAAATCTAAAAATTATATTTCTAAAAAAAAATTAAAAAATTAAAATATAAAAACCACTTATCATTTTTATATAGTTACAATTTTTTGTAGGACAAAAATAATTTTAAAAATTTTAAATATACATCTTTTATATTTATTTTTTAAATAATTTCTAATTTTCCAAAATAAAATCTAGAAAGATTTTCAGAGAATGAAACCAAACATAAAAAATCTTCTAATTATTTGTTGTTGTTTTCTTTTTGAATTTATTAATTTATTAAAGACAAAATTTCATAAAAACAGCCTAATTGAAATAGAACCATTCCGAATATTAGAACTACGCACTCTGTTCGGTTTAGTTTTTTATTTTTCATATTTCTTTATCTTTAATTAAATTTTTTTCATATTTTTTTTATCTTTAATTGAAATGGTCTAAATTAAAAATAAATAAATTATGTTAAATTGATAAATTAAAATTTTAAGATTTATTTTGTTACGACAAACAAATTTTAAAACCCTTTTCATAATTTTTCCAAAATTAAAAATAAAAAATTGAATCACTACAAAAGATTAAGATTTTAGAGACAAAATTATTTTTTAGGGACTAAATATTTTTATTGCGAAAAGTGTCGTTATATTTTTAGCAACGAAAATTAGACATTAGTGATGAATTATTATCCTTTTGGGACCAATTTTTTTGTCTCAAAAAATAAACCATTTTGAGACCAAATTATTTTGTCCCTAAAAGTTAATTTATTAGTGATATTTTCAAAATTTTGTCACTAAAAGTCTTGTTTTTGACTTTTTAAAATGACTTTTTGACGACTATCCTCATGAAGATAGAAATTGGTCCCTAAATATTTTTTGCAACAAAATTTTCACTTTTAGAAACCATAATATTTAGTCTTTAAAATTCTTATATATTGTAGTAAATCTTAAAACCAAACAGAATAATGAAGACTCAAAATCACATTCTCATTTCGAACACTCAAATTTGATCATGCATGTGCTCATGAATGATGTGTAAAAATAAGAAAAAATTACAACTCAGTGATAGTTTTACAAAATAATTACAAATTCATGAAAAATCTTAAGACTTTAATTATTAATGCACATAAACTTTACCACTAAACTGAAATTATTTTTAAAAGTTTAAAACAGTAATTGTCCTAAAAATAATTAGAGAGAGAGAGAGAGTACAGACCAGTTGCTTTCTCTGTCAACTTGCTCAAAATCAATGGACTTATCTACAATCCTGTTGGTGCCTTTGGCAGTTCGGTAGCGAGAGAGGCTGATCCAGATTTGGTTGTGAAGCATTCTTGACATTAGAAATGGGAATATCAGCAAATTGCTTAAGTCCCTCTCTTTCTCATCCTTCACCATGTATGAGTATATGCTATGAACCACCCATGGTGCCAATACCATGTACTATATATTATAAAACCAAAAAAAAAAAAAATTAAAAAAAAAATGAATGTTAGTAACAACAATAGAAGAGGTTTTTTTTTTTTTTTTTTTTTACAAAAAAATAGAATATCACTAGTTTGTAACCTACGATAATCGAACCGTTCAGTTTATGTCACTAGTTTGATGAAAAAATGATGTCTTAATCATTAAATTCAATAAAAATTGGTATTTTAAAAACATTTTGGACACCTACATTTAATGTAATGACTAAAAATACTTTCATTTCCACTGGTTTTACTACAAAAATAGGCAAATAGCTTCGATTAAAAATAAATCAAAATTAAAAATACATGGCCTATTTTGTTACGATGGTCAAATATTAGTTTTTTGTTTTGGTAATATAATCTCAAAATTATATTTATTTTTACTTTTATTTTTTAAGGAAAAAAAATTATAATGAGATTGATTATATTTTATTTTTTTTTCAATAATGATTTACGTATAAAATTGTAAAAATTAAACAAAATGAATCATCAAAAGTGGAGACTTATTGTGAGTCGAACAGGTCAGGACTAGACTGTTCAATCCAAATTAAAAACTGCAAGTAGTAAGTTCACACAATCTAATAATAAAAGACTAGAAAAATAACAATATTATGCATTCAGAAAAAGTATTTCAAAAAGTACTCTAAAGATAAAATGTGTGGAATATATATGACCCCCACTATATTAAAATTAAATTTACATCATATATTTTATTTTCAGAAAAAGTGTTTTTCAAAAGAAATGAGCTATTCTGGTTCTAAGCCAATGGTAGTGTACTAAGTCACAGAAGTTAGTGGAGCAGTGGATTTTATTTAGAAAAATTACATGTCAGAGAAATTTATAAAAATTAATTAAAAAAATTATAATTTTACTTTTTAATAATTAAAAAATTATCACTAATTTAAAAATATTTTTTCAAAAAAATTCAAAACATTTATTCGTTCTCTGTCCTTACCCTCCACAATTTATGTCCCTTAAATTACTTCATTATCATATAATAATATTTCATTTCTAATTGAAATGAGTTGACAGTAAGGGACTCGTGGAGATTCAAAATTGACCATTTTTCTATGGAGTAATACTAGATATCATATATTTATATTTACAAATTTATCTATATAATAATGTGGTATGAGTGTTGAGTTTACCATCATTAAATGTGTAACGAATCAAAAATTGACACATATCCTGCTATATCAATGTGGATACTTTTTGAAAATCTTCAACATTTTCCTTTTCTATGTCACCACTACCACATTAAAACAGAATAATAAATATGGGAAATTTTATACGTAGTTATCCCGTTTGTGATTTTTTGTTATGATCTAGGGTAGTGTTAATTATGATTGATTATAGTGTTAATTATGATTCATTCTGATATTAGTTATAATCTAATGTGTTTATTATTTTAGTTATAATTGCAAAAGTCTTTGATTATACCTTATGTGTGTTGGCTACATATTTTGTACAAGCCAATTACAATTCGACACGTGGCAGAATAAGGGTAATACAGAAAGACTATTCAAGTCTTCGATCCTGATCGTACACGTGGCAGTTAGTATTGGTTATTACGAGATCTGAGTAGCAGTGGATCAACAAAGATATGCAAGGTGATGTGGCTTCAACGGTTACTCACATTTAAATTCAAATTTAAGAGGGAAGCCTAACTGCAAGTGATGGCACAGTGGAGCTAATTATAAGGCAACATGATCAGCGATCATGGAGGAGTAGTTCGACGGTTGGAAATACAGTTCGATGGTCATCCTTGAGAAGTATAAATAGCAGAGAAGGCCCAGAAAAAGGGCCCCAGACTTAGATCTAAAAAACCAGTCTTATTCTACTTATTTTTCTTTCCAGTTTTACATTTCCAGTCTTACATTTTATGTTCTTTACATTCCTGTACTTTAAATTCCTGCACTGCACTTCGTTCATAGGAGTAGTTTCAAGTAGTAGATTGTTGCTGTAAACCTCTACGAGGCTGAGTTTGGATCATTGTAAGTTTTTCATTTTAATGAAATGCTTCAAGTATTCTTCATTTAATTGTTATCTTACTTAATTCTCCTAAATTAAGCCACCAGTAAAAGTCATCTTCATTGAGGCTGAAAGAATTAAAACACAATCGTCTGATAATTGGTTGGCAATTAATTTTCTGTAAGGACTGATTGATCCTTGCTGGCACGCTCGCAATTACAAAAATAACCTTTGAAAGCCAAAAAGCCAACATATATTTTTGGCACGCCCGGTGGGACTAATTGAAATGGCTAGACGTAGGAGACAAGGAGAAAATGAACACTTGGAAGAAGGCGTGGAAGGAGAGGTAGAGATACCTAATCCAGAGGATTATGTGATAACACATCATGTGGAAACTCTCATTTTATCAGAACCTATGGTCGAACAGACCAGCACTTCAGAACAAGTACCACATGTTCATAATATTGGACAAGACCAAGGAATTAGACCATCCACTATTCCATCTACTCAGCCAATAAATCCATGGGGTGGCCTAGTAAATGCCATGGGACAGCAGTTAATGAACACGATGGAAAGGTAGGCAACATCCTTTTTGGATCGAATGAATAACCACCAACCAACAAACGCAAGACACATGGAGGAAGTTTTAAATGTCCCTCAGCAAAGATTGGCTAGAGATAAACAGCCTATGCAAGTTAATGGATATTCTAATGGTCAAACTAGTAATCAGAACTATGAAAGACCATCACCTCAGTCTTGGTACGAACCTATTTCGAGGCCTATAGCAGGTCAAAATACTTCAGTACTTAACAGTGAAGCCATGCAAATTGGTGGATCTGGCTCAGTACAAGAAAATGGCATAAGAATGATTCCAAATCCCATGTTCGAAGCCATACCTGGCACGAGGGGGTTCACTAATCCTTTATTCGAATTTATACCTGGGGGGTTGGAAGGTTTTCCTACAAATGGAAGAGACACAACACCTGTTCCAGCACCTTTCGCAGGTCCTTTCGTAGGACAGGCTCAAAGGGGTTACCCACACCCCCAACAGCAACCTGTGCCACAGGGACAACCAGTCCCAAATATACCACCTTATGGACCAAGAGGACCACAGGCACAAGGTTGTCCACCAAATCTTGTGTTTGTCCCTCCAGTAGTAGTTCAGCAGGCACAAAATATGGTCCCTAGGGACCGAATTGCTGACATTGTTAGAGAGATGTGTGGACCGATGACTCGGGGGGTCCAGACTCCTGTGTACAGGAAACCATACCCAGAATGGGTAGATAGGGTACATGAATACCCAAGAGGTTTTAGGATACCAGATTTTGTCCTTTTTTATGGGAATGGAAACCAATCAACAGTGGAGCATATTGCTAGGTTTGCTGCTCAATGCGGTGAATTTACTAATAATGACTATATGAAGTTAAGGTTATTCCCAAATTCCTTAACTGGGAGAGCATTTGTATGGTATATTAACCTTACACATGGCTCTATCCAAACGTGGCAACAAATGGAAGAGGCATTTCATGCCCAATTCTTCCAATCGGAGCCAGAGGTTTCCATGGCAGACTTGGCAAGATTGAGTCAAAGGCCTGATGAGAAGGCTACCCAGTTTATTGCTAGATTTAAAACGGCTCAAAATAAATATAGAGTCATCCTACCAGAGCCAGAATTCGTGAGATTGGCTCAAAATGGCTTAGAGTTTAGGCTTCGAAAAAAGTTTGACTCAACTGAGTTCAGAGACTTAGTGGAATTGACTTATAAGGTGTCTAGGTACGAAGCATTACTAGAGGAGGAACAAGATCGAAATAATGCATCGTATAAGACATATTATAGAGATCCTAATTATGAGATTGATGCAGAAGAGATTGTGGGGAAAGAACCTATGATCTGTGAAGTATTAATTCATAAGGATACAACAATTGACCAGCAGTTTAAAAAGAAAGACATTCATAGGAAATATTCTTTCGATTTAACTAAGGCAAATGACATTTTTGATCATTTGCTTGCGGCCAACTTCCTTAAGTTACCAAAAGAAGTCAAAATTCCATCTCCAAATGAACTTAAAGGAAAAATATACTGTAAATGGCATAACTCTTGGTCTCACTCGACTAAAAACTGTATTGTTTTTCAAGACAGGATCCAAGAACAAATTCGGAAAGGAAGCTTAAAATTCCCAGCTAAAGCAGAAAAGACCATGGGGATCGACAGTAATCCATTTCCAGAAATTGGAGAGGTGGCAGCCAATGTCATTATGCCAGACTTCCAAAATTTGTCCTTGAAAGAATTGGAAGAAGTTAATGTGCAGATGCATGTTGCCAACCAGACAACTATCAAGAAAGACACTGGAAATCTACCAGCTATTGGATAAGGTTTCTCACACCAGAGGGAAGACTCTGATGAAGAAGTACTGGATAACGATTCTTTAGAGGCAGCTGTAATGCAAAGTATGTGTCCCAGGTACAGACTGAGTTATAAGTGGTTGAAAGGGCTTCTAATTGATGGAAAACAATATTACAGGGATGTGCAGAGACGTCCTAAACCAACCAATGCTTATAACAAAAGGCCATATCCAACTAGTGGTAGGCAGTAGCTGTAGACACCCCATTTTTGACCGACCTTAAGACTCAGACGTCACCGATTGAGCGCTCGGTGATGTTGCATATTGTGCTCGTTCAGAAGTCTCAGAGTCTCGGCCGTGAGCCTTGCCTCCGGACTTCCGAACCCTCTTCTGTGCCTTGCCTCGGTTTGCGAACCAGACTCGGTTTTCTCAGTTTCTCTTTCCGAAGGGAGGGAGAGGTCTCGTAGATCATCTCTCAGTGGCCGTGGGCTACTTTTCGTGGCCGTAGGCCATTTTGCCCATTTCGGAGCCCGGTTCCCGGTTTTCGGAGCCGTCAGGCCGTGTGCCTCGGTTCGGGACCGCCTAACTACCTCCGTTTGCTCCGTTTTTCGGCATGCATCTTATCTACTCCCTTTTGAGGGACACTGAGGTCCGAGAGACCAACTTCGTGGTCAAATACCACCCCCGGTGCTTAACAGTCGGTTTTCGGGGCCCCGGACTGCGCGTTTCGGCCCCCGAACCTTCATTTTGCATCGGTTTTCGTTCATTTTTGGCAGGGACCTCTGTTTCATCACCAGGGAGGTCGTAGAAGGGTGGTATGCCAGCAATTGTTCCAACAACCAGTCATATTCCATTTTCTCCCTCCGACGCCCGTTTTTCTCACTTCAAAGCCAATGTTGACCACCCTTGGGCCATTTTCTTGCAACCTAAACCCCATATTTGTGATGTACACACCTGGGAGGACACAAATATCACATGGCTGGCCATTAATTCCATTGGCCCCTTTTGAACCCCTTTGAAAAATGGCTTGTTCTCTCTCCTATTTCACTTCCTCTAATTTTGGACCACAGGGCTGTGTTGAGGGCATCTGGGAGGCCACCAATCTGTGGTGGCCGGCCATTATTTTTGACTTTCCACTTTGACCCTTGGCCGGCCGGCCATGGGGGGTGGCCGGCCGGCCACCTGCAGCTCCAAAACATGGCCGGCCTTGCTTCTCTCAGTGAGTACATTTCAGATGTATACTTTTTTTCCCCCCAAAACCTGTATCCAGGGGGGAAGCTTTTTGGGGGGAAACTTGGCTTGTTTTCCCCCCCTTTTTTTCCCTCCTTTTCTCCCCCTCCTTGGTCCATATAACCAGCTGCCCAAACCTGGTTTGAGGGTTGAAAAAAATTTCTTGAAGCCTTCCATACATACCTCAATTCATCTCCCACTTCCAAGCTCCAAACATCCAAGTTCTACCCCTTTTTCACACCACCACCTAGCACTACACTACCACTTCCATTTCCAGCAGCTTGGAGGTCTTCTCAGAGGCTAGGAGGCAGCTTTTCTTGGTCCAAGAGGTAGCAAAGAGTTAGTCTTCAAGGGTGAGTTGATTTCTCCCTCTTTCTAGCTCATTTTTGCAAGTTTTCTTAGCCCCTTTTGCTTGCTGTTTGGAGCTCCGACCAAAGCTGAAAATGTCATTTTTTTGAGCTCATTTTTCTATTTCATTAAGGGTCTTACCCTGTTTGGGACCCCCATCTTGCACTTGCTTCAATATCTCTTTGTATGCCATTATTTTGCATGATATTTTTAGCCTATGTGTAATCTGTTTTGAGGCATGGTATAAACTGTAACTGAGCTTATTTTGAGCCCTTCTTCAACATTGAAGAGGGCTCACCACTGTTCGGGACCTCCATGTACCCCTTGCCATTGTACCCCTCTTTGGTCCCCATTTTTGCATGATTTGTTAGCACATTGAGCTTCTGTTTTTCGACCCTAATCAGAACTGAAAAGGGTCTTATTTTGACCCCCTCTCCATGTTTTATTGAGGGTCTTTGGCTGTTTGATGCATATTTTGTATACTTCATGTTATAGCCCTCTTGGTGGCCTTATTTTGCATGAGATCTTTAGCATACTTGTATCTGTTTTTGGGGCTTGATATAAACTGAAAACAGTCATATTTTTGGTCCCTATTCAATGTTGTAGAAGGCCCCTTTCCTGTTTGGGGCCAGCATTTGTGACTTGCTTCATTGCCTCCCTTGCGAAGCCATTTTTGCATGCTAATTTAGTCCCACTTGTGCTCATTTTTGGCCATGCTTTAAACTGTAAAAATGCTTGTTTTGGGGCTGCCTTGCTTCTTCCTTTACACTTCATGTACCAATTATGCATGCTTTGTATAGCTGTAGGCCATTCCGTATGCCTAGTTTCATGTTTCGGGAATGATTCCATGCATCGGGTGTCATTTCGCCTTGTTTCGGGGCTGTTTTGCATCTCATTTTGCCACTGATTTTTGCATGTTTGCATACCATATTCCATGTCTTGCCATGTCTTGTTAGAGTGGCATTTCGGTGCTTGAGGGTCGGTCCTCGGTTTGCGTGCACGCGTGCACGCATTTCGAGTTGTCCTGTTTTCATCTGATGGCCTCCTATGTGAGTGTGACTGAGGTCCACTTGTGTTGGTGTAAGCCCATTATGCATTGCGTATGCCATTTCATTCCATAGCATTGTGTATGCTAGGTTGCATATTAGAGCATTGTGTATGCCATGTCGCATCGAGCATCGTGTATGTCATTTCATAGCATGTTGCATGTTAGGATGTATCTTAGTTGCATTTCATGCATATCATGCATATTGCATCGTGTTCGGGATAGGAGTTAGCCCGGGCGCGGGAAACGAGGTACGTTCCGTACTCCGAGTGACGGAACGTATCTCAATTCCCCAGTCACCGACACTCCGGATTATCCGTGATGGAGTTAGGTTTTGTCGTGTTTTCATGTGCATTCATTCCATATCGAGTTGTGCAATTCCACTCCTCGGCCATCATGCATCGATATTGTAACAACCCTCGTACTGATTATCGACAAACTACTGAATTAGCTACTGGTTACTGCTAAACTGAACTGATAATGACTGATAATTGAATTAACTGAAGTACTGAATAGACTGATTGAAATCGAAACTGAAGTTGAATAAGTTTATCTATTGAATTGCATATTGCATCTGTTTGATTGATTGATTATCTGTTTGAATTCATATGTTTAAACTGCTAATTGAAGGCCTTATCGGCGGCCGAATTCGGAACCGTTTGGAGTTTTGGGATCAGTAGAATATTTGTGATTTTATGGTATATTTATCTGAAAATTTATTAGGCATGACTAAACTAGATTAAAATAAGCTTAGCATATGAGTCGCCTTATTTACGGAATTGCCATTGAGTGGCTTTTGTTTATTCTTATTATTGTTTGAGCCTTACACTCAAAACACAACATTTGCTCAGCCTTTCTCCTTGCTTTAGCCGACCGAAGAAGAGAGTTAGAGTGAGAGAGTGATTTCATCTTGTGTATTGGCTTGAAACCTTGAAGAATTGCTTGAGAATTGAAGTGTAGATTGCTCATTTAGCTTCCTCACCTTGTAATTCAAGACTTAGGTAAAGAAATTCACCATCCTCTTGTTGTCTTTAAGCTTCATCTTGCATGTATCATGGTTATAGAGAAGTTAAGACATGAATTTGCTCATATATGTTGAATTGGAACTCCATTGTTGCATGCATGTTGAATTTAGTGAGTTTGGAGTTGATTTCATGGTTAAATACCACATGCATGTTCATAAGCATGTACAAATCCATGTTTTTATCTTGTTTTCAAAGTATTGAGCTCATTAGAGCATCACATTGGAGCTTTAAATTGGTTTAAATGCATGCATGTCATGTTTGAGTGTTGTTCATACATGTTCTTGAAAATTTGTTTGGAAATGAGCTTGATTAAACTCCCCTTGGGCTTTGATTTTACAAATTGAGCTTGGAATCAAGTAACATTATGTGTTTTAAAGAGTTTTCCAGAAAATGGGCCCAAGAGGATCGATTTTGGTGTTTGAAAACTGGGTCTTGGACTTGGAGTTCGAATCTGGGTTTTCCAGATTTTTGCCTTCCGCTCGAGCGGGGGAAGTGCCGCTCGAGCGGGGAAATCAAGCTCCCAGTATTTTTTTGACCTGTGTTGCAGTCCGCTCGAGCGGAGTAATTCGCGCTCGAGCGGAGAAATCGAGCATCCAGCATCTTGCACTGTTCATCAGTCCGCTCGAGCGGATGAATGTACGCTCGAGCGGAGGATTGTGTGTCACGCTCGAGCGGGGAAGTTGACGCTCGAGCGGGGACCTTGATTTGCTTGTCCGCTCGAGCGGGGAAACCTGCGCTCGAGCGGAGTCCTTGTTTCACTGAAATTTCTGGAATTGCTTTCTAAGTGTATTTTCGCATCCTCATTCCATCCTAAGCATTCTTAGGCCTAGTTTAAGACATCTTAATGAGGCTATAGATGTAGAACACACCGAGGCCTAGTAGGGAGTTAATTATTATACTTCCCAACTGTTAAACTTAGAGTGTGTTCAATCTGTTGACTGTTTAGGGTTGGCATTCCGAGGAGACGCGCTAGCTACTGATAGCCCAGAGCACTGTGAGTAACAATTGTATAAAGATATGTTCAAAAATGGTTATCTGATTATCTTCTGAACTGTCTACTGAATGGAACTGCAACTGAACTGTTTACTGAGATGTAATTATTTACTGAATGAATGTATGTCCTTTATTTCTGAACTGTACTGTGGCATCCTTAGCACCCACTGTTACTGTTACTGTTACAGAGATCTCTGTCGGTTCCCTTGTGGAACCATACTGTTTACTGAATGACTGGCCATCATTACTGTTCGGTCTTTAAGACCTACTGTTTACTGTTATGCTAATGGATGTACCACATAAGACTGTATAACTGTTCTGACTGAAAGACTGAAATACTGTTTAATGAACTGTTTTCATTACCGTAAGGACATTACATTCTTAACCTCTTTATACATTATGTTATTCACTGGGCTTTAGCTCACTGCTCATATATATATGTAGGTGTACAGGCACCGGATCAAAGCTAGAGGCGCCGGGGTAGAGTCCCAGTTTTGTCAAGCCAGCCAATGTGCCTCACTGCGAGGTTCCGAGCCTGTTATGCTAAGGCTTAGGGGTGTTTTAGTATTTCCCCTTTTGTACTGTCTCACTGTTTTGTAATGACCGAACGGATTGTATAGACTGAATGTTTACTGTACTGTTATCGAGGGATTAGGTCCCCGTACTGAATGTTTGTATATGATCGTATAGATGGTATATAGACTGTACTGTTCTGAACTGTATGAATGCATGAAAAATGTTTTTGGCATACAGATTTTCACAGCTCAATGGACACTAGTTATTTACTGTATTGGCTTCCGCCAGGCCCTGTACTCTGATTTACTGTATTACTGTTAAGCAGGCCTTCGGTAATCTCGGATTACTGGCCGGTTACGGTGCTAAACCCATAGGGCCGGGTTTGGGTCGTGACAGAGTGGTATCAGAGCGATACTTAACCACGAGTTATACCGCACACACGTGTCCAAATGAGCTATAGGGTGTCCTAGAAAAGCAATTAGGACATCTCATGAATTTGAAAAGTGTGTGCTTATGACTGACTGAATATATGTTAAAATGTTAAACTGTTTAATTATATAACCGCTTATCATGATAACTGTTATAACTACTTATAGTGAAATGGATAACGCAAATGCTGCAAATGAAACTGAACCATCATCCTCTGAGGCTAGAATGGCCAGACTTGAACAAATGATGGGACTGATAATTGAAAGACTGGATCAACAACAGAACCAACAGCCCCCACCTCCTCCTCCGGTACACCCGGACCAAAATGTGAATGTGCAAAATGTGAATGCAAATGAGGGGGATATTATTGCTCTTACCCAGAAGTTCAGCAAGTTGAAACCGCCATCCTTTCAGGGAGGCCTTGAACCATTGAAGGCTGAAGCTTGGGTGCTTGAAACAGAAAAATTGTTTGAAATGTTTCCGTGCTCCGAAGCCAATAAAGTACTGTTAGCGACCTTCACCCTTCAGGAAGAAGCAAGAAGGTGGTGGATGTTGACCCGCGATGCAAATACTATTATGACTTGGGCTCAGTTCAAGGAGTCCTTCTTTGAAAAGTATTTTCCCCAGTGCATCCGGGACAGAAAAGTAACGGAGTTTGAACAACTGAGACAGGGCAAAATGTCTGTTGCCGAGTATGAGAAGAAATTCACCGAACTTGCTAGGTATGCACCACACATGGTGGACACCGATTATAAGAAGGCCAGAAGGTTTGAGGGAGGCCTTAGTGTTGCTATACAGGACCGAATAAATGTTTTGAAACTGCCAACTTTTGTGGGTGTTCTCGACCGGGCATTGATGGCCGAGTCAAATATTGCAGCAGTGAAACAATTGAAACACCAACAACTGAGTGGCAAGGGAAAAGGCAGGGTTCCAAATTTAAGAAAGGCAAGCATAACCCTGCAAACAAGAAACAGAATACGGGGTCAACAACTAGCCCCGGCCAAGGGAGTGGATTCATTCCACCCTGCTCTACATGTGGCAACAAGCACAAAGGAGTTTGTCACAACATAACGGGAGCCTGTTTCAGATGTGGCAAGGTGGGCCACCGAATTAAAGACTGCCCTTCTGCTCCACCAGTTAGTGGTAAAGCTACACCGAACGCAACAGCATCAAATGTAGCACCGAAGCCTAACCCCAAAGCTACCGGGAAAGAGCCCATGAGGCAGGGCCGAGTGTTTGCCCTAGTACCGGGAGACGTGCAAAACACTGAGACTGTTGTGTCAGGTATCCTCTCTATCTGTGCTCAAAATGCATATGTGTTGATTGATTCGGGGTCTACACATTCGTATGTATCGCACGCTTTTTCGCGTAAATTGAATAGACCCTTAGAACCCATGAACTATCTGCTAGCTGTATCATCACCTGTTGGGGGATCCATGACATGCGCATATATGTATCCTGCCTGTGAGATTATTGTTGGGGATATGCATCTATTTATTGATTTACTGCCATTGAATATTGATCACTTTGATGTAATATTGGGGATGGATTGGTTACAAAAATATCATGCCACTATAGACTGTGTAACAAAACAAGTAGTTTTTCGCCCATCGGGTTTGCCTGAATTCGTGTTTAATGGGGTTGGAGTAGTACCTCCTCCGTATCTAATTTCTTCTGTGAAAGCTGTTAAACTAATTAGAAAGGGGTGTAAAGGATATCTGTGTTCTGTGCTGACTGTGCCTACTGATGATAGTGTTAAAACTGATATGAATTGTATTCCTATAGTCAGAGAATTCCCAGATGTGTTTCCAAATGATCTACCAGGGGATTTAATTGACAGGGAGATTGAATTTACCGTTGATGTAGTTCCGGGTACACAACCAATGTCTAAAGCTCCCTACAGAATGGCTCCAACTGAACTGAAGGAATTGAAAGTACAATTGCAGGAACTGTTAGACAAGAAGTTTATCAGACCCAGTACTTCACCGTGGGGTGCACCTGTTTTGTTTGTGAAGAAGAAAGATGGATCACTGAGACTGTGCATCGATTACCGTGAATTGAACAAGGTAACTGTAAAGAATAAATACCCATTGCCACGTATTGATGATTTATTTGATCAGCTACAGGGTGCACAAGTGTTTTCCAAGATTGATCTTAGATCGGGGTATCATCAACTGAAAGTTAAACCAGAGGACATCGATAAAACTGCTTTTAGAACGAGGTATGGCCATTATGAATTTTTAGTTATGCCATTCGGAGTCACGAATGCCCCTGCTGCATTTATGGACCTTATGAACAGAATTTTTAAACCATACCTTGATGATTTCGTTGTGGTATTTATTGATGACATACTGATTTATTCTAAGACTGCTGAAGAACATGAACACCATCTAAGACTTGCCCTACAGACCTTAAGAGAACAGAAACTGTATGCTAAACTGTCTAAATGTGAATTTTGGCTTGATCATGTGATGTTTTTGGGGCATGTTATTAGCAAGGATGGAATTTCTGTTGATCCGCAGAAAATTGAAGCTGTAGTGAACTGGCCTAGACCGACGAATGTAACCGAAGTCCGAAGCTTTTTGGGATTGGCTGGATATTACAGAAGATTTGTCAAAGATTTCTCCAAAATTGCCTTACCATTGACTCAGTTAACACAGAAGAGGACATCATTTGACTGGACTGACCAGAGGGAAACAGCGTTCCAAGAGTTGAAAACCCGACTTGTGACTGCACCGGTTCTGACCTTACCTTCAGGTACGGATGGTTATACTGTATTTAGTGATGCTTCTCATAAGGGTTTGGGATGTGTTTTAATGCAGAATGGGAGAGTTATTGCTTATGCTTCCCGACAGTTGAGACCGCATGAAAAGAATTACCCAACCCATGATCTTGAACTTGCTGCTGTGGTTTTTGCATTGAAAATTTGGCGTCACTATTTGTATGGGGCAACATGTGAAGTATACACCGACCACAAGAGCCTGAAGTATTTCTTCACCCAGAAAGAACTGAATATGAGACAGCGGAGATGGCTTGAATTGATCAAAGATTATGACCTACAGATTCTGTACCATCCGGGAAAAGCCAATACCGTTGCCGATGCTTTGAGCCGAAAATCGATTGGGAACTTAGCCTGTTTGCTGACTGGACAGAAGGAGTTGCTTTGTGACCTTGAAAAGTCTGAGATTGAAATTGTTTTGAAGGAACAAGGTGGAACCTTAGCTGCTATTTCTGCTCAACCAGCCTTGATTGAAGAAGTTATAGAGAAACAACAACTGGATGACTTCTTGAAAAAGATCATCGAAGAAAGAGAGTCTAAGCCGAGACCAGGTTTCAAGTTTGAGAACAATGTACTGAAGTTTCAAGAAAGACTGTGTGTACCAAATGACACTGAATTGAAAAGAAGAGTTCTGCAAGAAGGCCACAATTCGAAGTTTTCGATTCACCCGGGGAATACGAAAATGTACCAAGACCTGAAGCAGAATTTCTGGTGGCCGGGAATGAAAAAAGAAATTGCCGACTTTGTGTCCAAGTGTCTTCATTGCCAACAAGTCAAAGCTGAACATCAACGACCTGCCGGATTACTGCAACCCTTACCCATACCAGAGTGGAAATGGGAGCATATCACGATGGATTTTATCGTTGGGTTACCTCGCTCCAGGAAAGGTATGGATTCTATTTGGGTTATTGTTGATAGACTGACCAAATCTGCTCACTTCTTACCTGTCAAGACAATTTATAATGCGGACAAACTGGCTGTTATCTATATTGATGAAATTGTTAGACTGCATGGAGTGCCTGTGTCTATTGTTTCTGACAGGGATTCGAAGTTTACATCGAGGTTCTGGCAAAGCCTACAGACTGCATTGGGCACTGAATTGAGGCTGAGTAGTGCCTATCATCCTCAGACAGATGGACAGTCGGAAAGGACCATCCAGACTTTGGAGGATCTATTGAGAATGTGTGTCCTTGATTTCCAAGGAAACTGGGAAAGTCATTTGCCGTTGGCTGAATTCGCCTACAACAACAGCTACCATTCGAGTATTGGTATGGCGCCTTTCGAGGCATTGTATGGCAGAAAGTGTAGATCTCCAATTTGCTGGGCAGAAGTTGGAGATGGGCCGTTGCTTGGGCCCGAAATTGTATATGAGACGACTGAAAAGATCAAACTGATACAGCAGAGACTGAAAACCGCACAGAGTAGACAGAAAAGTTATGCGGATGTCAGAAGACGAGACCGAGAATATGAAGTGGGTGATCACGTTTTTGTGAAAGTGACACCAATGAAAGGCCAGACCCGTTTTGGAGTCAAAGGCAAGTTAGCACCGCGGTATGTCGGACCGTATCAGATTATTGAGAAAATCAATCCGGTGGCGTATCAAGTTGCACTACCTCCTGAAATGGAGCATATGCATAATGTCTTCCACATTTCGATGTTGAGAGATTATCTCCGGGATCCCTTCCATGTGATTGAGCCTACTCGAATAGTGTTGAGTGATGACTACACTTACGAGGAACGGCCTATACAGATTGTGAACAGACGGATCAAGAAACTGAGGAACAAAGAGATCCCGCTAGTGAAAGTCGACTGGCAGAACCATGGTGGTGTGTATGCCACTTGGGAAAGGGAAGATGACATGGCTAGGCGATATCCTGATTTGTTCCCGCTGAATCCTGTTTTCTTCCAGAATGAAGGTAACTCGAGTTTAGAGGACTAAACTCCTTATAAGGAAGGGAGACTGTAACAACCCTCGTACTGATTATCGACAAACTACTGAATTAGCTACTGGTTACTGCTAAACTGAACTGATAATGACTGATAATTGAATTAACTGAAGTACTGAATAGACTGATTGAAATCGAAACTGAAGTTGAATAAGTTTATCTATTGAATTGCATATTGCATCTGTTTGATTGATTGATTATCTGTTTGAATTCATATGTTTAAACTGCTAATTGAAGGCCTTATCGGCGGCCGAATTAGGAACCGTTTGGAGTTTTGGGATCAGTAGAATATTTGTGATTTTATGGTATATTTATCTGAAAATTTATTAGGAATGATTAAACTAGATTAAAATAAGCTTAGCATATGAGTCGCCTTATTTACGGAATTGCCATTGAGTGGCTTTTGTTTATTCTTATTATTGTTTGAGCCTTACACTCAAAACACAACATTTGCTCAGCCTTTCTCCTTGCTTTAGCCGACCGAAGAAGAGAGTTAGAGTGAGAGAGTGATTTCATCTTGTGTATTGGCTTGAAACCTTGAAGAATTGCTTGAGAATTGAAGTGTAGATTGCTCATTTAGCTTCCTCACCTTGTAATTCAAGACTTAGGTAAAGAAATTCACCATCCTCTTGTTGTCTTTAAGCTTCATCTTGCATGTATCATGGTTATAGAGAAGTTAAGACATGAATTTGCTCATATATGTTGAATTGGAACTCCATTGTTGCATGCATGTTGAATTTAGTGAGTTTGGAGTTGATTTCATGGTTAAATACCACATGCATGTTCATAAGCATGTACAAATCCATGTTTTCATCTTGTTTTCAAAGTATTGAGCTCATTAGAGCATCACATTGGAGCTTTAAATTGGTTTAAATGCATGCATGTCATGTTTGAGTGTTGTTCATACATGTTCTTGAAAATTTGTTTGGAAATGAGCTTGATTAAACTCCCCTTGGGCTTTGATTTTACAAATTGAGCTTGGAATCAAGTAACATTATGTGTTTTAAAGAGTTTTCCAGAAAATGGGCCCAAGAGGATCGATTTTGGTGTTTGAAAACTGGGTTTGGACTTGGAGTTCGAATCTGGGTTTTCCAGATTTTTGCCTTCCGCTCGAGCGGGGGAAGTGCCGCTCGAGCGGGGAAATCAAGCTCCCAGTATTTTTTGACCTGTGTTGCAGTCCGCTCGAGCGGAGTAATTCGCGCTCGAGCGGAGAAATCGAGCATCCAGCATCTTGCACTGTTCATCAGTCCGCTCGAGCGGATGAATGTACGCTCGAGCGGAGGATTGTGTGTCACGCTCGAGCGGGGAAGTTGACGCTCGAGCGGGGACCTTGATTTGCTTGTCCGCTCGAGCGGGGAAACCTGCGCTCGAGCGGAGTCCTTGTTTCACTGAAATTTCTGGAATTGCTTTCTAAGTGTATTTTCGCATCCTCATTCCATCCTAAGCATTCTTAGGCCTAGTTTAAGACATCTTAATGAGGCTATAGATGTAGAACACACCGAGGCCTAGTAGGGAGTTAATTATTATACTTCCCAACTGTTAAACTTAGAGTGTGTTCAATCTGTTGACTGTTTAGGGTTGGCATTCCGAGGAGACGCGCTAGCTACTGATAGCCCAGAGCACTGTGAGTAACAATTGTATAAAGATATGTTCAAAAATGGTTATCTGATTATCTTCTGAACTGTCTACTGAATGGAACTGCAACTGAACTGTTTACTGAGATGTAATTATTTACTGAATGAATGTATGTCCTTTATTTCTGAACTGTACTGTGGCATCCTTAGCACCCACTGTTACTGTTACTGTTACAGAGATCTCTGTCGGTTCCCTTGTGGAACCATACTGTTTACTGAATGACTGGCCATCATTACTGTTCGGTCTTTAAGACCTACTGTTTACTGTTATGCTAATGGATGTACCACATAAGACTGTATAACTGTTCTGACTGAAAGACTGAAATACTGTTTAATGAACTGTTTTCATTACTGTAAGGACATTACATTCTTAACCTCTTTATACATTATGTTATTCACTGGGCTTTAGCTCACTGCTCATATATATATGTAGGTGTACAGGCACCGGATCAAAGCTAGAGGCGCGGGGTAGAGTCCCAGTTTTGTCAAGCCAGCCAATGTGCCTCACTGCGAGGTTCCGAGCCTGTTATGCTAAGGCTTAGGGGTGTTTTAGTATTTCCCCTTTTGTACTGTCTCACTGTTTTGTAATGACCGAACGGATTGTATAGACTGAATGTTTACTGTACTGTTATCGAGGGATTAGGTCCCCGTACTGAATGTTTGTATATGATCGTATAGATGGTATATAGACTGTACTGTTCTGAACTGTATGAATGCATGAAAAATGTTTTTGGCATACAGATTTTCACAGCTCAATGGACACTAGTTATTTACTGTATTGGCTTCCGCCAGGCCCTGTACTCTGATTTACCGTATTACTGTTAAGCAGGCCTTCGGTAATCTCGGATTACTGGCCGGTTACGGTGCTAAACCCATAGGGCCGGGTTTGGGTCGTGACAGATATGCGTGATTGGTGGCATGAGGATCGAGACATGCATACATTTGTGAAATACATTGCTATGCCCCTTTCCTGCTCTCTGTTGCAGCAAATCAGGAATCAGCAGTCTTCCGAGGCTTGGCGCACTTTCCAAGAATAATTGCGAAACAGAGGCTAATTGGGGCATTCCAATGGATTTCCGCGTAAGGCAGCCCAAACATGCATCATTCATCACCCGGAGCGGAATCAAGGCAGTCCCTGGCTTGCATGCCAGTTTTACAGCTTTCTTAGTTAATTTGTTAATTAATTAGGAATTTGTACATTATTTGGACTGTATTATTTGGACTGTACTATTCTTTTATTCGGGACTGTATATTTATTCAGACCCTCTGTGCGAGGGCAAAATTGTAATAAGTGTGCATGAGTGTGATGTATGTCTTCCAACCCCACGCCTTTCTTCCTTTTATTTACCTGCTTATGATGGTTAGATTAGGGCATATTTCAATTAGCATACAGTATGACAGCATGTTTGCATCATTCATCTGTTTTGCACGCACCGGGCTCGGCGCATCATACAAACTGCATTTGTATTTCAATTCCAAATTGAATACGTGTTAGTCGTAGCATTCCACATGCCATGTTTAGAATAGCCGGGCCTGCTATAGTTGCATTTTTACATGTCTTGCATTAGGCAATTCTGTGTATCTAGGATCATGCATGGGTTTCTAATGAGTTTCTGTTTTGGCTTGGAGTACTCGGTGAGTTTTATGCTTTAGCATCCTTGCATGCGTGTGAGTGTTGCCATGAATAGCATGCTTACCATGAGGCTATGTGCTTATGTGATATAACTGCCTAAGTGCCTGTGTGTGAAGGTTGGGTTATTTGGATTGGAACAATTCATCAAATGTTTGTTTTAAGCCCACTAGATAGTGGCAAAATCATGTTTTCCTAAAAGCCCACCCGAGGGTGGCAAATCCACGTCTTAGCCTACCTGCGGGTAGCACCATTAAACCATTTTCAAACAAACAAGCATGAAATGTTTTGTTCCAATTCAGGCGATCCAGTCTATACTTGTATGCTGTGCACATCACATAGTAAATCTAGGCTAATAACCGGAATAAGAGCACACAAAGTTTTCAAAACTAGATATCATGGTTAGTAGAGGCCGATCTTTGATCGGGCGAGCGAGGGTGCTCACGAAGTGACCTTCCCCAATCGTACCCAAGTTCCCGAGTCGAGGCAACTTTGGTGATGACGGACACGTGGCCTTAGGCAAACGAGTCAGGGTTTCCTAAATTTCCCAAAAATAAAATATTTAGGTGGCGACTCTGTATCTGGCAAAGCAGTCCATGTTTGGCACTTCTTTTCTAAAAATCTGTTTTCTCAAAATGATTTGCCGGATTTGGACTCTTTGGTTCAAGATTAAGAACCGTGACATTTGAGTCCTTGAACTGTAGTGCCCCAATATGAACGGAACGGGACTTAACCCTCCCGAGGCGTTCGGGGACGTCTACAGTAGCCATTAATGGTTGAGCCAACAGCCGATAGAATGCATTCTAAAGGCAAGAGACCCTTATATGAGTCCAGGCTACCTAATTACTACAAAGTGGAGAGCAGTCATTCTGAAAGGAGACTGGAGAAGGGTTCAATTCATGGGATCAAAGCCAGAGATTGGCCCCCTAGACCAGCCTCACGCAGGACAAAAAGTGGCCCCTTTCATCAAAGGCCTGAGTTAGGCCCAAAACATGAAGTCAGAACCAAGCAGTGGCCTTCACACCCAGCTTCGAAGTTGGTTTCGAAGGAAGAAAGGAACAGTTCAACATCTAGGTCAGTAAGTTCGTAGGTACCTGGAGTTCCAGATTGGTTTGTCATGCAGAACAAACCTAGGGAGGTATCTACCCAAAGAGATGTTGTTGGAAACCAAGGTAGGATGGTCAAACCTCATTTGGTGGCCCCAAACAATTGGGTATTGCTTAAACACCCAAAAACAAAGGAACCAGATATGGTCCCAGTAATTTCGAGATCACAAAGGAAGAAGATTCAGCGTAGGTACACTCAGTACCAGAAAGACCTGAAAGAAAGTGGAGAGAGCTCTTCATTGGTCCAGATAGAAGGAAAGAAGAATCCAAAGTCAGACCATACTCCAAAACCAACTCTACAAGGCAAAATGGGCTGCAGCAGAGAACAGTTGGCCAAAGTTCACTCTGAACTAAAAGCCAGAGAGAAGTCCAATTTAGCAGGATTGGAGAAGGCTTTGATGGAGAGTGATAGCAGGACAGAAGAAGAAGTTGGCCTAGGCCAAAAGAAAGGATTGGTTGAGGAAGAAATGTTCGAAGCCTTCATGGCTGAACAAACATTTTTGATTGAAAGGCCAGTCGGAAAAGACCATTCGAAGGAGTCTGTTAGTAATGAAGTGCTAGAATGCAGCATGGAGGATGCTTCTGAAGTAACTGAACAAGGTGACCAAGAGGAGAAACAGGCACAGCCAGCCATCCAATTTGGCTTAGTGTCAGTGAATATGGTACACATACTACCGCATGAATTCCAAGCTGGAGATGAGAACCAGGAGGGTCAAGAAATGGACCCAATTCCAGTCTCTAGTGAAGACTCACAAGTGAGTATGGTGCAAGATGAATCCGGAATGGCTACCCCAATGGAAACTGAATACGAGAGTGAAGAAGAGGTGAGTATCAACCTCTCATATCCTTTTGAGTATCCCTTGAACTCTATAACACAGCATGTCAAACCCTTGTATATCAAGGCCTTCTTCGATGGGATACAATTGAACCGAGTCTTGGTGGATAATGGGGCAGCGGTTAACTTACTACTGAAATCTTCCTTGAAGAAACTAGGGAAAAGGAACCCTAGGTTAATCCCAACCAGCACAACCATTGATGGCTTCGCTAGAGACAAACAGATGGCTCAGGGAATTCTGCCCATCAACTTGAGTGTAGGAACCAAGGACTGCGTGACGGCATTCTTCATTATCGACAGCAATGCTAAGTACAATGCTTTACTTGGTAGAGATTGGATCCACACTAACAAATGTGTGCCTTCCTCTTTGCATCAAAAAATAATGATGGCCTTGGGCAATGGAGTGACAGAGGAAATTGATGCAGATCCTCAACCCTTCATAGCCTGTGCAGACTTCGCAGAGGCCAAATTGTATATTGAGGGAGTGACACCTCTCAGTATACTGAGGAAACCTAATGGCTCAGCCGAAGTGACGGCTGATGAGGAAGTGACACACCTGAAGCACTTAGTCCAGAAGAGTACTGATGAAGAGGTTGTCGTTAAGGATGACAATGATGCCTGGTTGTAGGCAAAGAGATGAAGCGCTAGAAGCCAAGTCTTTGGCTCTAATTATGTTCTCAACATTGGATGTAAAATCAATAGTCCAGAAAGTGCAGGAGCAAGAGAAAGAAGCCATGATAATTGGCTGCAAGCAAGAGCAGCAACAGGTCAAAGTTTTGGCCCTTGATAAATACTGTGTATTGGACATTGAAACTAAAGTCTAGGAGATACAGGAAGAAGAAGCCTTGTGGATAGACTTTGTCTATGAGGAGGAGGGTAAAGATGTTGAATTAAAGAACCTGGGAGCAGAACAAAGCAAGAAGATTGCTTCGAAGCCAGAAGGAATTAAAGAAGAAGCTTCAGTAAGTTCTCAGACAAAAGACCCCTTAGAAGAAGTAAATTTAGGGGAAGGTTCTATGCAACAACCCACCTGTATAAGTGCTTGGTTTAATGCTCTTGACATGGACCAGTTGTTGGTTGTTCTGAAGAGATATAAAGATTGTTTTGCATGGTCTTATAATGAACTACCAAGATTGGATTGATCATTAGTAGAATATAGGCTCCCTATGAGGCCTAATTTCAAGTCATACAAGCAAAAATTAAGAAGAATGAGTCTAGAAGTGATTCAGAAAGTTAAAGAGGAAATTCTTAGACTACTCAAGACAGGCTTTATTAGGACAGCCAGGTATGTTGAATGGTTATCCAATATTGTGCCTATAGTTAAGAAGAATGGTAAAATGAGGGTATGCATTGATTTCAGAAATTTAAATCTAGCAACTCCAAAAGATGAGTATCCTATACCTATAGTGAATTTGTTGGTAGACAGTTCAGCAGGGCATCAAGTTTTATCAATGATGGATGGGCACTCTGGTTATAACCAAATCTGCATTGCAGAGGAGGATGTCCACAAGATAGCATTCAGATGTCCTGGGAATATTGGCACCTTCGAATGGGTTAAAATGCCATTTGACCTGAAGAATGCTGGGGCTACATATCAGAGGGCTATGAACACTATCTTTCATGACCTCATTGGAGGGTATTTAGAGTGTTATATTGATGACATTGTAGTGAAATCCCAATCCATGGAGGAGCATCTGTTTCACTTAGAAGCAGCTTTTGAAAGAATGAGAAAGTTCAAGTTGAAACTCAATCCTCTTAAGTGTGCATTTGGCGTATCATCTGGAAACTTCTTGGGCTATGTGGTACACAAGAAAGGAATACAGATTGACCAGAATAAAGCCAAAGCCATCATCGAAGCCAGACCTCCATCAAGTAAGAAAGAATTACAAAAGTTCCTTGGATAGGTTAATTTTCTTCGAAGATTCATTTCTAACACTACAGGGAAAACTAAAGTATTTTCTTCCTTGTTAAGGCTAAAAGGTGAAGAGGAATTTGTGTGGACAGCAGAGCATCAAATTGCTTTCGAAGGAATCAAAGCCTACTTGGCCAACCCTCCAGTGCTGATACCACCAAAGGGTGAGAAGCCCTTGAAGTTATACATAGCCGCAGCAGAGGATTCATTGGGAGCTTTCTTAGCCCAAGACAATGAAGAAGGCAAGGAGCAAGCTATTTATTACCTTAGTAGGTTTTTAAATTCTTGTGAATGTAAATACTCAGCTGTAGAAAAGCTGTGCCTTGCATTGTATTTTGCTGCAATAAAATTAAGATACTATCTTTTGCCCACAACTGTCTTGGTAATTGCAACCACAGATTTGGTTAAGTATATGTTATCTAAACCTATGTTGAGGGGAAGAATTGGCAAATGGATACTAGCCTTATCAGAATTTCATTTAGAATATGTTCCCCAAAAGGCAGTAAAATGACAAGTTTTAGCTAATTTTTTGGCAGACCATCCATCTCAAACAGAAAGCCAAGAAATAATAGAACTTGGTATGGCTAGTGTTGAGCCATGGCAAATGTGGTTCGATGGATCAAAAGCCAGTGGCCTAATTGGAATTGGTATAGTGATTAAGTCACCACAAGGAGTAGAAACCACACATGGTTTCAGAGTGGATGAATTACTTGTTCTAATAATCAAGCTGAATATGAAGCCTTAATAGTGGGACTGGAAATTCTTATTGGATTACAAGTTCATGCAATTGACATATTTGGAGATTCTCAATTGGTGGTTAACCAAGTGAAAGGGATTTTCAAATATCAAAGTATAAGCATGTTGCCATATTATGTTGTTGCATTAAATCTATTTTCTCAATTTCAAATAGCAAATGTAACTCATGTCCCAAGATTCTTGAATAATAGAGCTAATGATGTGGCTCAGAAAGCTTCGAATTTCAAGAGAAGGGATAATGTTCAAAGGGACATAAGCCAAATAACATATCAGAAATTAATACCACCCTTGAATAAAAGGAATGTGGTCCTGGAAGTCAACCATAATGACTTACAAGAACAAGATTGGAGGCATCCAATAATACAGTACTTGGCTGGCCCATCTTCGAAGGCCAGCAGAAAAATTAAATTGCAATCTATGCAATACATGATGTATGGTAATGCTCTCTACAAAAGAGGGGGAGATGGTTTATTGCTGAAATGTTTAGGGCCAAAAGAAGCATTAACAGCTATGGCTGAGGTTCATGAAGGCATCTGTGGTGCTCATCAGCCTGGGGTGAAAATGAGATGGTTGCTTCGAAGGCATTCCTACTATTGGCTAACTATCCTTAAAAACTGCATAGAATATGCAAAAGGTTGCTAGGCATGTCAAAAGCATGGCACAATAAGGCATGTGCCCATAACTGACCTGCATGCAGTAGTGAAGCCTTGGCCATTTAGAGGATGGGCCATGGATATGATGGGGAAAATACACCCACCTTCTTCGAAGCATCATTGTTTCATTTTAGTGGCCACTGATTACTTTACTAAGTGGGTCGAAGCTAAGCCATACAGGGCTGTAGACCAAACTGAGGTCATTAGATTCATTAAAGATTTAATCCATAGATTTGGTATCCCACAGACTACAACTGTTGATAATGGGACTGTATTTGATGGGAAGATGGTAAAGTCTTTTGTGGCAGAGTTTGGAATTAGCCTTGTTAATTCCACCCCCTATTATGCACAAGCTAATGGTCAAGCTGAATCATCCAATAAGTCCTTGAAAAAAGGAGTACAAAAGGTTGTGGAAGACAATCCTAGGGATTGGCATAACTTATTGTTGGATGTATTGTGGGCTTATAGAACTTCCCCAAGATCAAGCACATGAGTCACTCCTTATGCCTTAGTATATGGGCATGATGTAGTGTTACCTGTGGAAATTAATGTTAAGTCCTTGAAGGTAAGATGCCAAGACCAGTTAGATCCTGAGCAATACCATCAGAGTATGTGTTTGGAATTAGAAAGCATAGATGAAGCTAGAATTCTGGCATTAAATAGCATTCTTTTCCAAAAGAATAAAGCAGCCAAAAACTATAATAAAAAAGTCAAATACATTGGCTTTGATGAAGGTGATTTGGTATGGAAGACAATACTCCCAATAGGGATTAAAAGCCATAAGTTTGGCAAATGGTCACCTAATTGGGAAGGACCATATCAAATTCATAGAGTCTTGCCTTTTGGAGCATACCATTTGAGAAATTTGAATGGATACATACATCCCAAAAAGATTAATGGCAGATATTTGAAGCCTTTTTTTCCAACCATTTGGGAAACACAAGGAATAAAATAAACACTAAGTACAAGAACACGAGAATACTCAAATGATAAATAAGAATTTGTTCTTCATAAAGAGTTGAATAGATTCTGCCATAAATTGGCCCAGAAATCATTACAATGTCTAAGTTGTTCTTTTACAATGGATGTTCTATTCTTAAATGATGAGAACAACTGGATGGTTGTGGTCATTTTCTGCTTTCGGTCAGCCAGTCCTTGGTTGGTGATCTGCAGTTTGGTGTCAGTTCGGATTAAGGCTTGGTTCACTGCAGATAGTTCCTTTTCAAGCTGAGCTTTCTTCTCCAGTAGTTGAGTTCGAAAGTGGGAGACAGAAGAATGTTGTTCCTTTAATTCTGATACTTCAGTATGCACTGTGGAAACAAAGCTCTGATCTTTAACCAATTTCTCCTCTGCAGCCTTGGCAGCATGGCAAATGTTGATATAGAAGTCAATAGTGGCTGCTGCCTGAGATAAATGACTTGAGACAGTCATGCCAGATTGCTCAACAATCTTGCAGCACTGAAGGAAGCCATTTCTTATTATAGGTCTCTTTAAGGTCTCGAAGGGAATCCTCGAAAAGAATGTCAATAGCTCCAGGCAGTTGTCCAAGTCTATCAGAGGTGAAGAAGGCTTACTACTAGCGGAAGAGCTCTCAAAAATTTCTAGCAAGGAATCAGCCAAAACTAATGGCTCAGTCTCATCACTAGCCATTAGAGAGGTAGAAGGCAGGTTAAAGAGACTAGCTAGTCTTGCTTCAAAAATGCCTACCTCATCTGTGGACATGAAAGGGGCAGAAAGGGCTTTGGTGGAAGGCACAAAGGACTGTATAGGGATAGAAGAAATTGGTGGAGCATCTTCAGCAGTCTCTATGGTTCTAGCCACCAATAAATCAAGGGAAGAAGGGCTGGAGCTAGGCAAAGGTAATAAACTACGAGTTGGAGAGCTGCCAGCACCCTCTATAGGGGAATCAGTTACCATCGAAGAGAAGGTAATAGCTGAAATTTCTTTAAGAGAAGAAGGAAGAGCAAGGCTCGAAAGAGAATTAAATTGAAATAGATAAAAAGACAAGTAAGGGAGGTATGGATTTAAACCAAAAGAAAGAAATGCAGGAATACTTGGCCTCAAGGAGGGTATAGAGAATGTAGGCCTAGGAAGTGGGAGTATTATCTGAATGGATTTCACATTTTGCAATTGATCAACTTCAACTGAAACTGAGGGAGTCCTTATTGGAAGAATAGGCTCAGTAGTTGTTGCTGCAAAACAAGAAGTACAAACTAATGTCAAGTCTCAATACCAAAAATTCGACAAGGAAAAACAGTAGAGGCTTGAAAGAAGTTACTTGTTTCAGAAGTGATAGCAACAATAGGAGAGCTACGGAGGGAATAGTGCTCAGCAATATGTTGCCTTCTTGCAGTTTCCCTTTGGATTGTATCAGCAGCAGCAGCTTCATCTCTTAAGAATTGCTGCTGCCGTCTCTTCTCAGCTCTCTCAAAAACAATTATGGCCTTAGAATGTTCCTGCTCTACTGCCTTGGCAGCTGCATCATGAATAGGGTCTTCGACCAAATCAGAAGGAGAGACAATCATCTTTCTTCTCTTTTTTCTCTATACTGGTATTGCCTGCTCCTTCTCAATTTCTCTCTCTTCAATCTGGGATTCGGATTCTTCAAAAGTGAGTTCCTCTTCTACTACTCTGGCAGTTGTCTCATGAGTGGGATCTTGAACCAAGTCAGAAGAAGGGACGGTCACTCTTTTTCTTCTTTTCAAGGGTGACTCATGCTCTTGATTTGCCTCTTCTTCTTCTTCTGCTTGAACCTCAGGTGCTTCCTTTTCAGGCTCAAGTAAAAGTCTCATTTTCTTTTGTTGCTGTTTGCTTTTGAGAAGATTTAAAGCTTGAGTCTTCTGAGGAGAATCTCTCTGTAAGGCACCCGCACCACCTTCACAAAAGAAGAACTAAAGATAAGGCTAAAAGCATTATCAGGAAGGCAAAAGGAGAAGAAACAAGGGTATATACCTTTCTTTGAGGCAGCCCGAGTAACTCTAGGAGGAGTTGAGACAGCAGGAGCAGACTGTGTGGTGGCAGGCACAGGAACTGAAGTGGTAAGAACAGTGGAAGAAGTAACAACTCCAGCTCCTTTGGGCTTGGGCACATCCAACACCATTAGTAGGTCTTGAGGAGAAATGGCCAAGTATACTTCCATATTGGTCACCCACCAGTTTTGGTACCTCTTCAACAGGTTACCTTGAGGAAGGAAAGGGATATACTCAAAATCGATCAAGTCCTGTATAAACTTAGAAGTTGCCTCTTCTAGTCTGGACCTTCGAATTTTCAAATCCCTGCTGGTAAGACTTAGATTGGTGTTACTGCAGAGAGGTATTGGGACCCCTTGTGAGAAGCCAAATTGTCTAGCAAATTGAGCAGGACAATAGGGCTCAGCAATGCATTTGTAAGCTCTGGGGTTCATGGTCCCAATGAATAATTCTCTAGGGATCAGAATAGAAGCCCATATATCTTTGTGAGCAGGTGAAGCACAGAACCTATCTCTTAGAAAGGTCTTCAACCAAGATGGGCCAATGGTAATGGGTTCGAAGGGACGAAAGCTGTAAGAAGGAAGGGAAGCTGGAAGTTGGTGAAAGAAAGAGAAGTAAAAAGCGAAAGTAGAAGGATAAAGTGAGGCATTGGCTAGCCTCATGCCATGAGTAGAAGGGTTTGGCTCAAAAAATTTAAGGCACTTAGATTGTAGCTCAGCAAAATAAGCAAAAAGCCAAAGCTGAAGCATCCAAAATGGACCTCCCTGATTGGCACTCAAGGGTTTCTCACAAAAAAGAGAACAAGCTCTATATACATGACCTAGAACATATGGAGCTAAGGCCACCTTTTTCTGTAGGACAAGAGCTTTGGCAAGAGGGGCAAATTCAGGCATGATTCTTTGAGAAGAAGTGCAAAAAAGGAATTTGCAAAGCCAATATAGTATGAAAGAAAAGAATTCCCCATCAGTTACAGGGCCCTCCCTTCTATTCTCAGCCTTGACAAAGTCACTGTAGGATGAGTTAAGGGAGGGGAGGGAAAAAGGGACTGGTAAGTTAAGATAATCTGGTCCAATAGGGGTACCGATGGGAGACAATCCTAATAGATGCACATATCAAGAATAGTAGGGGCCATCATCCCACATCTGAATTGGAAAAAATTAAAAGTAGAATTCCAGAAGCAAAGGGCAGCAGGAATTAGGAAAGGGTCCTTTGAGATGGTAAACCTGGATAGTCGAAGGGCATCGAGAAGGCAGAGCTCTTGAAGGTCCAAAGTCCTAGCAGGGACAACCCGATCATACCATTCTTGCCACTCCGGTCTCACCGTGGGCCAGCATCGGTGAGGACGGTTCATCCTCCAGGTTCCCCAGTCAAGACCACCTTCGTAAAGGAGACAGTGGTCTTCTAGACGTGGATATAACGCTAGAAGCTCAGTAAGAATCTCCATGAAGATGGGCCCAAGCACATAGTCCTGTTACTCATGACGTCGAGGGATGAAGATGCGTCCATCGATGGCGCTTTTCTCACCGGCCTTGTACTTTTCACATTCTGCTTCAATGATCCTTTTCAGGGTTACAGACGGGCTCGCGCGCTCTACAACTGGTACTTTCAATGAAAAAGAAGCCATTGATTGAAAGCTTTCTCAGAGGACGAAGTTGGGAAAGGGAGTAGAGAGTCAGTAGAGATAAAGGGTTTGTGTGTTAAACGAGCGAGTGATTTCAAAACACGAAAAAAAAGGGTTTTAAAAACCTTTGTGTCTGGAAAATGTATCGCGTAATTCGTTAAGTACTAAAAGTACAGATACAAAGAGTTTCCTTCAATATTGATACTTTTGGAGGGAAAAACACATCCCAGATGTTGATGCCAACTTCGAGGTAAAATATTTGGCTTCGAAACTAGATTTTAGCGCCAAAAGTCAAATAAACAACGGCTTTGAAACAGAGAAGCCGACTTCGAAGCACATTCCATACCTAAGGATGTAAGAATGCTCAAGTATTTGTTTACTTCAAAGGGATTAAAGACCTGTTTTAGGTTTCTTAAATGAGAGTAACGTCCTTCGAAGCAAAACTTGAGGCCTCTTAAGGATGGGAATTGGTGTTTGAAACATTAAAACCATTAGTTGGTTTATATATATATACAGAAAGAGATTGTCTTTTCGAACTAAAACAGTGCAGCCCTTAAAAGGAGCTTCTATATTTTTGAAAGTATGGACTGTTGTTCGAAGGAAAGAAGGTCAATTTAAAATTGATTGATCATACTAACCATGACCATATATTGGTTATGATTAAAACAAGCTTTAAAGGGTAATGTTGTTGAAATTCGAAGCACTGATTCTAAATAAAAATCAGCAAAAACTATCAACTTTATTCCATAAATTGGAAAAGTTCATGTTGGTTTTTTTAGTGTTTCATTTAAAACGATTGAGTCCAGATTCGAAGGATAAGATTGTCCAGTTCGAAGCCCTAAATTTGCTTTTAAAGACAAATGGAGACAAGATGAAACAATGCCGAACAAAGAAAAGTCTTAGTTATATTAAAGCAAAAGCAATTACATTGAATGGCCCTCTTTGGGTACAAATTCAAGCTCATAAAAGTAGCGAATAGAATAAATAACAAGATCATGAAATTTGGTCCAACTGTGATCAATGAATTTCTGTTCTTTCTTTATTCTGTCATCTATTTCTTCTAGGATTGGCTGCATAAGTTGATGTGCTCTCACTTCATAAAAGAGCTCTTCAGCCTTTATTTCGAATGTTGTTTCTCTCAATCCTTGTTCCAACTCGTCTATATCCAAGTCATCCCTGTACGCAGAATCTTTATTCTTGAAGCTTTTGAATTCTTCAATGAAGTTCTTTGCTTCGTACTGGGCGTGAACTCGAAGGGATGAGAGTTGGTCCAAAGATTGAGTAGTGGCCACAGAGGTCCGATGCCAGTGGAGGAGCAATGGAAGTTGGTCCAAAAACATGTGAAGCTCTGCTTGAGCAAGAGGGTTGAGGATGTGACCCCGAGTCAGAATGTCACAAGCCCATCGAAGGTTCTTGAGAGGGATGTCGTCCTCAAGAACATTGAAAGACAAGTAAGAGAAGGCCGCAAGCAGAAGTTGGGCTTGCTTCCGCTCAGCTGGAGTAGGAGAAAGTGGAGGCTTGTAAGGAGGAAAGACCTTATTCGCAGAGAGGGCAAGCCTCAGTCTCTCTGTCCAGCAAGGAGTTGGTGGAGGAGAATGTATGAAAGCCTCCACTTCAGGAGGAGGAGCAAGGGCAGAAGGAACAAGGGCATTAATATAATCGAGCCAGTCAGAAGAGCAAAGCATCGCCTTCTGGGCTAAGAACGATGGATTGTACCCTTGTGCCTCTTCGGGGCGTCGGGCAGTGTGCACTATCTTTGTAGGCATAGAGGATGTGTACCACGCTACAAGTAGATTCTCCTCCAAACTGCGTCGACGGTCGATGGGCACGTAAGGATAGACCACCGAACTTCACGCATAGGAAGGGAACTCTAAAGGGTCAGTAAACTCGACAAAGTGATGGTTGATTCGCTCCCTTAAATCACAGGCCTCAGGTTTTGACTAGCTTGTCCAGTCAGAAGCCCTAGAGGAAGAAGAAGCTGCAGCCTTATCCCATGCAGAGGGTTGTGAAGAAGAACTTCTCATGTCCATATTTGCGACTTTCTAAATCAAAGGATTGAGAGCAGTTTGTTCGTAGTCCAAGGGTGAGTCAGAAGAAGAACTTCCCATGTCCATATTTGTAAGTTTCTGAATCAAAGGATTAAGGGCAATGTGTTCGTAGTCCAAGGGTTGATAATTTGCAAAGGCATCCATGACCTGAATATAGAAAGGTGGGTAAAGGTGGCTAATTAATGCATGGAGGTTCTTTCGAGGAGGAACAGCATCATCAGATGACTCTTCGTGTGCTCGATCAATGGAGGAGAAAATTGATTCGGCCATAAAAAATGTATCAGTCTGTTCGAATATTAAGGTGGTGGGGGTGTTCAAAAGATTGAAGGAGAGTTTAATGCAGATGATTAATGACAGTTACATTTCTGGAAGAATGCAAAGCCCATGCACGTTCTAAGACGTGGATAAAAGACCTTGATCCACTAATATCACCAAGTATTGGGTATATTAGTACGGGGGGTAATGTTGGCTACATATTTTGTACAAGCCAATTACAATTCGACGCGTGGCAGAATAAGGGTAATACAGGAAGACTATTCAAGTCTTCGATCCTGATCGTACACGTGGCAGTTAGTATTGGTTATTACGAGATCTGAGTAGCAGTGGATCAACAAAGAGATGTAAGGTGATGTGGCTTCAACGGTTACTCACATTTAAATTCAAATTTAGGAGGGAAGCCTAACTGCAAGCGATGGCACAGTAGAGCTAATTATAAGGCAACATGATCAGCGATCATGGAGGAGCAGTTCGACGATTGGAAATACAGTTCGATGGTCGTCCTTGAGAAGTATAAATAGCAGAGAAGGCCCAGAAAAAGGGCCCCAGACTCAGATCTAAAAAACCAGTCTTATTCTACTTATTTTTCTTTCCAGTCTTACATTTCCTGTTCTTCACATTCCTGTACTTTAAATTCCTGCACTGCACTTCGTTCATAGGAGTAGTTTCAAGTAGTAGATTGTTGCTGTAAACCTCTACGAGGCTGAGTTTGGATCATTGTAAGTTTTTCATTTTAATGAAATGCTTCAATTGTTCTTCATTTAATTGTTATCTTGCTTAATTCCCCTAAATCAAGCCACCAGTAAAAGTCCTCTTCATTGAGGCTAAAAGAATGAAAACACAATCGTCTGATAATTGGTTGGCAATTAATTTTCTGTAAGGACTGATTGATCTTTGCTGGCACGCTCGCAATTACAAAAATAACCTTCGAAAGCCAAAAAGTCAACAATGTGGTATTTGATTATGATTCATTATATTTTTTTTTCTAATTATGACTGAAAATTATTTAATTGTGACATTTATCATAATTTCATATGGTACAAAGAATGTATATATTCTAGAATGACCATAATGTAGTAAGGAAAAAATTCATACAAAATTTTCATATATAATAATATGATTCAATGTGTACCTTTCACTTTAAAAAATATATAAAAATGAATTTATTTATAAAAATGACATTATCATATTATTTTTAAATCTCAAGCCAACTCATTTAACCAAATATAAGTAGGCTTTTTTAAACAAAAAATAATAAAATATATAAAAAAAATCAATGAATTATTAAATAAATTGAACCTTTTAGCAAATGTTTGAATTGAGCCTTTTAAAAAATATATGAATTTAAGTGTTAAAATAAAGCATATGCATATTATCTTTTATATTTTTTTTAGTTTATGAGTTAAATATTCACCTCATACCCTAAAACTATCAAATTGGGCAAACATCGAACCAGGGCCACTCCTAGTGTAAACCCCTAAAAGTGGTTTTTTTTTTATTTTTTTTTAAGGAGCAATTACCTAACACTGTAACAGAAAAATAAATAAATAAATAAATAAAAATACACAAACATGAAGGGGCGGCCATGGCTTTTCACTTGTATTTCATCACAAAATTACTTGCACTCCTCATGTATTTATAATTTCTATGTGTTTGTAAATTTTTTTTTTTTTTACTCCACTGTTAAATAACTCTCCTTCTTTTTAAGTAAGTACACTACGAGAAGTTATTTGGTGGCCTGGGGCATTACGTAACTCTCTTGAGTGCCACATGATCTTGTTAGCCATTCTTAAATGCAAAGGGCGTATACAATCATGTGACTTCCGGGGCATTGCCTAACTCTCTTAAGTGCCGCATGATATTCTTAAATGCAAAGGGCGTATACAATCATATGACTTTCGAAAGCGTTATAATAATATTCTAAAAGCACCAAATAACATTTCCACAAAAATAAAGTCATATTACACCATCTTTGTTCGAAATATATAATTTTTTTGCACATGAAAAAAAATAATAAAAAAAAAGTAAAACCAAGTAAATAAATAACCAGTTAAAATTTTCTGATCTAGAACTTTGTAGATATGCTTAAGTGAGCTCTTCTAGCATGAAGAGAAACACCTTTGATGAATGTTAATTAATGTGGTTATTCTAGAAACCAAGTCTTTTATGATTATATGTATGTATTATTTTCTTGGTTGGATTTTGGAAAAATATAGAATGAACCACAATACTTTCAACTCCATGTTATGAAAACATTGGCAAAACAAATTAAATATGAGTAATGGTATATAAATTTTTTTTTTTTATTTATTTTTGCCATTTTACAAATTGATGTGCCAATAAATTATTTTTATAATTTAATTCTAGTGGGTTTCATTTCAAAAACATGGGTTTACTTTGGCAAGTCTTGTCAGTTTGTAAAAAATAAAAAATAAAATTAAAAATTAAAAAAATCCTTATAAGAAAATTTTATTTGCAACTAAAAAAAAATTTGTAATATTTATTAGTTTGTATGATATTATTATTTCCAATAAGTACATGTATAGGTGGCTTCCCTTCCTTGATGTGGAACATTTCTCATTGGTAACACGAAGAATCCTACTTCTCAAACAATATTACGGAGTTTTAAATTTTTTAAAAAATAAAACGTTATTTGAAAAGTAGTCAAAAAAAAGTAAAATCATTGAACCAAATTCATTTTAAGTACAATTTGAATCACTAATTTAAATTTACAACACGTTTTAATTTTTATTTTTTTTATCACTTTTCACACTACTTCAAGCTCCCATTTTTTTTCAATCAAACAATGATCACTTAGGTTGTGTTTGGAGTATGAATTTCATTGAAATTTTAGAAAACGAAAGGGAAACAAATAAGTGAAATATAACTATATTCCATTTACATTTTATCTATATTTTCTCTTTCTAATTCTAAATACTTACTTAAATTCATAATTCAAATACAACCCAAGAGAACAAAGAGAATCTAACTTACAAGAATATTTAACATAGATAAAAATGTAACAGATGCAACATATTTATATGTACCTACATAGGGTAAGCATGATGTAATATGTGTATGTGAAGCAGTTAGATTAATTATGATAATTGCTAAGTTTAAATAGTTAGATCTCAAAGGAGTACTACAACAAATTAGAATTGTAGAGACAAAAATTTAATAGTAAAATCACTTTTTATAGACTAAATAGTTTAATTGTCAAAAGTCTCTTCTTTTTCTTTTTTTTCTTTTTTTATCAGCGAAATTGGGCATATATAGTAATGAAGTACTATCTTTTATAGACTAAAATAGTTTAATTGTCAAAAGTCTCTTCTTTTTATTTTTTTCTTTTTTTTATCAACAAAATTGGGCATATATAGTAACGGTGGTGCTAGAGACCACTAATTTAGTGGCTCTAAATCCACCACTAATGAGATGGCAAAGCAAAAAAAAAAAAAGACACAATACAAACTGTGGCAGTGGGTGGAACCCACTGTCACATCACTAGTGGTAGCTCTAATTAGAGCTCCCACTCATTTTCCATATAGTAATGAAGTACTATCTTTTTAGAAACACATTTTTTGTTTTAAAAGTAAAACTTTTTTACATCAAATTATTTTGTCCCTACAAATAAATTTATTATAAACATGTTCAAAATTGTCACTGAAAGTTTTTTTTTTTTTACTTTCTGAAATGACCACAACTCTCATAAAGACATGAATTAGTTTCCAAATATTTTTTCCAACAAAATGTTCACTTTTTAAAAACAAAAAACAGTTTAATTCCTAAAACATGTTGTAGTGATAGGGAAAATCGTAACATAGCTTCAAAGAACTATATATTTTATATAATAGTATAAAAATATGGGAGAGGCTTCCCTCTAATTGGGTTTCTCAATTGGAGAGTATTGTTGGACCTCTGTGGGCTTACAACGAAACCCGCATCTATGATCCAAATTGTACAATATGTAAGGTTCGTCAAGTACTTCATTCTTATAAAAAATAACGTTGATCAGATATCGATAGTCACTTGATTAAATCACATTTGTATCAACAATTTATTTTAAAAATCATACATACCGTTGACACAAATATGATCTGATCAAGTGACCATCGATATTCGATCAACGTAATTTTTTTATAAGGATAAAGTATTAGATGAGTCCTATATATTTAACGGTTAGATTATCAATGCGAATTTCGTGATGGGCCGATGAGACTCAGCATCCTCCAATCCAATTTGAAACGGAGAGAAGCCTTCCTCTAAAAATATATAGAGTAAAAAATAGAGAGAACACATATCATTATCTTATCTGCAACAAATGAATAGAATAACTAGGTATATATGTATGCACTGGTGGGATAGGAATACCTTGAAGCTTCCAAGGTGTTTCCATGGCCAATCAGTGAGCACTCCAGGTTTAGAAGCCATACTTCCTCTTTCTCTCACTCCTCTTCCTTTATCTTCTACTCCAATATATTATATATAGAGCTTCACTCCAATAAATGTCTACACTTACATTTGCCAATTGTCATGAATGCATTCTTTGCAGATATTTTCCGACACTGGTATTAAACTTAGTGACTTTCCCACAGCTGTGACATTTGTAAATTTATCTTATCCTCACAATGAAAATATACATACATATATATAAAAGAATCGCTTAACTACTTGGAATTCGTCTTTTCTTTTTAATTTTATCATTTTATTTTGAATAATTTACTAATGGTGGCCTATAGGTTGAGTGAAGGTTTTTTCGTAATTATGCAAACATTCTTACTCAATTATGCAACAGGTTTTTTTCGTAATTACGCAAACATTCTTAGTTAATTATGCAACAGAATTTTTCGTAATTACGTAAATATTCTTAGTCAATTATAAAGAGTGCTGCTATTTGCACCCCATATATTATTTTGGACCCCCCAATTTTTAACTTTTTTTTATTACAATAATAATCTCAAATAAAATTACTAAAAAAGACATCATTAATTTTGGGACATCCCATTTCACAATTAAACCTACACACCCACTACATCATGAATTAGGGTTTATGAGAGCACCCACCTCCATCACCACCCATCCATCTTCCCCAAATCCCATCTTCAAAACCTACTCACCCTCAAAACCTTGAAAACGCTTTGGCGGTAATATTCCAGCTATAACAATGACAACCATTTGATTACCTACACTTCTCCGGCAATGGCAATATTCCGGCGGTAACATTGGCAACCCTTTGGTGGAATACAGGCCCAAATATTACTTATTTGTTCGGGATGGCGTTCCCGAACAAATAAGTAATGTTCAGGAATGCAAGTCTGAACATGAAAATTTCTTAATACATTGAACGATCAAAATTGTTAACGCTTGCAGAAGTTTTCATTTTTTCAAGGTCGGCAATGCAGGCCCGAACATTACTTATTTGTTCGGGAAGGCATTCCCCAACAAATAAGTAATGTTCGGTAATGCAGGTCCGAACATGAAAATTTCTTAACATATTGAACGGTCAAAATTATTAACGCTTGCAAAAGTTTTTATTTTTTCAAGTTCGGAAATACAGGCCCGAACATTACTTATTTGTTTGGGAAGGCATTCTCGAACAAATAAGTAATGTTCGGGAATATAGGTCCGAACATAGAAATTTCTTAATAAATTGAATGGTCAAAATTTTTAACACTTGTAGAAGTTATCGAAAGTAGCCCAAATCCATTATCAGGTTCAAAAGTTATTCCTTCATCACGTAGCTTTGATAATATTTATGCGTAATTCTCTACTGAACTCACAATTTTATAATATCTACCAATAAAACCAACCAAACTACTTATTATATTTTTTTTCCTGCATGAGGAGAAATTATTACGAGAAAACTAAAAAATTATGTATATATATATATATAGAGAGAGAGAGAGAGAGAGAGAAGCACATACCAACTGTGACAATGGTGAATGAGGCAGAAGAGACAATAATCATATTGGCTTTTCTTTTTCTTGGTGAGTTTTGTTAGGGTTTTTTGGAAGAGGGATTTTTTTGGGGGTGCGGGGGGTGTGCATTCAATTTGTGGAATGTTTTCACAATGATAATTTTGGTATTATTTGGGAGGGAAGAAATTTTGAGGGTTTGAAAATTTATAAGTCAGGGCCCAAAGAAATGGGGGATCCAAAATAATTCATGGTGTGCTAATAGCACAACTAATTATAAAATAGTTTTTTTGGTAATTACGCAAAATTCTTAGTCAATTATGAAATATAAATCTTTTATTTTTTAACAAATTACAAATACATTCAAAAAAATTTGTTTAAAATATGAATCGGTCCTATAATATTAGAAATTACAACTATCGTTTGTTATAAATTTTAATTTAACACAATACTCAGTGAAAAAAAAAAAACAAAAACAAAAACAAAAACAAAAAAACTATTCTTCTATGTAATAATCAATTATCAAAATTATTTATTAAAAAATATTTTTCATATCATTAAAAACTGTTAATTGACTTAATGATTTATTTATTAACAAAATGGTTAACTAAAAAATATTTTTCATATCATTAAAAATTGTTAATTTACTTAATGATTTATTATTAATAAAATTGGTCATTTGTTATGTGAGTATGCTTTATGTATTAATAAAATTAGTCATTTGTATAAATATGTATTTTCTTCTGTTTATTTATTAGTTCAGTGAATTATCTTAATAGTTTTTTTTTAGATGGAAGAATTATGTTAGTATTTATTTATATTTTTCTATTGAGAAAAGCTACACAACATAATTTTTATTTTAGATTCGGAAGAAATGTTAAACACTCATAAATTCACCCCAAATGATATGGTAATAGAATTTGAATTTACATCATTGGGTGTATAACAAATCAAAAAATGATACATATCATACTACATAATTCTACCATATATATCTAATAATTTGTTCCATTCAATTTCATAGAATAATATTTTAAGTTTTAAAAAATTATCAAAATAAAAAACTTAAATATATTGTAATAATAGCTCCTGCCTTGCACGGGCCTTCTTAAACTAGTATATATATATATGACACATCCAAAGAAAATTGTAGAAAAACTAGAAACATATCAAGCTTCGGAGAGTCAAAACACACTACAAAAAATTAAGGTTTTAAAGAATAAAATTTAGGGATAAAATTATTTTTTAGGGTCCAAATATTTTTGTTGTGAAAAATGTCGTCATTATATTTTCAACAACAAAAATTAGACATTCACTACAAGAAATAACACCTTTGCCGACCAAAAAATTGGTTGCTAAAAGCCTATTTTTAGTCGGCAAAAGTTATCCGCAACCAATTTTTTTGGTCACTACTTTGGTCGCCAATTGAGGGTCGGCAAAAGTAATTCGCGACCAAAATTTTGGTTGGTCGGGAAAAGTTGGATTTGCCGACTAAATTTTTGGTCGCTAAATATGTCATTACTGCAACTAATCCATTTTGTCGCTAAAACACTTTGGTCGTGAAAAGTGATATTTTCCCGACCAAATATCTTAGTCGCCAATTGTCACATTCCACGACCAAAAAGTTTGGTCACCAATTATCACATTCAACGACCAAAAAGTTTGGTCACCAATTGTGACATTCCACGACCAAAAATTTTGGTCGCCAATTGTGACATCCTATGACCAAAAATTTTCATCGCAAATTGTCACATTCTACGACCAAAATAATTAGTCGCCAATTGTTACATTCCACAACCAAATTGTTTGGTCGCCAATTGTCACATTCCACGACCAACCATGTTTGTCGCCAAAAGAAATGTTTGCGCAACTAAAACTTTAATCGGCAATAGACCTATTCGCGACCAAATCCTTTGGTTGCCAAAATTAATAATTTTAACGACTAATTATTTAGTCGCCAAATGTGCTTAGTAATACACCGACTACTTTATTTAGTCAACAAAAGTATAACTTATCTTTCCCGACAAATCAATTGGTCGCCAAAACTAGAAAAACAAAACCAAAATTTGGTCGCCAACATCCAACAAAATAAACCTGTAATTTATAATAATTCATCCAATTTATTCAATATAATCTGTAATTTGCAAAAATCATTCAAGCCAACAAATAAATTGAATCATGAACATTCAACAAAATACATATATCAACCATTTCTGAACCTGTTTAATTAAAGTCAACAACTATTATAAGTTTTCATCCACAAGCAATTCCAAACTACATATTTCATATAGCATAAAAATTTAAAACATAACAAGTACTTGTTATTATGTTTTAAATTTTTATCCATGTGCATCAACCCAAAAATATAACTAGTAGTCTACCAAATATTTTCCATACACACCCATCCAAAAATATAACTACTAGTGTATCCAAAAATATAACTACTAGTCTACCTTAATATTTTCCATATACATCTATACAAAAATATATAATCCTTCCAAAAATACAAAAAGTGCCAACTTGTCCTGTACAATTTAGCTTTGTGCACGAGCTCATCTATCTGTACCAAAGAAAAAGAGAAATAATGTCAGGTAAAATTGGACAAATAATGAAAAATGTCCATGAAAAGTTAAAGTCACATTAACAAATTAAATGACTATTATTATCAAATTGTAAATAAAACAACAGCATTCTTATGTCTATAGCATTACCACTTTGGTATTTCATTGTTTAGTTTTTTGAACAGACTTAAATGTAATTCAAAGAAGAACAAGTCAAAAATAATTAAATAAAACAACAGTTCACAATAATATGCAATGAACTTCTCAACTAGCAAACACAAACTATACATATTGGCATACGAGAGTGTCTAACCATACTGAAGGGGAAAATTGAAGCACAATTCAAACGGTTCATCTATCTGTACCAAAGAAAAAGAGAAATTATGTTAGGTAATTTTTTTATGAAAATATTTGCACATCACATTATTGTAAAATTGGACAAAAAATGAAACATGTCCATGGAAAGTAAAGGTAACATGAACAAATTAATTGACTATCATTACCATTTTGTAAATAAAACAACAGCATTCATATGTATATATCCAATAAACATTACAATTCTAACTATTGGTCCACAATTTGCCAATATTGACCTGTGCTTCAACAATGGAAACTAAGTTAAAATTTGGAGCTATCTGTTTTCATAATTTAGTTGTAGTTTTATATCCTTTGTACTACTATATTTTGGTCCAAAGGTTTTTTTTTCCCCCTTGTTTGTACAGTGCAGCTCTTTTTGCTTTCATTGAGATTTATTGAAGAATCAGTGAAAATGAATTTACTTAGTAGATTCTTTTTCACTACAGGTTTTTGAAGAGAGAATATTTTGTACTCCTTTCTTGCATATGGAGGGCCTTCATATGCATTGCTGGGTTCTTGGAGCTGTAACAACGAGACTTTTTAATTCTAGATTCAAAATTCTTTAGTTGAACTTTTACTTAGAGGAGGGTAAGTTTGAGAGGGGAGTGGAAGATATGAGGTTGGGAGTATCACATTTTTTTGTCTAAATATGTAACGGTGCGTCATATCAACTTTCCGCTTGCTCTCACAAGTTTGTTTAATCTAGACCGAAGTGACCGTTATGATATCGGGGCTGTTTCGAGGTTGTTTCCAATTTTTGGTCCCAAACAGCCCATTTTTGCCTTTTTTCATCACATTTTTTTTGTCTAAATATCTAACCGTGCATCCTATCGACGCGCCGCTTGCTCTCACAAATTTCTTTAATCTAGGCCGAGCTGACCGTTATGATCTCAGGGTTGTTTCGAGGCTATTTCCAAATTTTTGCTCCAAACGGCCCGTTTTCGCCTATATTTTTGTCCTATCGCCGTTTTCGCCTATATGAGATGTCATGTGCCATATGAGATGTCATGTGCCATACACAAGCATCTCATATACTGCAAAATGTTTAAAATGACCTTATTCTTCTCTCCCCTTCTCTCTTTCACCTTCCCTCTTTTCTTCTAGCCACGTCAACAACTATGGGTGCTACCATGGGTAGAAGACAATTAGGAAAAAAGTAAATAAGGTTATTGTAAGCATTTCACAATGTTTGAAATGTCTATCAATTTTTCCTTTTTATTTAAGTAATGAATCTTTAACAAAAGGTTCACAATGATCCAAATTGATAGTTCAATGCAACAAAGTGTAATGTTTTTTAGTTGAGGGGGGTAGAATGAGATACTAAGTAATAGGTCAAGAGGGAAAGTGTAGTTTTTCCTATAATTAACCAGAATAGTGCTAAACTGTAGTGTGGAGTGCTAAACTGTTGTAGTGTGGAGTGCTAATTAACCAGAAAAAGTGTAGTTTTTTAGTGTGGAGTGCTAAACTGTAGTGTGGAGTGCTAAACTGTTGTAGTGTGGAGTGCTAATTAACCAAAAAAGTGTAGTTTTTTAGTTTTTCCTATAACTGCTGTAGTGTGGAGTGCTAAACTGTTGTGGTGTCTGTCTTGCTATGCTTGGTTTGGGTTGGTATTGGTGTAGATGGGCTACTGATAAAAGGAGTAATTAATGGAGTATAATCAACAACCAAATGGAGTATAATCAAAAACCCAAGAAGTACATAGAGAGAGGATAGTAACTAATGCTTCGATTTTTCTATAATCCAAACAGACAACAAAATTAAGAATTCAATTAACTAATGCTATCTACTTGTACTATGCTAAGTTGAGTAAAACGTTTTACATTCCCAATTCAAGTAATGCAAAACCTAATAAATTCAAAATTTTCCTTCTCTTTACTAGATTTTCTAGGAAACCAAATGGAGTATAATCAACAACCCAAAAAGCAGATAGAGTTAAGAATCCAATTAAAAAATCCTGTTTACTTCTAGGTGGCTGCTAAGTTGAGCAGAAACTTTAAAAATCCCAATCCAAGTAATGAGAAGCGCAATAAATTCAAAATTCTTCATTTGAATTTTGATGTTTCTGCTCAACTAATACATTCAACTTGGCCACTGGTTAAAATTGAAAAAGGTATCTATTTAAAAGTTTAAAGAACTGATAGAAGTGTCTCACATGTAAAATAGTTCCAGACTTACATCCATGTAGAGGCAGTGCAATGGCAGAAGGCTTCAGTGCATCAGCATAATCAGCAAGTTGATGGTAGCTTCACCGAGGATGGCAGATTGTAAAGAACCCTGATGCCAATTCAATTCAAGATATCATAAAGTTAATCACTATGGGATAATGTGCGTAATAAGTGCAGAAAAATACAAGAGGCATCAGTGTATCAAGTACATATAACTAGCAGTACAGAAAAATATATTTATAAACATAAGAATCAAAGTGAAGAATTAGTGAAGAATAAGAATCAATTTGAACTGTTTACTACTTCCACATTATATGGCATATTGGACAAGTTTGTTTATTCCTATCAGGAAGAGTCAAGACAAAAGATGGTCACATTGCTTTCTTCCATTAGAATCCCCTTAGCCTTCTCGCATAACACCCTAACCTACAACAGAGAGAAAAGATGTCAATGGAGAACCCTTTTCCATTACACTAAAACAGAAAAGTATCCATTAAAAGGTGAATACTATAGCATAATAATAACAACAGTTTCATAACATGGATAAGGCAAAGTACAATATATAGATGTCCTGGGTAAGAGTCAAATCTAGGACATCATCAAGAGCCATGATAATATCTGCTCCAATTCTATTCTACAAAAGTTATAGACAAAAAACATAAAAAGATGAGATGCTGATGATCCAATTCTATTCCACAAAAGTTATAGACAAAAAACACAAACAAATGAGATGTTGAAGAGTGTGTAGACACCCCATTTTTGACTGATCTTAAGACTCAGACGTCACCGATTGAGCGCTTGGTGATGTTGCATATCGTGCTCGTCCAGAGGTTTCAGAGTCTCGGCTGCGAGCCTTACCTCCTGACTTCCGGACTCTTTCGTGCTTTGCCTCGGTTTGCGAACCAAGCTCTGTTTTCTCTTTCCAAAGGGAGGGAGAGGTCTTGTAGATCATCTCTCAGTGGCCGTAGGCTACGTTTCGTGGTCGCAGGCCATTTTTCCCATTTCGGAGCCCGGTTCCCGGTTTTCGGAGCCGTCAGGCCGTGTGCCTCGATTCGGGACCACCTAACCACCTCCGTTTGCTCCATTTTTTGGCACACACCTTATTTCCTCCCTTTCGAGGGACACTGTGGTCCGAGAGACCAACTTCCTGGTTGGACACCACTTCCGGTGCCTAACAGCCCACTTTCGGGGCCCCGAATTGCGTGTTTCGGCTCCCGAACCTTCATTTTGCATTTTTGGGCTCCGACCCGAACTTGAGATAGTCATATTTTGAGGTCCTTTTCATGTTTGATTAAGGACCTTTTATTGTTTGAGATCTCCATCTGTCACTTGCCTCTTTACCTCTTTTTAGGCCTATTTTGCACGGTATTTTAGGCGTACTTGTGGGCTGTGTTGGACTTGGTCGTAAACTACAAAGTGTCTTTTTTTTATCCCCTCTTCAACTTTGTTGAAGGGCTCTCTTCGGTTTGAGAACCGCAGCTACCACTTGCCTCTTTGTCTCACTTTAGGCCAATTTTTGGAGGGAAACTTGAAATATTTCCCCCCTTTTTTTTCCCCCTCTTTTCCAGCCTCTTTTGCCTATAAATACAGCACACCAGATCTGTGTTGAAGGGTTAGAGATTTTTGTATAAGCCTCTTGTATTATATCTCTCTCTCTCTACACTTTAACTCTCTAAATTTCTCAAGTTCTACACCCCTTTTTCACACCACCACCTAGCACCACACCACCACTTCCATTTCCAGCAGCTTGGGGAGTTTTTCAGAGGCTAGGAGGCAACATTTTTGGTCCAAGAGGCAGCAAAAGGGTTGATCTACAAGGGTAAGTCCATTTCCCCTCTTTTTGGTCTCATTTTTGCAACATTTCTTAGCCCTCTTTTCTTGCTGTTTTGAGCTCCGACCAAAACTAAAAGTAGTGTTTTTTTTAGCTCTTCTTCACCTTTCATTAAGGGCTCAACCCTGTTTGAGCCCTCCATTTGGTACTTGCTTCAATACCCCTTGGTATGTCACATTTTTGCATGAAATTTCTAGCCTGTGTGTGATCTGTTTTCGAGCACAATGTAAACTGTAAGTGGGCCTATTTTGAGCCTCTCTTCAACATTTAAGAAGGGCTCAACACTGTTTGAGTCACCCATGATGCACTTGCTTCATAATTCCTCCAATTTACCGTAAATTTGCATGATTTGTTTGGCCTACATGTAGTCTGTTTCGGAGCATGTCATGAACTGTGAGTAGGCTTATCTTGTGTCCCTCTACAACATTGTAGAAGGGATCAACCTTGTTGGGGGTCTCCATGTTATACTTGTCATTATACCCCTCTTTGACCCCCATTTTTGCATGCTTTTTTAAGCTTATCTAGCTTCTGTTTTCGGCCATCATCAGAACTGAAAGAGTCATATTTTGATCTTCTTGACATAGTTCATTAAGGGTCTTTTCTGGTTTGATGAATGTTTGGGGTACCTCATGTTATAGCCTTATGTATCCTAGTTCTTGCATGACATTTTTAGCATGTTTGCATACTGATTTGGGGGATGTCATCTACTGTAAATGTTCATATTTTTAGTCCCTCATCAGTGTTGTAGAAGGGTACTTTTCCATTTGGGCATCGCATGTATCACTTGCTTCAATACCCCTCTTGCGGAGCCATTTTTGCATACTTGCCTAATCCTATGTGTGTTTGCTGTTTAACCCTTTTTATGACTGAAAAATGCTTGTCTTGGGGCTGTCTTGCTACTGTATTTTCATTCCATGTCCATATTGTGCATGCATTGCATAGCTATAGGCCATTTCGGGCGCCTAATATCGCATTTCGGGATCATTCCATGCTTCGGGTGCACTTTGGCCATGTTTCGGGACTGTTTTCCCCCACATTTCAGTGCTGAAACTATATTTGCATGTTTATATATTATATTCCATGCCATTTCATGCCTTAGGGCCATTGCCTCGGTTTGCGTGCCCGTGTGCACGCATTTCGAGGCATCTCATTTTCATCTCATGCCCCTTATGTGAGTGTGGCTGAGGCTCTCTCGTGTTAGTATAAGTCCAATTTGCATTTGGAGTGCCATTTCATGCTTTAGTACCATTGCCTCGGTTTGCGTGCCCGTGTGCACGCATTTCGAGGCATCTCATTTTCATCCAACGGCCTCTTATGTGAGTGTAGCTGAGGCTCTCTCATGTTAGTGTAAGTCCATTTTGCATTCTGTATGTCATTTTAGTCTCATCGCATTGCGTATGCCATTGCCTCGGTTTGCGTGCCCGTGTGCACGCACTTCGAGGCATCTCATTTTCATCTATCGGCCTCTTATGTGAGTGTGGCTGAGGTCCACTCGTGTTAGTGTAAGTCCAATTTGCATTGCGTATGCCATTTCATGCCTTAGGATCATCGCCTCGGTTTGCGTGCCCGCGTGCACGCATTTCGAGGCATCTCATTTTCATAGCATTGTGCATGCTAGGATTGTATTTTAGTTGCATTCATGCATATCATGCATATTGCATCGTGTTCGGGATAGGAGTTAGCCCGGGCACGGGAAACGAGGCGCGTTTCATACTCCGAGTGACGGAACGGGTCTCAATTCCCAAGTCACCGACACTCCGGATTACCCATGATGGAGTTAGGTTTTATTGTAGCATTCATCTGCATTCATCCTATATTGAGTTGTGCAATCCGACTCCTCGGCCATCATGCATCGAGATGCGTGATTGGTGGCACGAGGATCGAGGCATGCATATATTTGTGAAATACATTGCTATGCCCCTTTCCTGCTTTCTGTTGCAGCATATCAAGAATCAGCAGTCTTCCGAGGCTTGGCACGCATTTCGAGGAACATTGCAAACAGAGGCTAATTGGGGCATCCCAGTGGATTTCCGAAAAGGCAGCCCAGCATACATCATTCAGCGGAAGTGAGGCAGCCCCTGGCTTGCATGCCAGTTTACAGTTTTTCTTAGTTAATTTGTTAATTAACTAGGAATTTGTATATTATTCGGACTGTATTATTCTTTCATTTCGGACTGTATTATTTATTCGGACCCTCTGCGCGAGGGCAATGTTGTAATAAGTGTGGGTGAGTGTGATGTATGTCTTCCAACCCCACGTCTTTCTTCCCTTTTATTTATCCGCTTATGATGGTTAGATTAGGGCATATTTCAATTAGCATACAGTATGACAGCATGTTTGCATCATTCATCTGTTTTGCACGCACCGGGCTCGGCGCATCATACAAACTGCATTTGTATTTCAATTCCAAATTGAATACGTGTTAGTTGTAGCATTCCATATGCCATGTTTAGAATAGCCGAGCCTGCTATAGTTGCATCTTTGCATGTGTTGCATTAGGCATTTCTATATAACTAGGATCATGCATGATTTCTAATCGGTTTTCTGTTTTGGCTTGGAGTACTCGGTGAGTTTTATGCTTTAGCATCCTTGCATGCGTGTGAGTGACTGCCATGAATAGCATGCTTACCATGAGGCTATGTGCTTATGTGATATAACTGCCTTAAATGCCTGTGGGTGGAGGTTGAGTTACTTGGAGTGGAACAAATCATTGACTGTTTGTTTTAAGCCCACTAGATAGTGGCAAAATCATGCTTTCTAAGCCCACCTGAGGGTGGAAAATCCACGTCTTAGCCTACCTACGGGTAGCACCATCAAACCATTTTCAAACAAACAAACATGAAATGTTTTGTTCCAATTCAAGTGATCCAGTCTATACTTGTATGTTGTGCGCATCACATAGTAAAACTAGGCTAATAACCGGAATAAGAACACACAATGTTTTCAAAAATAGATGTCATGGTTAGTAGAGGCCGGTCTTTGACCGGGCGAGCGGGGTTGCTCACGAAGTGACCTTCCCCAATCGTACCCAAGTTCCCGAGCCGAGGCAACTTTGGTGATGACGGACACGTGGCCTTTGGCACCGAGTCAGGGTTTCCTAAATTTCCCATAAAAAAACATTTAGGTGGCGACTCTGTATCTGGCAAAGCAGTCCATGTTTGGCACTTCTTTCAAAAAAATCTGTTTTCCAAACGATTTGCCGGATTTGGACTCTTTGGTTCAAGATTAAGAACCGTGACATTTTGAGTCCTTCGAACTGTAGTGACCCAATATCGAACCGTAACGGGGGAGACTCGCACTCCTCGCCCGGGATGCGTTCGGGGACGTCTACAGAGTGAAGCTGAACAGATATAAAATAACAATGAACCCTTAAAATTCTCACACAATGCTTATGATAATCACTGTTTAATGCAAACCCCATAGATGCCATGATTGATTAAAAACAGCAGCCATTTTGTAAAAACATTGGTGTATGAGAAATTTAATATAAATATAATGAACATAATTATTTTTTAAGGTGGTTAATTCACAAAAAATTGGAAAGCTTATTTTTAATGGCATAAGTCATGACTCGTGTATTATAGTCCCCCCAACTGGTATAGTTACACATTTAAGAAAAAAAGATAAATCAATGTAATACAGAAATCTAATCTACAGTCAAATCTGTGAGTTGATACATCAAAGTAGCACGTTAAGGAGGGTTTATCCATCAATCAATGGATTAAGAGAGCATCCATCACCCTCCCAGCAAATTAAGAATCTTGGGATGAGATTGCAGATAACTAAGTATTGCTAGCTGACTGTTCAATGTGAGGTGTATAAATTTGAACAGGAAGATGTTTCAAGTAATAATAAAAAAGGGGTGGTTTAAAAAATAAAAAAGACAATCTAGTTTTGGCCAGTTAATCGATGACGTTAGGAGGGGTGAACCAGATACAAACATAACCTTTGACATTATTTGCATGCAATGGCTACTCTCACACAAACTTGTATTCCCATGATTGCCAGGCCAGGGATTTCACCATTGAACCAAGCAATGCTGCTTGAATGGTTCGAAAAGTACAAAACTTTGAAAGTAAAAGAAAGAGGGAAAATTTAAGAGGAAGTGGCACAAAGAGAGAATTAAATCCATGCACATACAAAGAAAAGTAATGGCCACAATATGGAGCCTTTGTTAACATAACAAACCATACTAAAATTTTATTGGCAAGAAAATATTTACTATAAAAATTATGAGTCTGTAAATAAAAATAGATTCTCCAATTTGTTAAAAACAAGCAAAATGTACCCACTTGGATCTGAATTGATTCTTCAGGTGTTAAGAACATTGGCTTTCCATCAACCGGCGACAGCAATAAGATAATTAAGCCTCAGTTACTAGCAACATCAAAAACAGAGGTGAATTCCCATACTTGGTAAGTTTAAGAGTGAGAACTAATAAAACAAGAAGAAGAAAATAAAATAAGAAATAAGAACTCATAAAAGTTATAACTAATACAACAATAGCTAAGTAATTGAGCACTGATGAGAATGTTTTCTACTATAACAAATGCATTATTTGCTAGCACCAGATACAACACATAATGATGAAAAAAATCATAACCACAAGACAACTTTGTTTGCAGGCAATCATGTAGTTGACTACAAGACTAACAATTGGAAAAGAACATTACACAAAATCATGTAAACAAAAAATGGCTAGAACCCAACATAGTCTCATCTCTTTATATATATATATATGGTAGTGGTCCCACCATGACTCAAATCACATTCTCAAACTATTATTGGTCAATAACAAACCCATTTATCAATAGCAGACCCCTAAGAAGCATGGGCATAAACATGTGACACAATACAAACACGCCATCATGTCAATTTTCAAAAAAAGCAGGACAGGATTCATGGGGACGCACAAAATATATAGTTTTCTATATTTATTATATGTCATATATATAACTATTTTATTAAAAGATAATAAAAAATGCAAGATTACACTAATTCCTAAATTCTAAAGAATGGCAGATTAATAGATATAAATCTCTATTGTTTTATTTATCATTGGATCTGAAGTTCTTTTTTTTCACAAACTTCTATTGTCTTCATGTATATCTAACCAATGAACACACATGTCCCCCAACTCAAGCATGTCCTGGTCTAAAAAATTTTAAAATTTAAACATAGGACAAGAAACAAAAAAAATAACTTGACTTTTATTTGCAAACAATAATTTTATCATAAATGGATTTTTAAGAGCAAGGGTAATAAGGTAACTTTGAAACTTCTGTTAAATCTGTCTCTAGCCAACAACTCTAACAAGGGAAATTAGTGTTATTTTCAAATGTTCAAGGGATCTAGCTTTGTTTCAACAAATGTAGAGGGGAGGTAGCCAAGCAATCAGAACAACATGAAAGAAATGTAAATGATGGTCATGCATAAATCCTTGGTCTGTTTTGTCCAATATATGGTAGCTTCTCCTCTTTTAATAGACAAGCAAACAACAATTATCCCCTGTGCACATGGACTTTTTTTTTAAACAAAACTATCCCCAGTGCACATGGACTTGAAACATAACTCAGAATGATCCCTTTTAAGGAAGAAAAGAAACCAACTATCACAAGCTCAAGGATAAGTAATACTAATCAAATTTTAAGTACTCACTACAATGGCCTAAATAACTCACATTGGGATATTTACAGCATACTTCAGGGATTACTTCAGCAAGCAAATCTGCACCCTTTCGATAAACCAATCTACTTATCACAACTATAACAATTTCATCAGTGTTAAGTCGTTCTGGAGCAGGCTTGAACATAGCTATGTCGATAATATTTGGAATTACAAAAACCTTCTCTGGTGGTAACCCTGACCTTAGAACTGTGTTTTCTTTACTTGTATGAGAAACACAAATGGCCTGACTCACATCTGTATAACTTGTAAGGGTATTTATAAAGTATAGTATAGTATAGTACCTCTGTTCCAGCTATATTCATTCCTGAGTAGTGCCTTCCCACTAGGCCTAAACGGTCCATTTTCAGAGAATGCCCCAACCCCCAATGAAGAACAACCAGGCCCTACCACCAAAATAAAAATCAAAATTTTTAAAAATTAAAAATAAAACTAAATACCCATAATGTGGGTGTGTATGAAGAAGTGAGAAGTTGGAGTACCTCCATTTAACCAGATAACAAGAGGCTTGGAAGCCGGATTTCATTCAGCTTCAAGAACGAGAGCTCTCTGTTTCTTGGCATCAATGGTCACATACCCAGAAAATTACTGGTAACTGACTTGGGGTTGGCCAGGTAGTTGATGAATTCTGTCCGATGCAAAGAGGGAAAATGAAGAAGAAGACTCTACTACTTCCATGGAAAGAGTAATTAGCTGTAACAGAGATGGGGTATGGATCTGCAATCTGTGTGGATCACTCACGGATCTGTGTGGATCGACTCAGATCTTGGCCTACGGTTGTCAGAACATAGTTGACGCCGCCGTATCTTGCAGCATCGGCTAGGGTTTTACGATCAAAATTCTGTGTGTGTGTGTGTGTGTGTGTGTGTGTGTGTGTGTGTGAGAGAGAGATGAAATAGAAGATGTAGGGAGAGACGGTGGTTCTAGTGGCAAAGTAGGTGAGGAGGAGGTGCGTCGCAGGAGGGAAGGGGAGGCGGTGGTTCTGTTCTACGTGTTTTAAAGAGGGAGAGGAATGGGTTTAAAGAGAGATGAGGTTTGGTTGTGAAGGAGAATCTATGTGAGAGAGTAAACAATCTGTTTTTGTTTAAACAGAGAACAGGCGGGCGTTATTTCCCTCTAAAATTTTCACACCTTTGGCGACTAAAAACAAATTTGGTCGCCAATTAATTTTATAAATCATTTGAAATGACTTCCTCAAAACATTTTAGTTTTTTGGCGACAAAAATATTTTTTAGTCATTGAAAATAAATTTTTGGCAACCAAACTTTTGGTTGCCAAAGATAAAAAATAAATTTTTATTTTTCATTCAGCGACTAAATTATTTTAGTTGCCAAAACTATCTATACAACGACTAAAATATTTTTTAGTCGTTGAAATTAAATTTTTGCCAACCAAACTTTTGGTCGCCAAAGATAAAAAGTAAATTTTTGTTTTTGATTCGGCGACTAAATAATTTTAGTTGCCAAAACTGTCTATACAGCAGCTAAAATATTTTTTAGTCGCTAAATATAAATATTTTACGACCAAACTTGTTTCAAGGGGTGTGGTAGAGAGAAGGTTGAGAGAGATCAGGAATCGAGACGAGGACTCAAATCTGATTCAGATCTCGACGATCTTTTGGATCCGGCGGAGGCACCAGTGGAGGAGAATGAGGATGAGCCTAGCTGGTGCAGTGGGTGTTTAGGAGAGAGAGAGAGAGAGAGAGAGAGGCACCAGCAATGAGGTGGAGGTGAAGGAGAATCTGTGTGAGAGAGAGAACAATCTGATTTTCAATAAACAGAGAACAAGCGGGGACAATTGGTTTCCCTCTAAAATTTTCACACCTTTGGCGACAAAAGTAGTTTTTGGTCGGCAAATGTTAATAATCGGTGACTAAAATTTTGTTGTAGCCAAAGCTTAATTAACGGCGACTAAAATATTAGTCGCCAAAAGTATTAATTTGGCGACTAACTTTTTTTTGGTCGGAAAAAATAAATATATGACGACTAATTTTTTTTTGGTCACTGAGTATAAGTTTTTGGCGACCAAAATTTTGGTCGCCAAAGATAAAAAATAATTTTTTATTTTCCATTCAACGACTAAATAGTTTTAGTAGCCAAAACTCAATATACGGCGACTAAAATATTTTTTGTCGCTAAAAATAAGTTTTTTGGCGACCAAAATTTTGGTCGCCAAAAGATAAAAAATAATTTTTTATTTTCCATTCAACGACTAAATAGTTTTAGTAGCCGAAACTCAATATACGGCGGCTAAAATATTTTTAGTCGTTGAAAATAAGTTTTTGGCGACCAAAATTTTAAATAATTTTTTATTTTCCATTCGGTGACTAAATAGTTTTAGTAGCCAAAACTCAATATACGGCGACAAAAATATTTTTAATCGCTAAAAATAAAGTTTTTTGGCAACCAAAATTTTGGTCTCCAAAAGATAAAAAATAATTTTTTATTTTCCAATCGGCGACTACATTGTTTTAGTAGTCAAAACTCAATATGCGGCGACTAAAATATTTTTTAGTTACTAAAAATAAGTTTTTTGGCAACCAAAATTTTGGTTGCCAAAAGATAAAAAATAATTTTTTATTTTCCATTCGGTGACTACATTGTTTTAGTAGCCAAAACTCAATATACGGCGACAAAAATATTTTTAGTCGCTAAATATAAGTTTTTTGGCAACCAAAATTTTTGTCGCCAATTCCACAACCAACTTATTTTTGATCTTCCGCGACCAACTTATTTTTTGGTCGCCAAAATATGACCTTCCGCGACCAAATCTGTAGTTGGTCGCCAAAACCATACCACTTTCTGCGACCAACTCATTTTTTGGTCGCCAGAATATGACCTTCTGCGACCAACTCATATTTGGTCACCAAAAATAATCATCATTCGCGACTAATTAATATTTGGTCGCCAAAAGGTAACTTTTAGCTACCAACTTTTATATTGGTCGCGGAAAGTGGTCGCTAAAAGTGCAGATTCTTGTAGTGATTAGTGACGAATTATTATCCTTTTGGAACCAAATTTTTTGTCACAAAAAATAAACTATTTTGAGATCAAATTATTTTATTCCTAAAAGTTTATTTATTAGTGATATTTTTAAAATTTTCTCGCTAAAATTTATATTTTTGACTTTTTAAAATAATCTTTTAACGACTATTTTTACGACGATAAAAATTGGTGTAGAAATATCGTTTGCAATAAATTTTTCGTCATGTTGTAGTGACAATTGTACAAATTTTGAAGGCTACATTTATTATACATACTGTTACTGGGATTGGGTTGTTGAATAGTAGTTTGTGGTAACAATGGCACCCAATTCATTTATGTATCTTCATTTCCGGTAAACCAAAAAATGAAAAAACACAAACAAAAAAAAAAATGTAATAATGTCACTGTGTGGGTGTCTGGAAATGTGGCTATTTTAATAGATTGTTTTAATTTTTAACTATTTTAATAAATAAAAATAGTTGTGTTTGGAGAAAAAAAAAATTGACTTTTCAAGAAATTTTTTAACGACTATTTTTACGACAATAGAAATTGATTCATAAATATCTTCTATAATAAAATTTTTATCATGTTGTAGTGACAATCGTACAAATTTTGAAGGCTACATTTATTATACGTACTGTTACTGGGATTGGGTTGTTGAGTAGTGGTTTGTGATAGCAATGGCACCCAATTCATTTATGTGTCTTCATTTCCGGTAAACCAAAGAATGAAAAAACACAAAATGTAATAATGTCACTATGTGAGTGCTTGGAAAGGTGGTTATTTTAATAGATTATTTTAATTTTTAACTATTTTAGTAAATTAAAATAGTTGTGTTTGGGAGTTGAATTTTTTTGTAGTTAGATGTAATGTTTATGAAAGAAAAATTAAAATGATTATGGGCAGTGGCGTAGCCAAGAATTTAATGAAGAGGAGGCACAAATTAATGATAACATCAGTGTGTTTGGTTTGAGTTTTTTGAATTAAGTATTTTGAAAATTGAGTTTTTTGTTTTCGTATTTTTTTTGTTTTTAAGGAATATTTTTAAAATTTTAAACATTTTTTTACTTTTTTAGATGTACTTTACTTAGATGTATTTAAAAAGTAAAAAATTTGTGAAAAAATATATTAAAAAATTAATAAATACATAAAAATACAAATAATGTACAGAATTTTCAATTTTTTTTTTTTGTATTTTTGGTATTTAGTGAATTTTTAAAAGTTTTTTTTCATAAATTTTTTACTTTTTAGGAATATTTATGTTAGGGATGTCTAAAAATTAAAAAAATTGCTTAAAATATTAAAAAAATTCAGTAAAAATAAAAAAACACGGAAAATAAGAAAGTACTATTTTCTTAAAAATGTTTTTAGAAAACTCTAACCAAGCAAATTTTTTTTTTTTATAATAAACAACAATGAGATATTACTAAACTTAAATATTAAGAGTCCATTTGGATAAATGTGAATTTTAAATTAAAGGATTTGAAATTAAATTTTATATAAATATTGGGGAGTAACTATTTATAGGTAGATTGGAAAATTAAAAAAAGAAGATAAGTTGCATAGTTTTAAATCGCGGTATCGGGTAACGTAACGGTATCGATTGCGAAGTATCGGTATCGGTAGTATCGGCCGGTACGTATCGGGAATCGGGTGTCACAGCCGTGAAATTTTAGAAATCATTAGCAATCCCTCTAAAACTCAATTTTATGCATTTTTTTGACTCTTTTAGCCTTAATTTGTAACATTTTAATCAAAATTTTGATATGTAGGAACACTTTTGACTCATTTTCAACTAAATGATATGTATTTATTTTAGTCTCAATTATAACTTTTAATTATCTACAATAACAGTTTTCAATTGACAAATATTATAATTCTAATTTACTTAGAAACAATAATATATTTAAGATAAAAATAAAAATCTAATTAGAATAAACCTCTTTAAAAATATATATATATAAATCTTAAACATTTACACCAAAGCAAGACACAACTAAAAAATATAAAAAATATAGTACAAAAACATAGCACCAAAATAAATAAATAACCAATAACAAACCTTTCCACTAATCCAAGCTTTTGACAGATTTGATTGAATATTTATTTTTCTTATTTTTTTTCCCTTGTTCTGCTCAATAGAAATATATATATATATATATATATATATATATATATATATATATATATAATATAAACAGTGGTGTAGTGTAGGTGTATAAACAAAGAAAAATGAGGGGAAAAAACCCCCTAAACATTCAGCACAGGAACTAAAATAGAGCATAGCAGCAGCGGTTCCCAAAAACAGAGTATAGCACAACAACTCACCAAAAACAGAGCATAAACACAAATTATAACTTGCAACTCAGGGACAAACCGTCTTTGAAGAAGCTTGAAGATCAAAGTGAACTCCACAGCCCAAAGAAGCTTAGATCTTGCAGGTTTTCTGCGCTGATTTTCATCCGTACCGGCGACAACCAACGTGTATCGGACTGTATTGTCGTATGTATCGGATTCAGGCCGCCACGTACCGGGACTCGGACATTACGGCTGTGAATTTCATTCTCACCGGTATACCAGTCGATATCCGAATCGGTGCTTCGATTTTCGGTACGAATCGGCCGGTACGTACCATACCGGCCGATATTTAGAACTATGATAAGTTGAGATAGAAATAATATATTTTAGTAGAGAAATTCTATAAAACACACCATAAAAAAAAGTATCTATCATATGTTGCAATTATGATCTTCGTGGTCTTTGGTTATGCCACATTATAGTGTTAGATATAATTTAGTTATAACTTCTTGTAATTGTTATTTTGGTTATGACTATATATCAAGTAATAGTTAGTTATAACTCATTTTGATATTAGTTATGACCTATTGTAATTTTTTTTTTTTTTTTTTATAATTGAAGATGTGTTGCTTGATTATAATTTATGTAGTGGCCATTTTAATTATGAATGAAAAGAAACATATGGAAGAGAAACTCTATATGTCAAATGTACTTAACAATCTAATAAATTTCATATATCTTCATCGAGGCTAATTATGTTTGCATGTCAATAATGATATACATCACCATTATATTGAAATTTTCATAAATAATAATATAACTTATCATAGTCTCTTTATTTTCAATCAAAATAACCATTATTGTTCTCATAGTTTTAAAAATGTTATTGACATTTCACTTTAAATAATATTTTTATAAATTTTTTTATTTAAAATATTTTCTTTATGTTTAGAAAAAAAAAATTCCAAAAACCCAGGGGGGGACATGACCCCCCTGGCCCTTGTGTGCCTCCGCCTCTGATTATGGGTTGATGTGACATTTTGTCTTATTATCTATTTTAGTCAATTTTGTCTTTTAATGCTATTTAGCTAAAAAAGCCAAAGCTTTTTCTTCCCAAACACCCCTAAACCCTTCAATGTAGGTTGGGTTTCTGTCCAATTCAAATCCAAACTTGAGGGTACACAGATTTCATTTCGATGATTTGAATCATTCATTTTGTAGAGTCTTCTGTGTATATCATTTATGAAAAAATCTAGTGAATCAAATAACGTTAACTTTTTTTTATTGTATCGTGTTTGATGGATGGAAGCATATCGAAAAAAATAGCAAACAAATGGATCGAATCAGGAACAAATTCAAAATTAGAGATACTCTTATTAAGAACGAACAATATTGTGAAAATTTTTTAATTTTATTAATCAAATATAAACTTAAACCGAATAACCCTAAGGCTTACAACCTTATTTACAATAAATCTGTTTCTTGGACAACAAGAAACTAATAAAATAGTAAATGAAAACAAAGCTAATAGAATAGTAAATTGTATCGAATCAAATTAAGAAACTAAATAAATCTATATTATTCTATACTAAATTAAATATTTCTAACTAAATATTAATTCCAAAATATAAAATAAAAATATATAATATTTTTAAAGGCACTTAGGCAATAAATCCAAATATGGATTTTTCTTCTCGAAAGGTCCACGCGGTAAAATGTTATGTCACGCCTCGAAAATTTATACGATCTAAATTCATCAACTTTCATTGTTTAATGTAAATGGAATTAAGTCTCAATATTAACATCATTCTCAAATCCCCAACATTTGGGTTCATAACTATCAAGAGATTTACAAAAGATATTCCACATGTGAGTATACATTCAACATTTCTAGTATATGAATTTATAGCATGTGGCATAAAAAGTCAAGTACAATTAAATGCCCTAAATGGCTACAACTTTCAAGGCTTAAGCTCGGTTACACAAAAAATGGTTCTCCGGACCCATACATGTAAAGCTCTTGGCTTGTCAAAATAATTACAACAAAAGAAAAGAGCATTGTGCTTTCAAAACATATCTCATGCCTCTAACTTGATGGGATCACCCCACATCCTTTCCTGTACAAAATCCCATAGGATTGAGCACAAAAACCAATAGGAAAAATCTTCACAAAGTATAAATATTTTATACAATTTCACGGGATGAATGCATATGCCATGCCATGCTCAAAAAACATATATATCTACCTTTTGAAACTTTTGTGCAAATGAAATCATGAGAATTTAACAATTCAATAATTTCAATGTAGTTCAACGGGACGGTAAATACGACTCAAGTAATCCCTAGGTTGGTGTCTGCAAGTAGACATAACAAGCACTATCAATCTCCACTTTACTTGTAGCTAACCGGAAGGCATGTGGTATCTCTTCCGTGCGTGTTTTCGTTCTTTTCACCATGGACACTCAGGCCTACTTAACCAATACCAATTACACCTTCTATCCAGACTTACCAACGAATTTATCCCAAAAACAAATCAATATAATCTTGTTTCACAAAACAATCTCCTTTCTCAAAACAATACTTTTTTCCAACGTAATATTCAAAATGAATTATATCAATAACAAAATGGAATGACTATACAAATGCCCATTGTAATAATCAGGTTCCATTTAAACATCTCAACAATACCAACTTGAAATGTGATAATAATTAAATCACGTGCTAATGCTATACATTTCTATATCAATACCTTGAAATTTCTTAATTTCTTAATTCATCCACACAATCCTCCATTGTGATCAAATTTCACATCTCTTATCAATATAATATCATAGTATATTTTTTCCAAGAGACAAAATAACAATAACAACATTCTTGAATTCTCCACATATTAAACATCATCTTTAGCATTTGTTCTTCCATAATAACGCCAACACACTCAAGCTTTTCAAATTCTACAATTTCTCATTTTCTCATGAAATCTCTTCATTTGATACAACTATAGAATTTCCTCCATCATTTACTCACATGGTAAATTATCAAGCATCAATTTGCCAATCTCACAAGTTTTTTCCAAAATTTCCAAATTCTAGGGTTTCCATAAAAACAAGGTTTTTGTTCCATTATCGAAAGAATTTTTTTCCAAAACAACATCCACACCTTATAACATACTCATATTCTCAAGAGTTTTGGGAAAAATAGATGAAATCAATTCCAAACATCATTTAGGGTTCAACAACCCAAAATCATAACTCAAAATATGATAAAATACTCAAAACACATATAAACTTATAAAAATGTATATATAACTCAAAGATTATCCCTACTTCAAGCTTTGGAGATGAAGAGAATGAAATCCTAGAAATCAAAGTCAACAAAAACACAAGTCAAACGGTTATAAACGTAACCTTCATCGCCCTCTTTGATTTGGTGTAAGAACCCCTCTCAAACTCTTGAAGATTTGAGCTAAATCTTAGAGAGAAGTTGGATTTTTGGTATGTTTTTAGAGAGAAGGGAGAGAATAGATGGATACAGAGAGAGAGAGAAAAAAAATTGAGCCAAAAGCACTCTTGGCATTACTTTTCAGGAAAAGAGCACTAAAATCGAGACAGAAGCACCGAAATCCACTTGAGCGGTTTGAATTCCGCACGAGCAAAAATTTTAGCCTCAAGGGTGAATTGCTCCAAAGAGCGACCTAGAAAATACCACCAAAATCTACTTTAGCGGGACCCAAAATCCGCTCAAGCGGTTTTCTGCCCAGAAAACACTGAAATTTTTTAAAAAACTCTGTGAGGATCTGCTCAGGCGGATTCCAATTCCACACGAGCAGTTTTTCCGAAAAACTCAAAAAAACGATTTTGCAAACCAAGGCAAGTTCCAATGTCCAAAACTCAAAGTTTTTAACTCAGAAAAGTTAAGAGAGGTTAAGTAAGAGTAGAAAGAAATCTCAACGACTCGAAACGATGAATAAAACACTGAAAGAAGTGTATACTCAACTACACAATACTATTCAAGCCCTAAAACCCGGGATATCACATGTTATGTCTATAAGGACAAGCATCTGTGAAATGACCAAACTAACCCTCCCTCTCTTCATTCTCTCTTCATTGAATTCACGTTTATTATCTGATAAAAGCAAACCCATTTATCTGTTAAAATCAAACCTACTTTCTCTCTCTATCTCTCTAATAAGTTGACAGATCTCTCTCTCTCTCTCTCTTCCCCCCAAGCTTTATCTGATCTTTCACATCTTCTCTAAGCAGTGATCGAATCCGCCGCCGTCGCCTCTCGCACAGTGTCGTTGACTAATTTCTGCTCTCGGTAATGTACAACGTGTTGGAGTTGTCACAACTGGTGTTGCAGCTCAGATGGTGCAGACGTCCCCGAACGTCTCGGGAGGGAATCCCGTTTTGTTCATTGGGCTCACTACAGTTTAGGACTCAATGTCACGGTCCTGTATCTAATCTCGCAGAGTGCAATGCAAGACCGATGAATCATCAAAGAGTCCAAATCAGGCATTCAGGCAGTTATATCATATAAACACATAGCCTCATGGCAAGCATGCTATCATGGCAGTCATTCACACACATGCAAGGATGCTAAAGCATAAACACTTACCGAGTACTCCAAGCCAAAACAGAAGCTATGTTAGAAATCAATGTATGATCCTAACTATACAGAAATGCCTAATGCAACACATGCAAAAATACAAATATAATAGGCTCGGCTATTCTAAGAATGGCATATGAGATGCTACAGCTAACACGTATTCAACTTGGAATTAAAATACGATGCAGTTAGTATGATGCACCGAGCCCGGTGCATGCAAGACAGATGAATGGATGCAAAACATGCGAGCATAAGTATGCTAATTGAAACATGCCCTAATCTAACCATCATAAGCTGGTAAATAAAAGGGAGAAAGACGTGGGGTTAGAAGACATACATCATACACACACACACTTATTACACAATTGTGCCCTCGCTCGGAGGGTCCGAATAAATAATACAGTCCGAATAAATAATTAAATATTACAAAACCCTAATTAATTAACAAATTAACTAAGGAAGCAAAATAAACTAATATGCAAACCCATGGACCGCCTCAGCTCTGTTCCGAATGATGAAAGATGCATGCATGCTCGCGTCGCCTCGTCGGGAAATTCCTCGCGATGCCTCGATTTGCCTCTGTTTGCAATTAATCCCGGAATGCTGTGCAAAGCTCTACAAGGCTGCTGATTTCTGGTTTGCCTTGAAGACCAGCAGAAACTAGCAGCCTCTGGACCCAAAAACCCAACCTTGAACCTCTGAAAATACCCTCCAAGGACCTTAGGTTGATGATGGAAGTGTTAGGCTATGAGAGGTGGTGCAAAGGGCCCAAGAACCAAGCAATTTAGAGCTCAAAAGAGAGAGATATAAAGAGAGATATATTGTTTAGCCCTAGCAATTTTCTGAACCAACACAAAGGAGGGAGAGGCCCTCCTATATAGACAAAGAGGTCTAAAGCTTCTCTTGGAAGCTTCTCCTATATGGAGGATGCTTCAAATGGCTCCCAGCTAGCACAGCTGGAACACACTCAGAGAGACAAAACAGAGGGTAGCTGGCCGACCAGTTCAAAAGGGTCAAGGTGGTCGGCCACCCCCTAGGATGAAGCCCCAGAAGTTAGCTTTCCAATGGCCAAACCTTGCATTAAAATTCCTCCTGTGCAAAACGTTATGCCTGTTTTGGTGAAGCCGCGCAGATTTGGTCCAACCGGATTGATGCCCTACTTCAACCAACCATATCTCCCCCACCCGGACTTGGCTTTAAGAGATTCTTAAGTGCAAAATGAAGCCCCAGAAGTAAGCTTTCCAACAGTGGTGGCCTCATATATTAAATCCAAGTATGCAAATGAATAAGCCCGATTTAGCGAGGACCGCTCGGCTTTTTCTCTCCTTCCCGGATTCATGTCGAACCACTTTTGACCACCTAAGTGGTCGGACATCTGATTTTCTGGTCTTCCATGTGGCCACATTGAAGCCCCAGAAGTTAGCTTTCCAATGGCACCAACCTTGCATCAAAATTCCTCCTGTGTAAAGAGTTATGCCCGTTTCGGTGAAGCCGCGCAGTTTCGGTCCTACCCGGATTCATGCCGAACTTCTCCCAAACTAGTTTTCCTCTCTCTTCTCCTCTTTTCTTTAACTCCAAACCCCTAGACAAGGTGTTTTGAAAGATTTTTCAAAGATTTCATCTCTCTTTCATTCATTTTCACTTTGTCCTTGCTCGGTTTACCGAAAAGCGCAACATTTGACAAAATGCGAGCCTCGGAACATCGTAAAAACTTTATTTCAAAAACGTTTTGAAAGAGAGGGTTTTAAGGTCTAAAATCTTTTGATCAAGATTGTTTTGGTCCAAAAAGGGGTATGAAGTTGAGATTTGACTCTCTCCTTGTCGAAGAAACTGAACTTTTCCCCTACACACCTTTCTCCACCATGTAAACCATCAGTCGCGTCCAAGTCTTAAGGGCGGTCAAAAATGGGGTGTCTACAGTTGCCCCTCTTTGACAGAACTCGGAAGTCAAGAAGTGACGGGAGTGAATGTCAAAGCCCAGAGACGACTCATTTTTGACAAGGTCGAAGACTTGGACAAACAAACAAAGTACAGACAAATAAATGGTTGCGCCCACAGGCTGCCTACGTATCCCTCTGCAAGGAATCAAACCAGCGTAGTTCAGGGGCAGGATGCAAAATGATATGCAGAAAGATTTTGATAATTGGACTTATACGCTACGCGAAGCCGATTTGAAAATTGGACTTATACGCTACGCGAAGCCGGTTTGATAATTGGACTTATACGCTACGCGAAGCCGGTCTGATAATTGGACTTATACGCTACGCGAAGCCGGTTTGAAAATTGGACTTATACGCTACGCGAAGCCGGTTTGAAAATTAGGTTTATACGCTACGCGAAGCCGGTTTTGAAAATTGGACTTATACGCTACGTGAAGCCGGTTTGAAAATTCAGGATTTATGTAATGCACTGTAATGACTAAAATGCAATGTGATAGCTAGGAAAAGGGAGGTACCTTACAGGGGCAATTGGCAATGACTTACCTTGGCAATGTCCTACCTCATGCTGATGTGGGAATCTTCCTCTTCTTCTCAGTTGAACCACAGGTACTACTTTTCTCCCTGACTATGGTTGCAACTTTCCCTATTCTCCAACAAGGTGACAGACTAGGTTGATTCAGTATCCAGAATTGAGGCGCATACATATGCTATCTCAATCTATGGGGCTGCCATACAGATTTCAAGCCGAGGATATACCCCTGGGTATTTAAACCAGACTTTAGTCTCGGAAATCCCGAACCTTTGCGTTCTAGGCAAGAGCCATTCGAACTCTAAAACCACCGTCTCAGTTGGTCTCCTAGGAACTCACCGCAAACACAGGCAAGTGGCTATACCAAACCACCGGAAGTCGTTCGGGCACGACAAACACCAAAGGAATTGCACATTTAGAGGATTTAAGGTCTCCTAGACCAGAAAGTGCACAAGACAGTGCGAATAAAGATGCAGGATTTAAAGTCTCCTAGACCAGAGGATTTAAGGTCTCCCAGACCAGGTGAGTGCACAAGACAGTGCGAGCTAAAGGTGCACAAAACAGTGCGAGTAGGGTGAATGCACAAAACAGTGCGATGCAGATAAGGTGCGCAAGATAGCGCGATGCAATGCACTAACAAGTGCAGGTAAGATACACAAGATAGCGCGATAAAATGCATGCACAATACAAGTAAGGTGCACAAAATAGTGCGATGCGCAAAATAGCGCGAATGAAATGTAATACACTAACAAGTGCAGGTGGGATGCGCAAGATAGCACGAATGATACAATGTAATGCACAAAACAGTGCGATGCGCAAGAAAGCGCGAAAGTAAATTGCACAAAACAGTGCGATACGCTAAATAGCGCGAGTGTAAACTGCACAAAACAGTACGATGCGCAAGAAAGCGCGAGTGATTACAAATGTGGAAGTGCACAAGACAGTGCGATGCGCAAAATAGCGCGAACCTGAACCTGCACAAAACAGCGCGATGCGCAAAACAGCGCGAATGATTTGAAATGCACTAAACAGTGCAATACGCTAAACAGCGCGATTGTTTTGAAATGCACTAAACAGTGCGATACGCTAAACAGTGCGATTGATTTGAAATGCACAAAACAGTGCGATACGCTAAACAGCGCGATTGATTTGAAATGCACAAAACAGTGCGATACGCTAAACAGCGCGATTGATTTGAAATGCACAAAACAGTGCGATACGCTAAACAGCGCGATTGATATGCAATGCACAAAATAGTACGAGTTAGATACAACCACAAGATGCACAAGACAGTGCTAGTGAGATACAAAGTGTAAGTGCACAAGACAGTGCGAGTGAGATAAAATGCACAAGAAAGTGCGATAAAATGCATCTTCTATGCAAGTATGGGGGCATTTTCTATGCAAAAGATACGAGCATTTTCTATGCAAGTATGGAAGCACATTCTATGCATGAGACAAGCAAAGCATATTCTATGCGGAATCGAAAGCAAGCATGTTCTATGCATGAATCATAATGATGCGCGGCACGCATGCAACAACAGTGTATATGAAAGTTCATATTCTATGCAATAGAGGAGCATCAAACATGTACTCTGGTGCCTCTGGTTTGCCTCTTAGAGGACTTCGCAACACACTCAGCTCAAAAAGGGTACACCCTGCTTATATTGACAAAAGATAACATCTGCATGTGAAAACCACATGTGCTGCTTGGACTGCCATTCTGACTTGAAGCAGGCTTACACTTGGGGTTGAGATACACTCATACTTCAGAGAAAGCGAGGCCTAAGAAGGTGCACCTGGAATGCAGTCTCGGATCTTGCTAAAGTTGAAACATGCTAAGATGCTCCAAATTTTCTCTCTTTTCTTTTGCTTTGCAGTCCGGAACCTAAATAGCTTCAGATAGGTCCTTGTTTTACTATTCTGACATAACCTGGGTTGAACCCTGCGGCTTTATGAAAGAACCAATCCTGTTTTGCACAAATGTGGAGAACGACACGGCACTCTGAGCACAAAACGATTTTTGAAATTGAAATGAGAAAATAGGTTCTCAACCGGGTATTGAGCCTATAACTGACCACAGCCAAAACGACTCAACAATGGAAAACAAAGGTAGAACAACCTAAACACAACTCAACAAAGGAAAAACAAGGTGAAATGACCTAAACACATCTGTTGACACTCAAACGACTCAAAACAAGAATCGAGACAAACAAAACACACAAACATAATACTCAGCTGTGTTACAAAGGCAAGAGACCTCTCGGTTCACGAGGAGCCAGTTTCTCCAGGTATTGTTTCCGCCCTTTCTTATTTGTGATTCTCACATCACTCGGCCCTCAGGCTCAACTTTTCTCACAAAACCCTTTTCCTCACTTTTTCTCTCGGCGCACATCTCTCTATTCCTTAATCTCTCATTTTTTTATCCCTCCCCTGGGTGGTTGATGGATAAACAAAAAGTTGCGGGCTCTTGCCCCTAGCATTCTGCTAGATTCTCTTTCTTCTGCGCACAGCTAGTGAATTCCCCCACAGAGGGGTTGCGCTACAACTGAGTGTGTATCAAATCTGCAGCGGACATCGGTTGATGATGCTCTGCTGGGGAGTTTGGACATGATCAGATCTGTCCAGATGAGGGAATGGAATATCTTGCCCCATTCCAGCTCGTGCTTCGCACTTGGCTTGATAACTCGTTGCTTAGAAGATGTGAGAGCTTTCTGCCCTTTTGTGGTCAGCTTCAGTGGTGCCCCTTTCTGGCAGGTAGAATGCCCTTTATGGCAGGTAGAGTGCCCTTTTTGGCAGGTATGTTGACCATGGGGAAAAGACAGAACACCTGACTCAACTGTGCCCCTAGTTCATCATTTTGACCATTTTTTGTTTTTGGCTTTCTGTTAAAACAATTTTGACCAAAATGAGAGTTAGATTAACATGCTTGTTCAATTTTCTAATTTAAAATCATGCAAGTCAAGCTATGAGCACTGAAAATTTTCCTTTTTTGGGTCCAAGAAATGGTCCAGTTTTAGAAGAATGGAATAATTTTGAGAGAATTAGTCAACCTCATTAAAAATTCTCAAAAACTATTTTTGCAAATGGTCACTACTCAACGAGCACAGAACCTACTCTTGAGATGCACAACCTCAGATATGAAGGAAAATTACCCCTCGCTCGAGGAAAGTTACATGGCAACGGAAAGTTGCCCCTTGTTTGAATAACGCCACAGCGCGTTGCATGGCAACGGAAAGTTGCCCATTGTCTGAATGGCACTGCAGCGCATTGCAATCAATCCTCAGGGTGATGATCACAACCGAACTCCCGGATACAGAAAAGATAAAGCTGACCAGAACCATCACATGGACACAGTTGAATTTGAAGTGTTTTACAACTGGACTTCAGAATGAAGTTGCCTACGTATCCCAAAGATGGGAATCAAGCCTTACGTAGTTCGGGGTAAGGTACACTCTGGTATTGACCTCTCCTTTTGTGCTCTAACTTTTGCCAAGGCCGCCCTTCTGGGTTTTCGGCCTTGCGAGCTTTTTTCTTTTCATTTCTTTTCTTCTTTTTTCTTTTTCATCTTTTCTTTTCATTTTCTTCATTTTTCTTCTTTGCATTCTTTTCTTTTCTTTTCTTTTTTTTCTTTTTCTTGCTCTAACTTTTGCCTGGGTCGCCCTTCCGGGTTTTCGAACTAGCGAGCCTCTCAAGGGTTAAAGTGTAGCTTTGTCCATGTCAAATGGTTTTGAGATCCTGAAGTCATCTGAATCCAAGAGAATGGCTGTTGTTCGCTGACGATGCAGGAGTCCATCCAATGGGGTCTGAATTGCCCCCAGTGTTGCGGATAGGGACTCAGTTGTCCTTCACCAATACTTTCTTCTTTCCTCCCTTCTGGGATTTGGCATTCTTGCCAGTCTTCATTGATTTGCAGGATGATCCATCTTTGGCTCTTCGAGCACATCTGACATTTTTCTGCCCCTAGGTCGAGGGCTGCTTCGAATCTGGCCACACAGGCCTCACATTGCGGTTGATCGTTGAACATTCTGAGTTAAGGTTCAAGGTTGGAAAGCAAAAAGGGGGGGGGGGGTCGAGTCTCAAGGCTGAGAGCGATCCTAAGCTGCACAATCTCAAGAGCGATTCCACACAGGTCTTCGTAGGACTGTGCAAAACATTTTTTTGAAATCTTTTAAGAAAGCGACTAATCGCTCGCGCAGAAGACAATGTAGAACCAATCTGGATCAAGCCAAGATCCTTCTCAATACTCACATTAACAAACATGATTTCATTCATTAAGGGCTTAGCATGCCTCTCTTTCTCTCAATTGATCAAATTTTTACAAATCCCGAGGAATTCCTTCATCTTCGTTTTCATCACAATGTTCAAAAAGTTTTGAAAAACTTAGGTCAATATAATGAGTTCGAGGCACAGAAAAGTAGGCGAAAAGTACTGCCATTTTATTCAAACTTTCTGGCACAACTGGCACAAGGCAGAAGCAAAGACAAAAGCATGAAAGACCACTGCTGTTCATTCAAATCTGTTGGCATTACTGGCTCCAAGGCAAAAACAGACTCAAAAGAAAACGAAAAGACAAACACAAAACAAGCAAGTGATGTCCGAGGTAACACCCCCGAAATCACCCGACTTCAACAAAACAGGACTGACTCGGTACAACCAGACAGACCCTGCTGACTTAACATGAAAAGACTGACTCAATACAAAACGACAAGACTGACCCAATACCCAAGTCAGAAAGTACAAAAGCTAGCACTCGCAAATGCTCAAAACAATGCGTGCCATTCCCACGTCTGGAGTAAATCGAGTGCCACCCGCAGCTGGTTCATCCCCCGATCACATGGTCACATTATCCCTCAAGTTCACCGATCTAGCGCCGATAGACTTTGCAGGACCTGACGCGACGATGACCTTTTTATCAATCAGATCTTGTATTTCATGGTGAAGACGAAGACACATGTCAGTGTCATAGCCAGCTTGTTGATAAAAGACACAGTACTTCGCCGGGTTGTGGGAGAGAGGAAGTTTATTCAGTAATGGTCGCGGCTTCAGGGGCTTCAGATGTGCCTTTTCGATCAGGACCCTCAGGGCCGTTGACAAAGACATGTCTAGTGGGGTGAACACCCTCTGGCCCCGAGGTGGGTATTTGGCAGGTTGTGAGCTGGTTGTGTTGGATGTACCGGCGAAGGGGTCGGTAGGTGCTGACTTTTGATGATCTCTTCCGAGTGTAGGATTGGAGCTGAAAGGGGTGTTTCTGGTACAACATCTCTTGTCTCGGCTTGCCCCTTGATTCAGACTGCCCCCAACTTGAGTGGCAAAAGTATCATCCACAGTTTTTGCAACCACTGCAAGCACTTGCTGTTTGTTTAGTCCTTCGGCCTTCAAAGCCTCAACAGCCCATTGAAGGTGTTCATGGGGACCAATGCTTGCCCCTACCTTGTTTTTACCACCTGCTTCCCCTTTGCCAAGGGTTTGGCTTTCTTCAAATGCAGCCAATCCCAAGATTGGGGAGCCTTTTGTCATGAAATTCCTAGTATGTGATGTGGTCGATGAGGGAGCCAATGTCCCGGAGGCCAGATCTGTCACAGTTCTTTGAAGATCTTCAATCATTCTCATCAACTCAGAAGTAGTGGGCTTACGGGTTTGAGATGATTGGGGTCCAGGTGCATCCATCATGCATAAGTCCATGCTTTTTGGAATGAACACCTTAGGCTTGGGTAGATGGGCCGGGGTGATGTATATGTTGGGGTCGAAGGTGAATGGTAGTATATGGATGAGATTAAGGTGAGCAGGAGATGTTTGGTCATTGGGGTCTGAAGGTGGAGCTATCGTCCGGTTGTCGATGAGATTTTGGACTTCATGACGAAGGCGGTAGCAACGGTCGGTACCATGCTGATGGTACTTAGAGGAGTTATGTCTGGCTGGGAGTGGGTCAGGTAGAGGTTGAGGATCGAGGGGTTTAAGATACCCTCTTTCCATCAAGACTTTTAGTGTGCTAGTCAGGCTCATATAGAGAGGGGTGAAAGTTCTGCCCTGAGCTCGGGCTGGGCCGGCGGTTTGTAGGCTTGGATTGGCAAAAAGGTCGGCTGTGGCAACTGTATTGATTTCGGTGGGTTTGGAAATAACGCTACTACCAGCATTGGTACTCCCTGAAATCACCCTCCTTGTCGGTTCACTTGTTCTGGGAATGATCCCACTGTTGAACGCATTCTCAACCTGAACCCTCAGTTCATGCAAACCTTTGAAAGTGAATAGCGGAGCGACTATCAACTTTTGCAACATATCATGCTCGAGGTTTCACACCATCATCTGCACTTGATCCCTCTCAGAAGGGCGGCGATCCGTCATCTGTGCTGCCTTTGCTCTCCACCTTGCAACAAATTCCACAAAAGGCTCTGTTGGGTTCTGGCGGGTTATTTCAAGCTCTTGCATGGTCATTTCAACTTGGGTGTTATAAGAATACTGATCAACAAAGGCCTCAGCCAACTCTTCCCAGTTCTGTTTCACTGTATTCTCCAACTTTGCATACCAAGCGGCTGCTACACCCGACAGGGTTCTTCCATACAGAGAGAGTTTCTGTGGCTTAGTCAGACCCATTGGCTTCAGGACATCCAAGAAAAGCCGGATATGTACCATTAGATCTCCAGACCCGTCGAAACGGTCAATATATGGCATTTTCAATCTGTCTGGGAGCCGTACGGCAGACTCGGTGTGCCCATCCTCAATGTCGGGAATGGAGTTAAGGCCTTGTGCCTTCTTGAATTGCTTCTCAAGGTTCGCAATTTTCACCGCGGTCGGATCGAGGTCATTACCATCAAGGGGATAAAGCCTCTCATTAGGCTGCACCAGGGGTCTGACAACTCGGGCTTGAGCTAACCCTTCTTGGGGATCCGGACCCTGCAAATTTTCAGCTGGTGGAAGTGGGTCAAAGTTCGGCTGGGGTCCCGAAGCTAGATGTGAGGCAGATGCCCCATAATGGCGTTGCGTTTCAGCATTAGTCTCATCCTGCACGGCAGTTCCCTGATTTAACGCTGTTATCACGGCCACTAATTCTTTCGAACCCTGTGCCATCACGGGTCTACTGATGATGTAACTGGTGACTGTCGGATCAGATGAACCAATGAACCCTGTCTGGCCCTTCTTTGCCTTACCATTGGCGAAGGAAAACTGGTTACCCTTGAACCGAATCTCTGACCTGACAAAGTCTATCAACACAAGTCCAATGAATCTGGGAGATATCGAAGCTTTCTGAAGCTACGGTTCCAAGACTACCTAGCAAAAGAGAAAATAGAGAGCATCTCAGCCTGATTTCACTAGAATGGACTTGAGCATAGCTGAATGACTGCACTCTTTACTGAATTCTGCCCCAAATTCTGCCTGTAAACCGATACCCTCAGGTAAAATTGATTCCCAAATATTGGTGCCCTCAGGCCTGACACCCAGACTTGCAAACTGATACATGCATTCCTGTAGAGACGCACTCTAAAAGCACATAGCAAGCAAGTGAGAGCGAAAACACCCCTATGTTGGGGTAAGGTTTCCCTGTCCTATTTTTTCAGGAGCTAGGGTTTCACTATGCACATAGCGGTTTCAAACAACCTATAATCGGGTAAGCAACCTGTCCTAGCTTGGAACAGTCACTATGGATTCCGAATATGCACTAGATTGAATGGTCAAAAGGGTGCCCCGGTAAAAACTGGGGTTTGTGTTCCCGTCGTGGCAGAGCCCGCAACCGGTTAGCCTTATGGCACGCTTTGCAAAGCGAGCCTCCGGCAAACCGTTCAGGAATAGCATACGGCAAACACGGTGTCCTAGGCGCACCAATGCAAATGCAATGCAAAGAAACACATAAGTGTAGTTAAAACCAGATATCATGAGTTCGAGTCAAGTTCTCTAACTCCCCAGCAGAGTCGCCAGAAACTGTAGACGTCCCCAAACGTCCCGGAAGAGAATCCCGTTTTGTTCATTGGGCTCACTACAGTTCAGGACTCAATGTCACGGTCCTGTATCTAATCTCGCAGAGTGCAATGCAAGACCGATGAATCATTAAAGAGTCCAAATCCGGCAAATTGTTTTTGAAAACAGATTTTTTTTAAAGAAGTGCCAAACATGGACTGCTTTGCCAGATACGAGTCGCCACCTAAATATTTTATTTTGGGGAATTTAGGAAACCCTGACTCGTTTGCCTAAGGCCACGTGTCCGTCATCACCAAAGTTGCCTCGGCTCGGGAACTTGGGTACGATTGGGGAAGGTCACTTTGTGAGCACCCCCGCTCGCCCGATCAAAGATCGGCCTCTACTAACCATGATATCAAGTTTTGAAAACATTATGTGCTCTTATTCCGGTTATTAGCCTAGAATTACTATGTGATGCGCACAACATACAAATATAGACCAGATCGCCTGAATTGGAACAAAACATCTCATGTTTGTTTTTGAAAGCGGTTTGAAGGTGCTACTCGCAAGTAGGCTAAGACGTGGATTTGCCACCCTCAGGTGGGCTTAGAAAACATGATTTTGACACTCTCAAGTGGGCTTAAAACTCGCAGTCGATGAATTGTTCCAATCCAAATAACCCAACCTTCACCCACAGGCATTCAGGCAGTTATATCATATAAACACATAGCCTCATGGCAAGCATGCTATCATGGCAGTCACTCACACACATGCAAGGATGCTAAAGCATAAACACTTACCGAGTACTCCAAGCCAAAACAGAAGCTATGTTAGAAATCAATGTATGATCCTAACTATGCAGAAATGCCTAATGCAACACATGCAAAAATGCAAATATAATAGGCTCGGCTATTCTAAGAATGGCATATGAGATGCTACAGCTAACACGTATTCAACTTGGAATTGAAATACGATGCAGTTAGTATGATGCGCCGAGCCCGGTGCATGCAAGACAGATGAATGGATGCAAAACATGCGAGCATAAGTATGCTAATTGAAACATGCCCGAATCTAACCATCATAAGCTGGTAAATAAAAAGGAGAAAGACGTGGGGTTGGAAGACATACATCATACACACACACACTTATTACACAATTGTGCCCTCGCTCGGAGGGTCCGAATAAATAATTAAATATTACAAAACCCTAATTAATTAACAAATTAACTAAGGAAGCAAAATAAACTAATATGCAAACCCATGGACCGCCTCAGCTCTGTTCCGAATGATGAAAGATGCATGCATGCTCGCGTCGCCTCGTCGGGAAATTCCTCGCGATGCCCCGATTTGCCTCTGTTTGCAATTAATCCCGGAATGCTGTGCAAAGCTCTACAAGGCTGCTGATTTCTGGTTTGCCTTGAAGACCAGCAGAAACCAGCAACCTCTGGACCCAAAAACCCAACCTTGAACCTCTGAAAATACCCTCCAAGGACCTTAGGTTGATGATGGAAGTGTTAGGCTATGAGAGGTGGTACAAAGGGCCCAAGAACCAAGCAATTTAGAGCTCAAAAGAGAGAGATATATTGTTTAGCCCTAGCAATTTTCTGAACCAACACAAAGGAGGGAGAGGCCCTCCTATATAGACAAAGAGGTCTAAAGCTTCTCTTGGAAGCTAAAAACAACTTTGAAGATCCTCTATACACGTGTATGGAGGATGCTGCAAATGGCTCCCAGCTGGCACAGCTGGAACACACTCAGAGAGACAAAACAAAGGGTAGCTGGCCGACCAGTTCAAGTGGTCGGCCGACCACTTGACCTGGTCGGCCGACCAGGTTCAAAGGGTCAAGGTGGTCGGCCACCCCCTAGGATGAAGCCCTAGAAGTTATCTTTCCAATGGCGCAAACCTTGCATTAAAATTCCTCCTGTGCAAAAAGTTATGCCCGTTTTGGTGAAGTCGCGCAGATTCGGTCCAACCGGATTGATGCCCTACTTCAACCAACCATATCTCCCCCACCCGGACTTGGCTTTAGGAGATTCTTGAGTGGAAAATGAAGCCCCGGAAGTAAGATTTCTAACGGTGGTGGCCTCATATCTTAAATCCAAGTATGCAAATGAATAAGCCTGATTTAGCGAGGACCGCTCGACTTTTTCTCTCCTTCCCAGATTCATGCCGAACCACTTTTGACCACCTAAGTGGTCGGCCATTTGATTTTCTGGTCTGCCATGTCGCCACATTGAAGCCCCAGAAGTTTGCTTTCCAATGGCGCCAACCTTGCATCAAAATTCCTCATGTGCAATGAGTTATGCCCGTTTCGATGAAGCCGCGCAATTTCGGTCCTACCCAGATTCATGCCAAACTTCTCCCAAACTAGTTTTCCTCTCTCTTCTCCTCTTTTCTTCAACTCCAAACCCCTAGACAAGGTGTTTTGAAAGCGTTTTCAAAGATTTCATCTCTCTTTCATTCATTTCCACTTTGTCCTTGCTCGGTTTACCGAAAAGCGCAACATTTGACAAAATGCGAGCCTCGGAACATCGTAAAAACTTTATTTCAAAAACGTTTTGAAAGAGAGGGTTTTAAGATCTAAAATCTTTTGATCAAGATTGATTTGGTCCAAAAAGGGGTATGAAGTTGAGATTTGACTCTCTCCTTGCCGAAGAAACTGAACCTTTCCCCTACACACCTTTCTCCACCATGTAAACCATCAATCGCGTCCAAGTCTTAAGGGCGGTCAAAAATGGGGTGTCTACAGATGGCATCAACCATTAGTTTAGAGAGAAGAGAGAAGAGAGAGAGAGAGAGAGAGAGAGAATAAGAAGCAACCCAAGCTTCGCTTCTTATTTTCTCCTTCTAACCCGAAGGCTATATAGAAGACTTAAACTATCCTCTCTTATTTTTTTTCCACTAAATGATGGTCTCAACTTTCTAGAGCTCTCTATTTGGACAACACTGAAGAAGCTATTTTCATGAGGTTTGCAGGGCTCCAACATCACCGTCAAAATTAGTCGTCATCGGTCGTCTCCAACTTTGATCTGAAGATGGTGTTTTCAGATACATGATCTTGTGGACGGTGTGATGGTGGTGAGGTCCCTCCTCTATCGATCTCCCTCCTCCACCTCAGATCTTTCTTCGTCTCGTTCTTCTTCTTCTTGTTCTTCTTCTTCAGATTTGAGCTCAGATCTATTGAGGCTCAAATCTGTTCCACCACCAATTCAAATCATTAGTTCCACCATGGACTTGTCTTTGATAACGAAAATTGTTGAGTTCGATTTATTTGTGTTTGTTTTAAAAAAATAAAGATAAAAAGGAGAGTTGATTTGTTTATGTTTGTGTTTGTGTTTGATACGTTTATGTTTGATTTAAACAGATAAAAGTAGTGTTGATCTGTTTATGTTTGATAATACTCTTCTTTCAATTTGTCTTCTTCTGATTTTTCATTCAAGGAGATTGCAACAGATAGTAGTAATTTTGAAGAGTTTGCTGTTGTTGTTATTGTTTGTTGATGTTGATGAATGAGATTGCAACAGATAGATGTTGATTTTTTGTGGTAGTGGTTGTTTGTTGATAATGAAAGAAATTGCAGTAGAGATGAAGAGAAAAGAAAGTTTTGAACTGATAGAACAAAAACTAACAAATAATCAAATTTGGTCACATATTTGAACATATAAGAGAAAAAATTAAACAAATAGTTAAAAAAAATTGAATAGATAATAAATTTGGGTAGATAAAATTTTATTTGCACAAATATTTAAACAAATAAGGGAAATTTGAATTGAAAAGATTAAAAAAAATAAATATATAGGGTAAAAAAAATTGAATAGGTAGGAAAAAAAATTAAACAAATAAGCAAAATTTTGAACAGAGAGGGAAAATTTTTGAACAGATAGGAAAATAATTTGAACAAATAGTCAACAAAAGTCAACAAATAAATTAAGGAATAAAATTGAAAATAAAATATCTTTCAAAATAACAAAATGACTTTTCACCAAATTATTTCACAAAAGGTGGACCTCTCACCAATAAAAAAATATCCACTAAACGTAATGCCTTGTACCCTCCTTAGCTTGGACTTTTTAACAATTAATTCTATTTTTAAATCTCATCTGCATCATTCTCCTCCGCTTAAAAAAACTGGTCCTTGAGTTTTCATAACTTGAAACAATTTAACTCATTTGCATCCCCCATGTATTTAAGATTTATTTTCTCAAACCTAAATTTCAAAATATGGTCTTTCCAAATTAAAGAAATAATTTTCTTAAATGAAGTTCTTTCATCTTCACATAAGCACGAATTTACATAGACAAACATTGTTTTTCCTCTTCAAATAATGGAACAATATTGGAAGCTTCACATATTGTAGTTTAAGGGCGAGAATTTTATTGCTACCTCTATATCAAGTTTTATCTTTTCATCAAAATCTTCTAGTCATGATCTTGGTTAAACTGCCTTATAAGTTGAAATATGTTGAACATTTTGTCAATTGACAATGACATGACCAATATTATTTGAAGCTCTGATTTACATTGTGTAGCATCGAATTTTTTTTTTCTCTAAGTTGTACCTCATTGATTTTAGTGGTCTTGACTTCATGAGCTTTAATTTCTTCTTCCTCCTCTAAGTACTCATCGTACTTCGGAGGCAAATTCCAATCAATATGTGACTGTAATAATAAAAAATGTGTCTGAAAATATTTCATTGGATTCTTTTATTATATCTACACAATTTATAAATTCTTTAAGTTGTAAACAACCCTTGAACTTTAATTAGAAATTTTTTTATTTCATATGCACCTAACGGGTTCTCATCGTCATCCTTGATATCATATACTTTCTCCTCCACAGATCATGGATTTGGTTGATGGTTGTGAGGTTGATTTCTAACATCCATGGCCTCAAAACACTCCAACAAGGTTGGAAGCATTCTTTCAAGGCGCTCTCAACATTGAAATCACTCCTCTATTTAGGTATCTCGTGCCACAATATCTTCGACATATCTCTCTTCAACAACATCATATTAACCCCCACGTACTCTTTGTCGCGCCATGGTCAAAATCGAGTCTATGCTCTGATACCAATTGATGCAAATAAGCATATCAGAAAAAATAGCAAACAATAAGATCGAACCACGAACAAATCCAAACTAGAAATACTCTCTCTAAAAACAAACAATATTGAGAAAACTCTCGAATTTTATTAATAAAATATAATTTAAATTGAATAGCCCTAAAACTTACAATTTTATATATAATAAAGGGCAAACTTCACTTTACCTCCCTATGGTTTTGGCCATTTGCGGATTACCCCCCTGACATTCAAATATCACCACATAACCTCCACGTGGTTAATAGAGTGAAGTGCACAGTTAACACCATTAACGGCAGAAGTAAAAAGACTATTTTGCCCTTATATATAACCCTTGTTTACCATTTCTTACCCAACCCTCTGCACTTTCCTATGATCGACGAGCCTCTGTATCCGATCGTGGTTCTCATCGATTAGCTCAATAATGAAACGACGATGGTTGAGGAGGAGGAGGATGGGCGAGGAAGGCGACGACTTCTAACGCAGATCGCCATCTCTATCGCAGATCTCTTTCAGATCTGTCTCAGATCTCTTCTCCTACATGAGGGTTTTTAGATCACCAAGAAGAAGAAGAAGAAGAAGAAGGGTGGCGCAGCTGGATGGGTTTGAGGCGCTGGCGGTGGTACGGGGGTGGACGACAGTGTAGAAGGAGAAGTAGTTGCATCGCTGGGAAGGGTTGTCCCAGGGCCAACTCTGCTTCTGGGCAATCCAGAAAACATAGGAAACTTTGGTCCAACATTCAACAATCTGACAACTAATATTTATATACATACATATATTACATTTATATACATACATATATACATCTGAAATTTATTTCTATCTATTATATACATACATATATATATATATATATATATATATATATATATATTTAGATTGTTAAAATCAAAGCAAATAGATATGTAGAAGAGGAAGAAACTGTTAAAATCAAAACAAAATAGATATTTAGATTGTAATTACTTTCACTGTGTGTTGTAATTGATTAAACATTTGTTACATTTGTTAAACTAGATTACTTTCATTGTGTGATTACATTTGATCAAACTTCAAAACATTTGTTTGTTAAACATTTGTAATTGATTACTTTCACTGGGAGTGGTTTGATTATGGAGCTACCGGTGAGAGTTTGTAATTTTACTCTTTTTTTTTTCTTTCTTGGTAGAGATTTCCAGATTTGGGTTTTGAAAAATGAAAAGGAAAGACTGCTTTGGAAATTGATGATGAAGATGAGGTATTTTAGTCATTTAATTCAAATGAAAAATCATTTTTCCATGACCAATTGCACAGCCCTCGCGTGTATTGCACAGTCTGTTAGAATAAATGGAAAAACTAACTGTGCACTTCACTCCATCAACCACAGGGGGGTTATGTAGTGATTTCAAACGTGAGGAGGGTGATCCGCACATGGCCTATATCATAGGGGGGTAAAGTGAAGTTTGTCCTATAATAAATATACTTTTTGGAGAACAAGAAACTAATGAAATAGGAAATAAAAATCAAAACTCATAGAATAGGAAAATTGTATCAAATCAAATTAAGAAACTAATAAATCTATACTATTCTTTACTAAATTAAATATTCCTAACTAAATATTAATTCTAAAATATATAATATTTTTAAATCTCATCTGCATCATTCTCCACAAATATATATATATATATATATATATATATAAACTGAATGATCTATTTTCAACAACATCATCTATTTTTTTGAAGATAAATACGATAAAATAAAAAAGTTATGATTATCTAATCAACTTAATTTTTTTCATGGATGATATATAGAGAGAGTCCTACAGAACAAGTGGGTTAGATCATCAAAACAAAACCTGTAGTGAGCCTTAAGCCCCTCAAATTCTCTAAAATTTAGAATTGAAGTTGAGTGAAGTGCACCTCATAATTTAATATGTAATTAGTAAATATTGTATTAGTCAACGTAACATTATATCAAAAAAAATGATATTACTGATAACCTAGGCCACGAGTGAACAATTTGCCATGATAATAATAGAAGTAGGGTGTAAATTGGGCCCAGCCCGGCCCACCCGAGCCTGGGCTGGGCCCGGCCCATGTCGGGCTGTCCAGGCTCCTGCCGAAAAATTGAGCCGGGCCAGGCTAGGCAAAGGGCTAGAAAATTAGGCCCAAGCCCAAGGGGTATTCGGGCCTTAGGCGGGCTAGCGAGCTTGGGCCAAGCATGAACATTTTTTATTTGTTTTTTTTTGTCAAAATTTTATTCTTTTCCACTAAAATGGCATTGGGCCTTGAGTGGGCCCATGGGTCAGGTCATGGGCTGAGCTAGGCGAGCAGGGCCCATGGGCCAAGTCAGGCTTCAAAATGACGGTCCAAGCCTAGGCCCAGTGTCTCAGACTGGGCTCGGGCCGGAGCTTAACCAGGCCGGGCCCACCCTAGGCCGACCATAGGTCGCTGACCATTTTTACAACCCCTAAAGAGAAGCCAGAAAGCCTGTTTAAGGAAGCCTAGTTGTACAATATTTTATTTCCAAAGTAATAATAGAATGATGCATATAATAACTGCAGTAAAAAAAATTTAGAAAGTGTATTTAGAAATTTATGTCTATACACCTAGTTGAACAATATTAAGGTAATAGTAGCATTATGCATATAACAACTACAGTATAAAAAAAAATTATAAAGTGTGTTTAGAAATTTCTGTTGTTTGATCGAGTAGGGTTTCAAATGGCCATCCTAATTCCAAATGTGAGTAATTATTTAGGATGGCTTTCCTTAATTGAAACTAGAGAGGAGTTGTTGCGCTTGATGGGGTTATTTTGGGTTCATCTTAGTCATTCGGATTTTTCATTTTGTAACACTTGTCAATAAAATAATTCATATAAAAAATTAAATTAATCAAATGTCAGTAATTATATGTTTGGATTACATTTGTCTCTTAAAATTGAACTACAAATATGATTTTAAGAATAAATCATTTTTTTTAAAATAAATGCAGTTCGATCATTTATTTATCGATATTCGATCAATCTAATTTTTTTGTATAAATATTCTTTTTGATGAATTCAAAAAATTAAAAAATTCGAATCATTTAAGGTGAACTCCAAAATAAGTTTGCTAAGCCCAACAATATCCAACGGAAGAAGAACTCAACCCTAAATATAAATTTATTAACACACTTGTGACACAAGATTTCATTGGCTGATACATAGAGAAAGACCCACCAAAAACACAAAATAAACCAATTAGATGGTGTGTATTTTTCATTGGTTGAACATCGTGAACAAATTTGAAACTCTTATTTATTTTTATTATTATAACTTACCATCTAATGTGTCAATTCAGTTATTAGCTTTGTTTATTATACATTAATGATGAGAGCCATTATGTTAATATTGTATTATTGTATTAAAAGATAAAATAATAAGCCATCTGTTTTTTTTTATACAAACATAAAAAAATAAAAAATTAGAATTATTAGATTGATCTAATTTTTTCGTAAATAATATAGATGGAAAGCCTTTCAAAATGAATAGTTTAAATTATCGAAACGAGATCACGATGAGTTCCACGAATCTATCAAATTCTTTCAAGTTGAGATTTAAATTTGAAAGAAATCCAACCGTGAATATTTGGGGATTGCTTTTTTTGTTAGCTTATTTTCGTCATTGGTAATTTTTATTTATTTTTTTATTTTTTTCCAAAAGGTTTAGCCTTTTAGATTCTACTCAATGAGATGAATGGAAAATTTTAAAAATAGAAAAATAAAATTCTAAAAAAATCCCAAAAAAAAAAACAAAAATAAGCACACACAAAAAATAGTAAACTTTTTTTTGGCTTATTTTAGATTTTAAATTTTTTTTGTTTTTTTTTTTAAAAAAAAAAAATTATCTTTTAAATTCATCTACACAAAATGGACCGGAAAGGTAAAATTTTTTACGGTGGTGCTACATACACCAATTACTGTACTAACTAGTGTACCAACACTAGTTATGAAATTATTATTGACTCCACTCATTATACAAATTACAAATACCAAAACAAAAATGCTAGAGACCTCAAAAATTCTACTAAAAGTTCTATCAAATGTCTCACATAAGTGTGGGACCCACATGGGACCCACATTATGTGGATCTCACACCCATGTGAAACATTTGGTAAAAATTTTGGTAGAAATTTTGAATTTTTTAGCATTACTCATACCAAAAACATCTTAAATTATGTCACATCATCAATTGATACACTAGTTAATACATTAATTAGTGCATATAGCATTATTCAAATCTTTAATATAATGTCGAATAACAATCACTAGTGTTATGCCATTATTACTAACCCCACCTATTATACAAATTATAAATATCTAAAACCTCTAAAATTATACCACATCATCTGTTAGTATACTAGTTAGTACATTAATTGATACATGTAGCATTATTCAAAATTTCCAAACAGCACCGCCAACCTAATGAAATCAATTACTCTTTGATTAATTAATTTTGAAATTTTACGTATAGGTCTTAATAGATGGACTTACTGTCCAATAGGTCTTATAATATTAAACACTATTAAAAAAGTCACTAATTATTAATTTTCAGTGATAGTTTGAAAATTATCACAAAAAATATCACTAATTATAAACTTTATTGATAGTTTTAAAAAAAATAGTCATAAAAAAAATTCACTAATTTTTAACTTTCAACGACAATTTGAAAAATTCGTCACAGAAAAACGTCACTAATTGTAGATTTTAATGATAATTTATAAAATTTGTGAACAAAAAGTCACTAATTGTTAATTTTTAGCGATATGCAAAAAATTATCACAAAAAATTATTTTTAGAGATTATTTTACTAGGACTTATTTTCAATAAAATTTGATTTGAATTAAATCTAACTATTAATACCTATTGATAGTTTACCCATTAATTTCTCAAGCAAACTTTCCCCTCAGATGTAAATTGTGCCACCACCTAATTATAGGTTTGAGGTTGAATTTAAGGCTGATTTATAAGTTGGTACCACATTTGATATTATGTGAGCTTTGTGAATCCTCAGTAGGACCATTATGCATTCACTTTAATTTTTGGACTGTTTTAAAGCTTTTGAATAAGTCGTTTTTTTTATAAATATACAAGAAAAAATTGTCTTTAGTGATTTTTTTTTTTTTGTAAATAACGTTTTTTTTTTCCCTATCTAGTGTAGACAAATTGTTAATTTTTAGCGACATGCAAAAAAGTATTACAAAAAATTATTTTTAAAAATGATTTTACTAAGACTTATTTTCAATAAAATTTGATTTAAATTAAATTCAACTATTAATACCTATTGATAGTTTACCCATTACCTATTGATAGTTTAGCCATTAATTTCTCAGGCAAACTTTCCCCTTAGATATAAATTATGCCCACCACCTAATTATAGGTTTGAGGTTGAATTTAAGGCCGATTTATAAGTTGGCACCACATTTAATATTATGTGAGCTTTGTGAACCCTCAGTAGGACTATTATGCATTCACTTTAATTTTTGGACTGTTTTAAATCTTTCGAATAAGTCATTTTTTTTTATAAATATACAAGAAAAAATTGTCTTTAGTGATATTTTTTTTTGTAAATTATGTCAGTTTTTTTTTCCTATCTGGTGTAGACAAATTTAAAATGATTTTTTTTTTGAGTGATGATACATAGCTCTACTACTAGAGCTCTAAATGAAACTCTAGTAAGGTGGAAGAAAGAGAGTAGAGAAATATAGAGGAGTGCGGGGCCCACCTTTACATGAACACTCTCCATATCATTAGAGTTGCATTAGAGCTCTCAAATTAGAACTCTCAAACATTATTTTTTATTTTTTATTTTTTGAAAAAATCCAAAAAAAATACTGAAAAAGTCAAAATTAGTCCAAAAAATTCACTGCTTTTTACTTATTTTTATCTTTTCTAGAACTTTGAAGAGAAGAGAGCTTAGGAAAGTATGAACCTATCCAGCTCAAATGAATTTAACATTTACAGTAATAAATGGTTACACTGACCAAATTTTGGTGTCAAAATCTAAATATTATTTCGATTAGAAAAATGTTATAGATCACAAATAATCTATTAATTTTTTTTTATCAAATCTCTTATATGAGTATGAGACCCACACAAACTCACATGTGTGTAGGTCCCACACCCATATAAAAGATTTGATAGAAAATTTAGTGGATTATTTGAGATCCCTAGTATCACTCTTCGGATTATTAGTAAAAGGAGGCATTCAATCAATGCATGAATAAGATGGTATTCAGAAATTGATTCTCAAATTAATTACTATAATATTTATTGTAAATCTAAAATATTTTGTCTCTCCATACTTCTTTTGTAGACCCCAATTCTGATCTGCACTGATAATCTGAATCATTTATTTGGTAAGTTTCGTAATAAAAGTCATCCATGCAAAAAATGAGTTTTATCATAAAATTATAAACTTAAGAAAAAATCACATTTTATTTTATAAAATAAATGACAAATGTGATTGTAAACTTAAACCATCTATTTTATAAAATAAAATATTTTATGTTCCTATGTTTATAATTTTTCAATAAAGCTCATTTTTTGCATGAATGACCTTTGTTACGAAATTTACGAAACAGACAGTTTGGATCATTGGTTCGGATCTGAATTAGGACCTATAAGAGGGATATGAAGAGATAATGATATAGGAAAAAGGGATGACTGTTGTACCTCCAGCACAGCAGCCACTGTTGTAGAGCTATATGGGTCCATTTTGGAGACCGCTTGATAATCCGAACTGTTCATTTTTTAAGATATGTCGAGTAAAATATATTTGTAAAAAATTAAGTTGATCGGACATCATAACTATTTCATCGAATTGTATTTATATCTAAAAATAAATGACAAATGTAATTTGAATTATAAAAATGTAAGTGGATGAAAGGATTAATAATATTGGATAAACTTAATTCTTTATAGATATATTATACTATTTGTGGGGATATATTTTCAGAGTACCAACACGTGGCAAGGTGACGCCGACGTGTCAGCCGAGGTGCCACGTGTCCTGGTCGTGACGCCGAGGTGATCTCGGCAAGGCCGAGGTTATCTGAGAGAATACCGAAATCCGAGATAAGCGGATAAGGGACAAGAGTCCAAGGATGAAGAAAGACTTCAGGATGGATAAGGATAAACACTCTTAGGGAGTCTATCCTTATCGCTTGAGGAGTCCAAAGTAAGTACAGAATTGGAGTCCATAGAAGTCATGTTTCTAGTGGGATTGGGATTGAGTAAAACTATAAAAGAGAGGCACCCCCGTGGGTCTAAGGTACGCAATTAATACTTTGAGCATTGTTTTTAGCACTATTGATTATCTTTGAGAGATATACTGACTTGATCGTCGGAGTGCCCCCGGGTGGAAGAACCACCGCCGGAGCCTTCTCTTTCTGTGCAGGACAGCAGGGTGCCATCTATTCTGCCTGTGTTCTACAGCTGAATTACTAAGGAGGGCAGTGTGATCGGAAAATCACTCACACAATTTGGCGCCATCTGTGGGAAAGAAAGACGAATAGATGGCCAGTAACGCATAAAAAGAAAAGGTTGGGGACGACGCCCCCGCTGGGAGTGGCAGGCCTATCGACCTTGACATTGAAGGAGACAACCACAACGAAGAAAATCGTAGCCAGGGGCATGAAGGAAAGGACGTCGGCCAGGACGGCGACACTTCAAAAAAGACAGACCAAAGTAGGTACTATAACGAAGATAACCTCCAAGTATGGAGGGATAGGTGCCTACGGAGGGATGAGGAAGTAAAAGAATTGGCAGACAAGTTGGCAGACCTGCAATCGGTCGTCAACTTCATGATGCAAAACAATGTCATGCAGCCGCCATACCCACTGCAGGACACGCCGATCCCAGCAGTTAATACCCAGAAGGGAGGAAGGAAAATAATTCCCGAAGCACCTCAGCACACCAGGAGCGGAAGGCACTCTCACCCGCCTTCCAGGGAAGTTGCACGAGAGGAGCCGAGACAAGAGAAGTCCCAAAGGACATATCGCACGAAGGACCCAGAGCCCAGAGAACATTGGCATGTCCAAAGGCAGGCACTTTGCTTTGACACAACCCATGGAGAAAGATCAAAACGGGCCCACCACGAGGCCGAAAGTAGTGTGCCGAAAAGACTGAAGTCAAAAGATAGCCGAGCTCCAGGGAGGAGTAAGGAAGACTTGAGAAATTACCTCAAGAGGAAAGAACAGAATGCTGAAGCCGAGGTCACCTCACCCGACAAGCCGAGGACACCGTTCTCGGTAGAACTGGACAAATTTGAGGCACCAAAAAGATTCAGTATGCCGAGATTTCAAATATACGATGGTAAGTCAGACCCTAACTTCCACGTTGGATTATTCTTGAATTCAATGGCATTATACAGTGGAAACGAACCGTTGCTCTACAAAGTGTTCCCCTCGTCCTTTGGGGAGATTGCATCAGATTGGTTCCACAAACTGCCAAAAGGAAGCGTGAAGACTTGGGAAGGCCTGGCCGAGATGTTTGTGGCCAGGTTCGTGACAAACAAGCTGCAGCCGTTAAGGGTGGACGCATTAATGGCTCTGAAGATCAGCAAGGATGAAGGCCTTAGGGCCTATGCAAAGAGATACTACGAGGTGTTCAATCGAATACCCGAATGCAACCAAGAAGTGGCGGTCGTGTCTTTCAAGAACGGCCTGAAAGATTATTGTTCATTACGGAAATCTTTGGCAAAGACATTGCCAAAAAGCATGGAGGAGCTCATGACAAGAATCGAGAAATATGCCAGAGCCGAGGAGGATACATCGGGGAATAAGGAGGTAAAACAGGAAAAAGGGAACGGCTCACCGAAGCAAGGCCGAGGTAACAACGGATTTAACAAATTGGAGACAGAATTAAGAGGTAAGCAAGCAGTGACGACTGTATTCCGAATTCCCATCCACAAAGTCCTAGATCAAATCCGAAATCAGCCCTATTTCAGGGCACCGGCAAAGGCCCCAGGAGAATACATGGGAAGGAACGTGGGTAGGCGCTGTGCTTACCACAATGAAGAGGGACACCCAACTCAGGGTTGCAGAGCCCTAAGAGCACACTTGGAGGACTTAGTGAGACAAGGCCATCTGAGGGACCTTGTCGATGAAGCCAGGACAAGAGAAGAACAGGCAAGATTGCCTCAAGCACCAGCAGCCCCGCCTCCCCCAGCACAGCAACCACAGGCAGGGGGACCTCGGGTGGTTAATGTGATCCACTCGAGGGTCAACGAAAACGAAGTCAGAGGAGAGACCCAGAGGGTAAGGCATCTACAGCATGTCTACCAAGTCAGGGAAAAAAGACATCGGCCAGAGGAGTGCCAAGGACCGATGATAGCTTTTACTGAAGCCGACCTAGAGATGGTCCAGCATCCACATAATGATGCCTTGGTAGTATCCCTCCAGGTTGGGGAGTGCCAAGTGAAACGCATTCTGATAGATCAAGGCAGCTCTTGTGACATCATGTATGTTAGATGTTACAAGGGGCTAGGCCTTCACCCAGACGATATGGAGCAATCGAATGGCCCGATGGTCGGCTTCAATGGAACGCCAACATGGCCATTGGGCGCTACAAACTTGGAAGTACAAGTCGGCACTAAGAAGATCAGGACAGAGTTCATCGTGATTGACACACCTTCACCATACAACATCATCTTGGGAAGACCGTGGTTGCATGCAATGGGGGCAGTTCCCTCAACGTTGCATCAACTGTTGCGGTTCCCAACAGAACATGGGATTGAAGAAGTCAGAGGAGATCAACTGCAGGCAAAAAATTGCTCCATGGCAGCAATGAAAACAACCTGCAACATACAAGAACCAGGGAAGGCAGAGATTGAAGATGAGGACATGGAGGTCCTAGATGATGTCGGCAAGGAGCCGGCCGAGAAGAGTGAGGAAAACTAAAGAAAATCCTCGTCCAGGAGGGCGATGAAGAGCGCTTCTTTCTTCTCGGCTCAGGCTTAGCCGAAGAAGAAGAAAGAGAACTGGAAGCTTTTTTAAGAACAAACATAGAGGTGTTCGCCTGGACACTTATGAAATGCCTGACATTGACCCCGAGGTCACATGTCACAAGCTGAACGTCGACAGGTCAGCCAAACCTGTAATACAACGAGCCAGAAGACCGACGTTGATGCACGTCGAAGCAGTGGAGGAAGAAGTAGACAGACTTCTGGAAGCCAGGGCCATCAGAGAAGTCAATTATCCGACATGGCTATCGAACACTGTGGTGGTAAAGAAGAAAAACGGTAAATGGAAGGTTTGCAGCTTTCCTCTGCCCAAGATGACCAGCTGGTGGACGCCACATCTGGACATGGAAGGATGAGCTTCTTGGACGCTTATAGGGGGTACCACCAGATAGCCATGTACCCCCCAGATGAGGAGAAGACAGCATTCATCACCCCAAAAGGCCTATATTGTTACAGAGTAATGCCTTTTGGGCTGAAAAACGCAGGAGCTACTTACCAAAGGCTGGTAACCAAGATGTTCAGACACTTGATTGGCCAACCAGTAGAAGTCTACATCGATGACATGGTCGTAAAGACCAAGGAGCCTAAAGATCATCTTTCTGACCTAAAAGAGGTCTTTGAAATCCTCAAAACTTATTGGCTCCGACTCAACACATCAAAATGCCCGTTTAGAGTCGGATCTGGTAAGTTCTTGGGGTACCTGGTGACAAGAAGGGGCATTGAGGCTAGCCCAGATCAGATCAAGGCCATCCTAGATTTACAGAGCCCGACATCGGCTAAACAAGTACAGATGCTTACCGGAAGGGCCGCAGCCCTAAACAGGTTCATAAGCCGAAGCTCAGACAAATGCAAACCTTTCTTCAACCTAGTAAAGAAAGCCACGGATTTCCTTTGGACAGAGGAATGTGAGACCGCATTGGCCGACCTAAAGAAGTATCTGACTACGGCTCCAGTCCTGACAACACCTGGACCTGGGGAAGAGCTGTTTTTGTACCTAGCAGTTTCAGAACACGCAGTAAGTGCGGTGTTAATCCGAGAAGAAAAAGGGGAACAAAAGGCTGTTTACTATGTAAGCAAGACCTTGGCCAACGCAGAAACAAGGTATCTACCCCTAGAGAAATTAATGCTAGCCTTAGTAATGGTTTCAAAGAAGTTGAACCATTACTTTCAGGCGCACAAGATTGTGGTCCTAACAGAGCACCCACTCAAGTCCTTATTACAACAAGGAGACTTAACAGGAAGAATAGCAAGATGGGCAGTGACCCTGGGCCAGTATGACCTGGAGTTCAGGCCGAGAACAGCAATTAAGGGCCAAGTTCTGGCCGACTTCGTGGCCGAGTTCACGCCAGAATCCATCGAACATCGGGCTCCGTTGAGCCAAGATGAACGTTGTCCCAGCAAGCAAGGAGAATCCCAGCCAAAGGCAAAAGAGCAAAGGAAGGAAAAACTCAGACCCTACAGCATCTACATCGGCGACTCCTTCAGACTGTTTGTCGATGGAAGTTCAAACCGGCAAGGAGCAGGGGCAGGGTACTACTGATATCTCCAGATGAGAAATAATAGAACAGTCCATTCGTTTGGGGTTCAGGGCCTCAAACAATGAAGCGGAATACGAAGCCTTAATTGTAGGGCTAAAGCTGGCGGCAGCAGCAGAAGCAGATGAGGTAATAGTTTTTTGTGATTCACAGCTTATTGTTAACCAGTCAACAGGAGAATTTGCAGCCAGAGATGAAAGGATGTGCATATGCAAAAGAGGTCATCAGATTGGCAGCCCTTATTTCAGAACTGCCGACTACTCCAAGTAAGCCGAGATGATAACAGCCACGCCGACGCGTTGGCCAACCTGGCAAGTTCAATGCAGACTGGAAAAACAAGGACAATTATGATTGACTATATGTCGGGCCCGAGCATAGAACCACAGAACACAGAGCAGGAAGCAATGTGTGTGGACATGGGGCCAAGCTGGATGGATGCAATTGTTGCATTCCTGAAAGAAGGAAAGCTGCCAGAAGATCGCCACACAAAGTCAGATTGAAGTCGGCAAGATTCAGTCTGACTGCGGACGGACATCTCTACAGAAGGTCCTTCACTGGACCCCTTTTAAGGTGCGTACACCCCTTGCAGTTGAAGATTTTTTATATGAAATTCATGAAGGAGTCTGTGGAAGCCACGCTGGGGCAGATCACTAGCTCACAGGGCCATTACCCAGGGGTATTGGTGGCCCTACATGCAAAAAGATGCAGAAGCATGAAGTGCGAACAATGCCAAAGGTTTGCATCTTTGATACATCAGCCAGCTGCTGACCTGAATCCAGTATCTAGCCCTTGGCCGTTTGCCCAGTGGGGCATGGATCTTGTTGGACAACTTCCCCAGGCAACTGGGCAGAGAAAATACTTGCTGGTAGCAACAGATTACTTCACGAAGTGGATAGAGGCAGAACCTCTTGCCAAAATCCAAGATGTGGATGTCAAGAACTTCATATGGAAAAACATCATCACCAGATTTGGCATTCCAAGAGCCATAGTTGCCGACAACGGAACGCAGTTTGACAGCAAACTCATCAAGAACTTTTGTGCGAACTTCAAGATCAAGAATTACTTTTCAACACCAAGTTTTCCCAAAGTAATGGGCAAGCAAAAGCATCCAACAAAGTCATCTTGGATGGAATAAAGAAGAGGCTGCAGGCAGCAAAAGGAAAGTAGGTAGACGAATTGCCCAACGTACTTTGGGCATATCGGACTATGCCGAGAAGATCAACAGGGGAATCCCCCTTTGCCATGGCTTATGGCACAGAAGCAGTCATTCCACTGGAAGTCGGCATCCCAGGGTGTAACAACCCTCATACTGTTTACCGATTAATGACTGATTGATTACGATTACTGCTAAACTGAGATCGAATATGAAAAGTAATTGACTGACTGAGATCTGAAACTGAATTGATTGCCTGTATATGTTTGAATTGCATTTTATTTGTTTGACTATTTAATTATCTGTTCAGTTTGTTATGTTTAAACTATTAATTGAAGGCCTTATCGGCGGCCGAACCAGAAATTGATTGGTGTTTTAGGACCATCATAATTTATGTGATTTTATGGTGTATTTAATTAACGTGGGATTTGGTACGATTAAATTAGATTAAAATAGGTTAAATTGCATTGTACACTTATTTACATTATTGCCATTGTGAGTGGGCCCTTTATTATAATATCCTTGAGCCTTATACACTCAAACAAAACAATCCTTCAGCCATTCTTTGAGCTCACCACCGAACAAGAGACAGAGAGAGTGAGAGTAGTGAATTCAACATAGAGATTGGCTTGAATCTTGAAGAATTGGAGTGTAAATTGGCAAATTGAACCTCAAGACTAGTAATTAAGGAATCTAGGTATGATTTTTCATCCTCTTAATTGTGTATTTAAGGTGTACCTAGCATGGATCATGGTAGATTAAAGAGCTAAGGCATGTTTTAGTCTAGTAATGTTGAATTAGAGCTTAATTGTTGCATGCATGTGCATATTGACAAGTTTTGAGGTTGTAAATTCATCATTTCTCACATGCATGTTCATAATTTTGCAATGTCCATGTTTTCAACTTGTTTTTGGAACAATTGGCTCACTAGAGCATCAAATTGAAGCTTTGAAATGTTTGAATTCATGCATGTTTGCATGTTCTTCATGTTCATGAAATGGGTTTGAAATTTGGATTTAATTGACTCACCCTTGGGCTTTAATTTCACAAATTGAGCTTTGAAACTTGTTGTATATTGAGTTTAGTTGTGTTTTCCAGAATTTGGGCCCAAGAGGTTGAGTTTTGAGCTAAAGAATGCTTGGTTTGAGCTTGGGAGGCAAATCTGGAAATTCCAGAATTTGGCTTCTACGCTCGAGCGAAGGATTCTACGCTCGAGCGACCACTGTTTACTCTGAGCTACGCTCCAGCGATGGAATGGTGGCTCGAGCGTAAATTGCAAGCTCTCAGAATCTTGGTGCGCGCAGGCGTACGCTCGAGCGGAGGGACCTACGCTCGAGCGAAGAGCTGTGTCTCACGCTCGAGCGAGCATCGAGCGTAAATTCTGAGCATCCAGTATTTTTACTGTAGCACATGGTCCGCTCGAGCGACGGAATTCACGCTCGAGCGGAGATCTTTGTCTGCATGTCCGCTCGAGCGAAGGAATCCCGCTCGAGCGAGACCCCTGTTTTCAGCAAATTTTGTAAAGTGTTCAAAAGTGCATCTTTCCATCCTAGGCATTCCTAGGGCATATTTAAGGCATCTTAAGAGGATATGGATGTAGAACACACCGAGGCAAATTAGGGATTAAATTATTATCCTTCCCCAACTGTGAAACTTAGTGTGTGTTCAATCTGTTAACTGTATAGGGTTGGCATTCCGAGGAGACGCTCTAGTTCACTGTAGCCCAGAACTCTGTGAGTAACAACTGTGTAAAGATATGTTCAAAATGATTATCTTCTGAATACTGAACTGAACTGTTTACTGAACTGATGTTGTTTACTGAATGAATGTATGTCCTATATTCTGAACTGTACTGTGGCATCCTTAGCACCTACTGTTTACTGTTACTGTTACAGAGATCTCTGTCGGTTCCCTCGTGGAACCACTACTGTTTACTGATTGATGGCCATCATTACTGTTCGGTCTTTTAAGACCTACTGTTTACTGTTACGCTAATGGATGTACCACATATGACTGATTGACTGAAAGACTGAAATACTGATTTAATGAACTGTTTTCATTATTGTAAGAACATTCATTCTAAACCTCTTTACGCATTATGTTATTCACTGGGCTTTAGCTCACTGCTCATATATATATGTAGGTGTGCAGGCACCGGATCAAAGCTAGAGGCGTCGGGGTAAACTCCAGTTTTGTCAAGCCAACCAATGTGCCTCACTGCGAGGTTCCGAACCTGCCAAGCTATGGCTTAGGGGTGTTTTTATTTCCCCGTCTGTCTCTATACCGTTTTGTAGCACTGTATAGACTGAACGTTTTGCACTGTACTGTTTATCGGGGATTAAGTCCCTGTTCCGACTGTTTGTATATGATATGCATACTGTTTTGTATTGTTCTGTATAAATGTATGAAAAATCTTTTGGCATACAGACTGTCACAGCTCATTGGGCATTGTTTATTTACTGTATTGGCTTCCGCCAAGCCCCTGTACTCTGTATTATTGTATTACTGTTAAACAGGCCTTCGGTAACCTAGGGTTACTGGCCGGTTACGGTGCTAAACCCATAGGGGCGGGTTTGGGTCGTGACAGAGTGGTATCAGAGCGATACTTAACCACGAGTTATACCGCACACACGTGTCCAAATGAGCTATAGGGTGTCCTAGAAAAGCAATTAGGGCATTTCATGAGCATGAAAAGTGTGTGGTTATGACATGACTGAGTGTAGGCTAATGTGATAAACTGTTAAGTGTGCAACTGTTTATGTTCCTAATTACTATAACTACTTATAGTGAAATGGATAATGCAAATGAATCTGAGTCCTCATCCACTGAGGCAAGAATGGCAAGAATGATGGAACTGATAACTGCAAGATTAGAGCAACAACAGAACCAACAGCCCCCACCTCCTCCTCCGGCTGTACCGGAACAGAATATGAATGTTAATGAAGGGGACATAATTGCTCTCACCCAGAAGTTCAGCAAACTGAAACCGCCATCCTTTCAGGGAGGCCTTGAACCATTAAAGGCTGAAGCTTGGGTTCTTCAGACCGAAAAATTGTTTAAGGTTTTTCCATGTTCTGAGGCACATAAAGTGCTGTTGGCTACATTTACTCTGCAAGAGGAAGCAAGAAGGTGGTGGATGCTTACCCGTGAGGACAACACTATTATGACTTGGGCTCAATTCAAAGTAGCCTTCTTTGAAAAGTACTTCCCTCAATGTGTTAGGGATAGGAAGGTGACAGAATTTGAACAACTGAAGCAGGGCACGATGTCCATTGCCGAATACGAGACAAAGTTTACCAGACTTGCTAGATATGCACCACATATGGTGGACACTGATTACAAGAAGGCTAGAAGGTTTGAAGGTGGCCTGAATGTTGCAATACTGGACCGAATTAGTGTTTTAAAGCTACCGACTTATGTAGGTGTTCTTGACCGAGCTTTGATGGCCGAGTCGAACATCGAAGCTGTGAAACAATCTGAAACACCGGCGTCTGAATGGCGTGGTAAAAGATAGAATTTTAAATTCAAGAAAGGCAAGAACAACCCGCTGAACAAAAAGCAAAATACAAGGTCAACGAATACTTCTAGTCAAGGAAACCGTTCTTTTCCGCCCTGTTCCGAATGTGGTAAGAATCATAAGAGAGTTTGTTATAAAATTTCAGGTGCTTGTTACAGGTGTGGCAAGGTGGGCCACATGGTGAAAGATTGCCCTTCCACTGCTCCGAGCAATAGTAAAGCTGCAGGCAGCGCCGCAGCATCAACTGTAGCACCAAAGCCTAACCCCAAAGCTACCGGGAAAGAGCCTATGAGGCAGGGCCGAGTGTTCGCCCTAGTACCGGGAGACGTGCAAAATACTGAAACCGTTATGTCAGGTTGTAACATGCCCGGGGGGTACCCACGCGCGTTAAACAGTTCGGACTCCCGAGATCTCTTTGATCTCATGTCTCACGAGTGCAATGTGAAACACAGATGAGAGTCCTAATTTGGCAACTTTTATTGAAAATCCATTTTATTGCAATTTTGTCAAAAATGGACTGCGTCATCAGATCTCAGAGTCGCCACCTAATATTTTGGGAAATTAGGAAACCCATGACTCGGTGCCAAGGCCACTGTTCGTCGTAACCAAGGATGCTTGGCTCGGAACCTTAGGTATGAGAGGGGAAGGTCAATAATGAGCACCCCCGCTCACCCGATCAAAAGATCGGCCTCTACTAAACCATGATATAACTTTTTATTTTCTTTATATGTTCATGTTCTGATTATTTTAGTTAATCCTAAAATTTACTATGTGAAGCATACAAGTATAGACTAGTTTGCTCAAATTGGAACAATTCAATTTCATGTATGTTTGGAAAAGGGTTTGAATTTGCCACTTGACAAAGTGGGCTTAAAGTTTGTGAATTTGCCACTGCAAAGTGGGCTTAAAATGTACATTTATTGAATTATTCCAATTCAGGCAACAAGCCTTCATCCACAGGCATTCAAACAGTTTATCATTTAATCAATTAGCCTCATGGTAGGATGCTAAACATAATAAGAAAATCACACACAAATGGGATGCTAAAGCGTAAAAACTCACAGATTTACCGACGTCCCTCGAACAGCTACAAAACAAAGTTAGTAAAATATGCATGATCTTATATACAGAATCCTAATGCAATTCACTCATGAGATGCACTAAAGATTCGGCTTCTAGAATATGGCATGTGAAACATTGCAAAACATGCGATAGCGCTCAAAACATGGGATAATCAATTAAAGCATGAAGATGCAAATTTAGCCAAATCTTGATGCATGGAACATGGATGTAAAGCATGGATATGCATGGCATGTCAGATATATACATACACACAGTTAGGGAAAACACTTAAAGAATGGGATAGAAAGAAGCGGGATGGAGAAATTATTACAATACTTTAAATATTACAGATCCGAAGGTCGGGGAAGGAAATAAATATTACAACAAAATAAAAATCCTCACAAACTCTCAAAATAAAAATAAAATAACAGTAAAATGAAGCAAGGACACACCCTGCGTGACTAAGCACCCACTGATAAAACCTATATTAAATCCATAAATTGAACCCACTTTTCTTGAAGCCCATGTAAAACCAACACAAGCCTTGCAGACCAACCACGTGTTTGAAGCCCATGCAAAACTAACTCGAGCCATTCTCAGAATCTCAAAGCATGTCTCAAACCAGCATAAACATTTGCAAGACGAAACAGTAATTCCTGGCTTGTTATGCTAGTTGTTGACTCCTGGGGCTGTTCTGAACAATTGTGGTCACAATACCTGCGGCAACACTAAGAAGCAACCATCATATCAATTTGATTCAATCAAGTGTATGTATGTATAACTCCATCACAAAATTTCCTGGGTAAGAAAACCGAGTATGTGTGCATGAGAGAGAGAGAGAGAGAAAAGGTGCCATGCATGTGTGGTGTGTGTTCTAGAGAGAGAGCAGCCTAGGAATGTCTAGAGAGAGAAGAGAGAGATGGGTTTAGCCAAGGAGGCTGAGCCTCCTGTGTGTGTGTGCTACTGTGTTGGCTGTCATGCATGTGTGTGATGAGTGTGCCGTGTGAGTGTGTGCGTGTGTGCGTGTACATGTAGGTGTTTATGGTGATCTATGGCTAAGTGTGTGTTCAGCTCCCGTGTGTATCATCTGTGCCTGTGTGTGATGAGTGTTGCCTTGTGCATGTGTGTGCATGGGAGTGTTTAGTGTAGCTGTGTGATGATGGTGTATGAGTGGTGTTGGATGTGTGAGTCGTGTTTCCCCTCTCTCTCTCTAACCGTGTGTGTGTGTATGGTTGATGCCGTGTGTTTTTGTGGATGGTGTCTCTACTGGGTGTTGAATTGGTGGTCCTCATGTGTGCATGCCGAGAGAGGGGGGAGAGAGAGATTGAGTGTGTGAGGGAGCTCTGTTAGAGAGAGAGAGAGAGCTGGGTTTGTCGCTCCTAGAGAGAGAAGAAGGAGAACCAGTGCATATCTTTGCCTTGCTGCCGTGTGCATCTGTATCTGTATGGCAATGTGTGAATCATGTCTCCCCCCTGTTTCTTTTCTTTCACTGCCGAGCCTCTGCCCTGCGATCGAGAGTTCTCTTTTTCTTTTATTCTTCATTTCTCCACCACCTCGAACCCATGCTTCAAATTTTTAATTCCCAAGCCAGCTCATGCACCCGTGTCTCTCTGTGTATTTGTCATCTCTTTGATCAGTGCCCTCTATGATTATCCCCCAACCTCTCCACTCCCTCCTTTCTTTTATCTCTCTTTTTTCAAAAACAATATCCTCCACCTCAACCCATCATCATCATGTTTCATATTCTCAAAGCCCCCACTCACAATACATTATTTTATTTTTTTTATTTTTTATTTTCTTTTTTTTTATTTTTTTTCTTTAGTTTATAATATTTATCAATTTATGTACACACACCAAATTATAAAATATTATAAAATACTACAAATTACAAATTTGGCCAAAATAGGTGAGGTTTGAGATTAAAATGTCAATTTGAATTTTTTTTTTTTTTTTTTTTTTTTGGTGAGGGTGGTCAAAATAAAATGCCCAAGTCTTAGGGCCGGTCAAAATGGGGTGTCTACAGTTGCCCCTTTTTGACAGAGCTCGAAGTCATGAAATGACGTGAGTGAATGTTAAAGCCCGAAGATGACCCTTTTGACAAGGCCGTAAGACTTGCGCAAACAAACCACATGTAATGCAAGTGGTTGAACCCGAAAGTTGCCTACGTATCCCTTTGCAAGGAATCAAACCAGCGTAGTTCAGGGGCAGAATGCAAGTGACATGCTCAAAATGCAGTTTGAAGGTTGGACTTACACGCTTCGTGAAGCCAATTTGAAGAACTTATGATCATGCAAGAGAGGGAAGACCTCAACCAAGAGAAACCAACATCCTAACACGTCTCACGCGAAAGGAGGAAAATGGTGTAAACGACAGGCGCACCTGATGTTTTTAACCAAGTGAATCAAAGGCCTAACGCGTCTCACGCGAAAGGAGGAAAGATGGTGTAAACAACAGGTGCACCTGATGTTTTTAACCGAGGTGGTGTAAACAGATAGGCGCACCTGCTGTTTTTAACCGATTTGCAATCTAAACGCGTTTCACGCGAGAGGAGGAAGGGTGGTGTAACCAACAGGCATACCTAACCGTATTTAATACGGAGAGGGGGAAGGTTTTAACCAGGTAAAAAATCAATGGTGTAACCAACAGGCGTATCTCAACGTCTTTCATACGAAGAGAGGGAAGGTTTTAACCAAGGAGAAAATCAATGGAGTAACCAACAGGCGTATCTCAACGTATTTCATACGAAGAGAGGGAAGGTTTTAACCAGGGAGAACGACAATGGTGTAACCAACAGGCATATCTCAACGTATTTCATACGGAGAGAGGGAAGGTTTTAACCAAGGAGAAAGACAATGGTGTAACCAACAGGCGTATCTCAACGTATTTCATACGGAGAGAGGGAAGGTTTTAACCAGGGAGAAAGACAATGGTGTAACCAACAGGCGTATCTCAACGTATTTCATACGGAGAGAGGGAAGGTTTTCACCAAGGAGAACGACAATGGTGGAACCAACAGGCATATCTCAACGTATTTCATACGGAGAGAGGGAAGGTTTTAACCAAGGAGAAAGACAATGGTGCAACCAACAGGCGTATCTCAACGTATTTCATACGGAGAGAGGGAAGGTTTTAACCAAGGAGAACGACAATGGTGTAACCAACAGGCATATCTCAACGTATTTCATACGGAGAGAGGGAAGGTTTTAACCAAGGAGAAAGACAATGATGTAACCAACAGGCGTATCTCAACGTATTTCATACGGAGAGAGGGAAGGTTTTAACCAGGGAGAATGACAATGGTGTAACCAACAGGCATATCTCAACGTATTTCATACGGAGAGAGGGAAGGTTTTAACCAAGGAGAAAGACAATGGTGTAACCAACAGGCATATCTCAACGTATTTCATACGGAGAGAGGGAAGGTTTTAACCAAGGAGAAAGACAATGGTGTAACCAACAGGCGTATCTTAACGTATTTCATACGGAGAGAGGGAAGGTTTTAACCAAGGAGAACAACAATGGTGTAACCAACAGGCATATCTCAACGTATTTCATACGGAGAGAGGGAAGGTTTTAACCAAGGAGAAAGACAATGGTGTAACCAACAGGCATATCTCAACGTATTTCATACGGAGAGAGGGAAGGTTTTAACCAAGGAGAAAGACAATGGTGTAACCAACAGGCATATCTCAACGTATTTCATACGGAGAGAGGGAAAGTTTTAACCAAGGAGAATGACAATGGTGTAACCAACAGGCATATCTCAACGTATTTCATACGGAGAGAGGAAAGGTTTTAACTAAGGAGAAAGACAATGGTGTAACCAACAGGCATATCTCAACGTATTTCATACGGAGAGAGGGAAGGTTTTAACCAGGGAGAATGACAATGGTGTAACCAACAGGCATATCTCAACGTATTTCATACGGAGAGAGGGAAGGTTTTAACCGGAGAAAGACAATGGCGTAACCAACAGGCGTATCTCAACGTATTTCATACGGAGAGATGGAAGGTTTTAACCAAGGAGAAAGGCAATGGTGTAACCAACAGGCATATCTCAACGTATTTCATACGGAGAGAGGGAAAGTTTTAACCAAGGAAAACAATGGTGTAACCAACAGGCATATCTCAACGTATTTCATACGGAGAGAGGGAAGGTTTTAACCAGGGAGAATGACAATGGTGTAACCAACAGGCATATCTCAACGTATTTCATACGGAGAGAGGGAAGGTTTTAACCGGAGAAAGACAATGGCGTAACCAACAGGCGTACCTCAACGTATTTCATACGGAGAGAGGGAAGGTTTTAACCAAGGAGAAAGGCAATGGTGTAACCAACAGGCGTATCTCAACGTATTTCATACGGAGAGAGGGAAGGTTTTAACCAAGGAGAATGACAATGGTGTAACCAACCGGCGTATCTAAACGTATTTCATACGGAGAGAGTGAAGGTTTTAACCAAGGAGAACAACAATGGTTGTTTGAAAGTTCATGATTTATACAATGCAATGCAATGTCATGGAGTGCTGGCTATGTTTACAACTTTCCCTATTCTCCAACAGGGTGACAGACTAGGTTGGTTCAGTTTCCAGAGTTGAGGCGCATACAAGCTATCTCAACCTATGGGGCTGCCATACAGATTTCAAGCCGGGGATACACCCCTGGGTATTTAAACCAGACTTTAGTCTCGGAAATCCCAAACCTTTTGCGTTCTAGGCATCGCCATTCGAACTCTAGTTTCCACCGTCTCAGTTGATCTCTTAGGAACTCATTACAAACACAGTCAGGTGACTATTCCAGACCAATTGAAGTCGTTCGGGCACGACAAACACCAAAGGAATTGTACCTTTAGAGGATTTAAGGTCTCCTAGACCCTGGGAGTGTACAAGATGGTGCGATGCGCAAGGTAGCGCGATTGAAATTGATGCACAAAGCAGTGCGGTACCAAAAGCAGGGTGATTGAAATTGATGCACAAAGTAGTGCAGTGCCCAAAGCAGGGCGGTGACCAAAGTAGGGTGATTGATGCACAAAGCAGTGCGGTGCCCAAAGCAGGGCGGTTGAAATTGATGCACAAAGCAGGGCGATTGATGCACAAAGCAACGCGGTGCCCAAAGTAGGGCGATTGAAATTGATGCACAAAGCAGTGCGATGCCCAAAGCAGGGCGATTGATGCACAAAGCAGTGCGGTGCCCAAAGCAGGGCGATTGATGCACAAAGCAGTGCGGTGCCCAAGGCAGGGCGATTGATGCACAAAGTAGTGCGGTGCCCAAAGCAGGGCGATTGATGCACAAAGTAGTGCGGTGCCCAAAGCAGGGCGATTGATGCACAAAGCAGTGCGGTGCCCAAAGCAGGGCGATTGAAATTGATGCACAAAGTAGTGCGGTGCCCAAAGCAGGGCGATTGAAATTGATGCACAAAGCAGGGCGGTGCCCAAAGCAGGGCGATTGAAATTGATGCACAAAGCCCAAAGCATGGCGATTGAAATTGATGCACAAAGCAGTGCGGTGCCCAAAGCAGGGCGGTACCCAAACCAGGGCGATTGAAATTGATGCACAAAGCAGTGCGGTGCCCAAAGCAGGGCGATTGAAATTGATGCACAAAGCAGTGCGGTGCCCAAAGCAGGGCGATTGATGCACAAAGCAGTGCGGTGCCCAAAGCAGGGCGATTGAAATTGATGCACAAAGCAGTGCGGTGCCCAAAGTAGGGCGGTTGAATTTAATGCACAAAGCAGTGCGGTGCCCAAAGCAGGGCGATTGAATTTGATGCACAAAGCAGGGCGATTGAAATTGATGCACAAAGCAGTGCAGTGCCCAAAGCAGGGCGGTTGAATTTGATGCACAAAGCAGTGCGGTGCCCAAAGCAGGGCGATTGAAATTGATGCACAAAGCAGTGCGGTGCCCAAAGCAGGGCGATCGATGCACAAAGCAGTGCGGTGCCCAAAGCAGGGCGGTTGATGCACAAAGCAGTGCGGTGCCCAAAGCAGGGCGGTTGAATTTGAAATTTATGTGGTAGGTGCATAAAGTGAGATTATTGTGCGATAGATGCACAGAATGAAAGAAGGAATTGTATGTTCGAATCAAATACCGTATACATATACCATGTACAAACAAAATACATACGAATACGGCAATATACACAGACAAATAACAGACCTATACACAAACATAGACATATACAGTATATATACACATATATATGACACAGACATATACGGACATATACACAAATATATATATGGATATATACACAGACATAGAATATTCCGTTTGCAACCGTCAGCGGGAAGATGCCGTTACTGAGAAGGCATATTCCGTTTGCTGACGTCAGCACACGTACACAAAACACGCAAAAAGAACGGAAAAACACAAAATGCATAGATATGGAATGTGGGGTTTCGAACCCCTGACTTCAAGCTCGGCCTCCGAGTCCTTAACCACTGAGCCGCATCACTCTTGTGACAAAATATACAAACAAATATATATATATATATATACTATACAAGACATATATATACATAAAACCAAAACAAACCAAAAAGAAACACTCAATGTGGGGTTCGAACCCCTGACCTCAGGCTCAGCCTCTCACTCTTCAACCACTGGGCCTAACCATTGAACCCAAGCCACTCGGGTGACAGAAACAATTCAAACAAATACATATATCTATATATAGGTGGACAAAACATATATATCAAAACCAAAACAAAAAAAACAAAGAAAGACTCGATGTGGGGTTCGAACCCCTGACCTCGGACTCAGCCTTTCAATCCTTAACTCACTAGGCCAAACCACTGAACCCAAGCCACACCTGTGACCCAAATGTTCAAAACAAATATCTATATTACATAGCTATACAATTATATACATATATGCATACACAATTCTCCCGCGTCCCTTGCCGCGTTTGACACGCAGGCTTTGCTTTTGTGTCGGCTGGCCGACAAAAGCAGCCCCCTCGATTTGCAAGCTTGCCTCAACCCTCTCCCTCTCTTTGTCTTCTTCTTCTCAGCTTCTTCTGAATCAGTATCTTCATCACTCTCTTCTCTTCTTCTTAACCACTCTCTTCTTTGCTTCTTCTCCATCACTCTTCCATCTTTCTCCTTCTCCTTCCTTCTATTTTCTGTCATTCTTCTGTGACTCACTTCTTTTCTGCCATTTCTGCCTTCTCTTCTCTTATACATGGCGTCTCTCGCCCCCTTCTCTCTCTTTCGGATCTTAATAATCCATCGAGCTCTTCTGGGCCAAGTGCCCCTGCTCTTACTCAACCTAGTCTTCCCACACTATCAGTTGAGCAAGTGATGGCTACTCAAAATGATATCGAGGCCAACCACTACACGTTGAGGTCCTGCATGGAGACAGTGGCGGCGGTGACTAACCTGTCTCACCATCTGCAAACAAGGCGTATGAGGTATACCAGGTCAACGTCCAACTGTCTCTACTCCAGTGCATGTACAGAGATACACGGGCAGAGATTTGTGCCTTGAAGGCTGAAAACAAGGAGCTGAAGGCTGAAAACAAGGAGCTGAAAAAGGCAATCCACCTCTATGGCCCGATTTGGGCACTTCGTACCTCTCATTTGATAGCCCGGCGGGGAGCCGACTCTCTCGGCGGACACACTGTGGTAGTTCTTGGCGGAAGTACTGGAGAAGGGCCTTCGAAGGTTGACGGCAAAAAAGAACGACAAAAAGCGGAAGAGCTCGGCGACAGAGAGAGCCGAGTAAGTGAAGTTGGTTCGTGGCCGTCACCGGAGAAGAAAGAAAAAAAGATCCCTCTCTTTTTTTTTTTTTTTCTTGTTTTTTTGTATTTCTGGTTTCTTCTTTTTTTCTGTATTTTCTGTTTTTTTTTATTTGTTTTTTTTTTTTGTTTTTGTTTTTTTTTTTCTTATTTTTGGAGTCTTTGTATTTTCTGGTTTTTTTTTTTTTTTGGAGTCTCTGTAATCGGGGATGTCCTCCCTGACTGTATAAAAAGTTTCAGTTTTGTATCTAATGGCGTGACTGGCACATCACTTTGAGTTTGAAAATACTTTTGTTTGATCGAATTTGAGATTGATTGAAATTTGAACTCTGAATTGGACATTGATCCATACTGACCTGAATAAAAATAAAACTGACTCAACGCAAGAAAAACGAAGCCAAAATAATCCAAACACACTCCTATACACTGACTGGTATGAATACCCTAACTGGTATAAATACACTGACTGGTATGAAGACACACTGATATACACTAACTGGTATGACAGGAACACACTTATATACACTAAATAGTTGACTCGAGCGGTGGGTGGAGAAGACAGAATCTCTAACTCGACTATGCCCCTAGTTCATTGCCTTGACCTTTTTTTGTCTCTTGATTTTTTGTAAACATGTGTTTTGATCAACATGAGAGTTGGATTAGCATACTTATTCCATTTTCTCTGTTTCAAATCATGTAAGCTAAACTGTGAGCACTGAAAATTTCCCTTTTCAAATCGAAAAAGAATGGTTCAAGTTTTGCAAAAATGAACAATTTTCGAGAAAAATGAGTCAGAGCTTCATTCAAATTAATCAAAACCTATTTTTTGCAAATGGCCACTACTCAACTAACATGGAATCACCATTGGGGTGCATAGTCCCAAACACAGATAATCAAAAGTGATATCTGAACCAAGCCAACCAAACCAAGCCAATCTGAACCGAATGAAGTCGAGCAAAACTGGACCGGACCAAACCGAACCGCCAAATCAAATCGACCGAATTGAATCGAACCAACTGAACTGAGTAGAACGAAGATACACCAATGAAACACAGATAGGACAACCAAGTCGACTAAAGATACACCAATCAAACATGGACAAAATGAATGAGTTGAAAAATTATTGGGGCCGAACTTCAAGATGAAGCTACCTACGTATCCCAAAGATAGGAATCAGGCCATCGTAGTTCGGGCAAAGGTTCACTCGGGTATTGACACTCTCCTTTTGTGCTCTAATTTTTGCCAAAGCCGCCCTTTCGGGTTTTCAACCTTGCGAGCTTTTGATTTTTTTATCATTTATCATTTTCATTTTTTTTATATCGTTTTTTTTTTATTATTTTTTTTTATTTTTTATTTTTTGTTTTTCTACTCTAACTTTTGCCTGGGTCGTCCTTCCGGGTTTTCCGCCCAGCGAGCCTCTCAAGGGTTTCAGTTTAGCTTGTCCATGTTGATTGGGTGTGAAATCTCTAGGCCATCTATAAGAACGACTGCTACACTTGACCAGTAGATATGATGATGTAGGGACTAGGCTAATTGGGTCCGAATTTGCCCCTAGTGTTGCCCCTAGTGTAGTGGATAGGAACTCGACTGTCCTTCAATAATAAAATTCATTCTCTCAAATTCTGGGTTTTGCCTTTCTGTGCGGTCTTCTTTGGGAAACGATTCAGTTTTAACTCTTTGATCACATCCAACCTTTTGCCCCTAGCTCAAGGGCTGCTTCAAATCTAAATCATATCCAACCAACCTTCTTGCCCTAGTTCAAGGTTGCTTTCAATCTGAATCATAGGCCCTACATAGTTTTGGCTAAGGTTCACTCGAGTATTAACATTTTCCTTTTACGCTCTAACTTTTGCCAAAGCCGCCCTTTTGGGTTTTCAACCTTGCGAGCTTTTCATTTTTTCTTTTTATTTTCCTTCTTTTTTTTTATTTTTTGCTCTAACTTTTGCCTGGGTCGCCCTTCCGGGTTTTCGGCCCAATGAGCCTCTCAAGGGTGGTACCTTATTGCCCCTAGTTCAAGGGTTGCCTCCATTTCAACTATGCAAGCCTCACACTTTTGCCCCTAGTTCAAGGGCTGTTTCAAATCTGAATCACATTCGACCTTATTGCCCCTAGTTGAAGGGCTGCCTTCATTTGAATCACATCATGGCCCTTAGTTCAAGGGCTATTTCCAATTTGGATCACATCATTGCCCTAGTTCAAGGGCTATTTCCATTCATATTCGACCTTATTGCCCCTAGTTGAAGGGCTGCCTCCATTTGAATCACATCATGGCCCCTAGTTCAAGGGCTATTTCCAATTTGACTATGCAAGCCTTATACTTTGAATGATCATTGAATACTTCGAATCAAGGTTTGAAAGCTAAGGAGCTAAGGAGGTCGGATCTCAAGTCAAGAGGGATCCTATGATGTATAATCAATTCCAGGCACGTCTTCATAGGACCACGCAAAAAACAGTTTTTGAAATCTTTTCACAAAGTGACTAATCACTCGTACTCTTACTAAAAGACAGATAGAAACCAATTTGGACCAAGGCAGGATCCTTCTCAGTACCCACATTAACAAAAATGATTTTATTCATCAAAGGCTTAGCACACTTCTCTTCCTCTCAGTTGATCAAAATTTGCAAATCCCAAGGAAATTCTTCCTCTTTGTTTTTATCAGAGTTTTGGAAAAAGTTTTGAAAAACTTTGGTCAATGCAATGATTTAAAGGCACAGAAAGTAGGCAGACTCTATGGCATTTTTTTTTATATTTTTTTTTTTTTGATTTTTTTTTTTTTTTTTTTTTTTTTTGAAAAGAGACTATGACTCAGCAATGACACACAGACTCAAAAGAAAATGACAAAGAAGACCTAGACAAGATAGAAATGTCTAGGTTAGCACTCTCAAAATGAACAGACTCTGACTCACTAGAATGACTCGAATCTGATCCCAACTCTACAAACTTGGTGGAATCAAACTTAGACTCAATATTCAATTTAGAACTCAGAATAAAACCATTCTCAAATTGCCAGTCAACGTGTGGGCCATCCGTAATATTCAAAATAAAACTCGTCCAATCAACAAGTGGTCACTCCCCAATCACAGAGATGGTCGGATACCCTACAAGTTCTATTTATTTACAAATGGTCGACTTTGTGGGATATCGGATTTTTTTTATTTTACATTTTTTTGTGATTTTATGTTTTTGTTATTTTTTTTTTTTTTTGAAGTAATGGTGCTAAGTTGAACTACCTGAACCACTCATTTGAATTTGAGAACCCCTGTATAGATCCAATACATTGCACATAACACATAGTAGGAAAGAGAACAAACACCCCTATAGAGGGTAGGGTTATCCTGTCCTAGCTTGAAATGATCTAGGGTTTCACTATTCAGACAAGTGGTATCACACATCATAGAAATGGGAAAGCATCCTGTCCTAATTTGAAAGGTACTATAGCTCACTATATGTACAAGGTTAGCTCTGTTCTAAGGGTTGAAGTCAAGGTGACGTTACCAAAGAGTCCTTTGAGTCATAACCAATAAAGATCCCAGGAAATCAGAAGAGTCAAATAGCCTCTCTTCGGAGTTTGAGAACCTTAGATAGCAAAGCTAGATAGCAGGGCTACATAGCAAAGCTACCCTTTGACAAATCTCAAAAGGTTACAACACAAGGCCTCTAAAGTATCGTAAAATAGTGTAATGTTACAAAAAGTATACATGTGCTCCCACCAGTATCTAGGCAACACAGGAACTTTAAGTGCACCAATGCATGCAATGCAATAAACATATAATTGAAAATAAAAGTCATATCATGAAGTTCGAGTCAAGGTTTCATAAATCCCCAGCAGAGTCGCCAGAAACTGTAACATGCCCGGGGGGTACCCGCGCGCGTTAAACAGTTCGGACTCCCGAGATCTCTTTGATCTCATGTCTCACGAGTGCAATGTGAAACACAGATGAGAGTCCAATTTGGCAACTTTTATTGAAAATCCATTTTATTGCAATTTTGTCAAAAATGGACTGCGTCATCAGATCTCAGAGTCGCCACCTAATATTTTGGGAAATTAGGAAACCCATGACTCGGTCCAAGGCCACTGTTCGTCGTAACCAAGGATGCTTGGCTCGGAACCTTAGGTATGAGAGGGGAAGGTCAATAATGAGCACCCCCGCTCACCCGATCAAAAGATCGGCCTCTACTAAACCATGATATAACTTTTTTTTTTTCTTTATATGTTCATGTTCTGATTATTTTAGTTAATCCTAAAATTTACTATGTGAAGCATACAAGTATAGACTAGTTTGCTCAAATTGGAACAATTCAATTTCATGTATGTTTGGAAAAGGGTTTGAATTTGCCACTTGACAAAGTGGGCTTAAAGTTTGTGAATTTGCCACTGCAAAGTGGGCTTAAAATGTACATTTATTGAATTATTCCAATTCAGGCAACAAGCCTTCATCCACAGGCATTCAAACAGTTTAATCATTTAATCAATTAGCCTCATGGTAGGATGCTAAACATAATAAGAAAATCACACACAAATGGGATGCTAAAGCCGTAAAAACTCACAGATTTACCGACGTCCCTCGAACAGCTACAAAACAAAGTTAGTAAAATATGCATGATCTTATATACAGAATCCTAATGCAATTCACTCATGAGATGCACTAAAGATTCGGCTTCTAGAATATGGCATGTGAAACATTGCAAAACATGCGATAGCGCTCAAAACATGGGATAATCAATTAAAGCATGAAGATGCAAATTTAGCCAATCTTGATGCATGGAACATGGATGTAAAGCATGGATATGCATGGCATGTCAGATATATACATACACACAGTTAGGGAAAAACACTTAAGAATGGGAATAGAAAGAAGCGGGATGGAGAAATTATTACAATACTTTAAATATTACAGATCCGAAGGTCGGGGAAGGAAATAAATATTACAACAAAATAAAAATCCTCACAAACTCTCAAATAAAAATAAAATAAAGTAAAATGAAGCAAGGACACACCCTGCGTGACTAAGCACCCACTGATAAAAAAACCCATATTAAATCCATAAATTGAACCCACTTTTCTTGAAGCCCATGTAAAACCAACACAAGCCTTGCAGACCAACCACGTGTTTGAAGCCCATGCAAAACTAACTCGAGCCATTCTCAGAATCTCAAAGCATGTCTCAAACCAGCATAAACATTTGCAAGACGAAACAGTAATTCCTGGCTTGTTATGCTAGTTGTTGACTCCTGGGGCTGTTCTGAACAACTGTGGTCACAATACCTGCGGCAACACTAAGAAGCAACCATCATATCAATTTGATTCAATCAAGTGTATGTATGTATAACTCCATCACAAAATTTCCTGGGTAAGAAAACCGAGTATGTGTGCATGAGAGAGAGAGAGAGAGAAAAGGTGCCATGCATGTGTGGTGTGTGTTCTAGAGAGAGAGCAGCCTAGGAATGTCTAGAGAGAGATGGGTTTAGCCAAGGAGGCCGAGCCTCCTGTGTGTGTGTGTGCTACTGTGTTGGCTGTCATGCATGTGTGTGATGAGTGTGCCGTGTGAGTGTGTGCGTGTGTGCGTGTACATGTAGGTGTTTATGGTGATCTATGGCTAAGTGTGTGTTCAGCTCCCGTGTGTATCATCTGTGCCTGTGTGTGATGAGTGTTGCCTTGTGCATGTGTGTGCATGGGAGTGTTTAGTGTAGCTGTGTGATGATGGTGTATGAGTGGTGTTGGATGTGTGAGTCGTGTTGCCTCTCTCTCTCTCTAACCGTGTGTGTGTGTATGGTCGATGCCGTGGTGTTTTTGTGGATGGTGTCTCTACTGGGTGTTGAATTGGTGGTCCTCATGTGTGCATGCCGAGAGAGGGGGGAGAGAGAGATTGAGTGTGTGAGGGAGCTCTGTTAGAGAGAGAGAGAGAGAGCTGGGTTGTCGCTCCTAGAGAGAGAAAGAAGGAGAACCAGTGCATATCTTTGCCTTGCTGCCGTGTGCATCTGTATCTGTATGGCAATGTGTGAATCATGTCTCCCCCCTGTTTCTTTTCTTCACACTGCCGAGCCTCTGCCCTGCGATCGAGAGTTCTCTTTTTTCTTTATTCTTCATTTCTCCCCACCACCTCGAACCCATGCTTCAAATTTTAATTCCCAAGCCAGCTCATGCACCCGTGTCTCTCTGTGTATTTGTCATCTCTTTGATCAGTGCCCTCTATGATTATCCCCCAACCTCTCCACTCACTCCTTTCTTTTATCTCTCTTTTTCAAAACAATATCCTCCACCTCAACCCATCATCATCATGTTTCATATTCTCAAAGCCCCCACTCACAATACATTTTTATTTTTTTTTTTTTTATTTCTTTTTTTTATTTTTTTTTTTTCTTTAGTTTATAATATTTATCAATTTATGTACACACACCAAATTATAAAATATTATAAAATACTACAAATTACAAATTTTGGCCAAAATAGGTGAGGTTTGAGATTAAAATGTCAATTTGATTTTTTTTTTTTTTTTTTTTTTTTGGTGAGGGTGGTCAAAATAAAATGCCCAAGTCTTAGGGCTTCAAAATGGGGTGTCTACACAGGTATCCTCTCTATTTGTGCTCAAAATGCATATATACTGATTGATTCGGGGTCTACACATTCATATGTATCGCATGCTTTTTCACGGAAATTGAATAGACCTTTAGAACCTATGAACTATCTGCTAGCTGTATCATCACCCGTAGGAGGATCCATGACATGTGCTTATATGTATCCTGCTTGTGAGATTATTGTTGGGGATATGCATCTGTTTATTGATTTACTGCCATTAAACATTGATCATTTCGATATAATATTGGGATGGACTGGTTACAAAAATATCATGCTACCATTGACTGTGTGTCAAGCAAGTTGTTTTCCGTCCACCTGGCTTACCCGAATTTGTATTTAGTGGAAGTGGAGTAGTACCTCCCCCATATTTGATCTCTTCTGTGAAAGCTGTTAAATTGATTAGAAAGGGGTGTAAAGGATATCTGTGTTCGGTGTTGACTGTATCTACTGGTGATAATACTAAAATTGATGTGAACTGTATTCCTATAGTTAGAGAATTCCCAGATGTATTTCCAGATGATCTACCAGGGGATTTGATTGACAGGGAGATTGAATTCACCGTTGATGTGATTCCGGGAACACAGCCTGTATCGAAAGCTCCTTACAGAATGGCTCCAACTGAATTGAAAGAATTGAAAGTACAATTGCAAGAACTGCTAGACAAGAAGTTTATCAGGCCCAGTACTTCACCGTGGGGTGCACCGGTTTTGTTTGTGAAGAAGAAAGACGGCTCATTGAGACTGTGCATTGACTACCGTGAACTGAATAAGGTAACTGTGAAAAACAAATATCCATTACCGCGTATTGATGATTTATTTGATCAGTTACAGGGTGCTCAAGTGTTTTCCAAGATTGATCTCAGATCGGGGTACCATCAACTGAAAGTTAAACCAGAAGACATTGATAAAATTGCTTTTAGAACGAGGTATGGACATTACGAATTTTTAGTTATGCCTTTTGGAGTTACCAATGCACCTACAGCGTTTATGGACCTCATGAATAGAATCTTTAAACCGTACCTTGATGACTTTATTGTGGTATTCATTGATGACATATTGATTTACTCCAAAAGTATAGAACAACATGAACATCATCTGAGACTTGCCCTGCAGACCCTAAGAGAACAGAAACTGTATGCTAAACTGTCTAAATGTGAGTTTTGGCTTGATCATGTTATGTTTTTGGGGCATGTTGTTAGCAAAGATGGAATTTCTGTTGATCTGCAGAAAATTAAAGCTGTAGTGAACTGGCCTAGACCAACAAATGTGACAGAAGTCCGAAGCTTTTTGGGATTGGCTAGATATTACAGAAGATTTGTCAAAGATTTCTCCAAAATCGCCTTACCATTGACTCAACTGACACAGAAGGGGATATCATTTGACTGGACTGACCAAAGGGAATCAGCGTTCCAAGAGTTGAAAACTCGATTGGTGACTGCACGGTTCTTACCTTACCTTCAGGTACGGATGGTTATACTGTATTTAGTGATGCTTCTCATAAGGGTTTGGGATGTGTTTTAATGCAGAATGGGAGAGTTATTGCTTATGCTTCCCGACAACTGAGACCACATGAAAAGAACTACCCAACCCATGACCTGGAACTTGCTGCAGTAGTATTTGCACTGAAAATCTGGCGTCACTATCTGTATGGGGCGACATGTGAAGTATACACCGACCACAAGAGTCTGAAATATTTCTTCACCCAGAAAGAACTGAACATGAGACAGCGGAGATGGCTAGAATTGATCAAAGATTATGACCTACAGATTCTGTATCACCCGGGAAAAACCAATACCGTTGCCGATGCACTGAGCCGGAAATCGATCGCAAATTTAGCTTGTTTGCTCACTGGACAGAAAGAGTTGCTTTGTGACCTTGAAAAATCTGAAATTGAAGTTGTTTTGAGAGAAAAAGGTGGAACAATAGCTGCTATTTCTGCTCAACCGGCATTGATCGAAGAAATTAAAGAGAAACAGCAAACGGATGACTTCTTGAAAAAAGTCATCGAAGAAAGAGAATCTAAACCAAGACCGGGATTCAAATTTGAAAACAATGTACTGAAATTTCAAGAAAGACTGTGTGTACCGAATGACACTGAACTAAAAAGAAGAGTTCTGCAAGAGGGCCACAACTCAAGATTTTCTATCCACCCAGGGAATACGAAAATGTACCAAGATCTGAAACAGAACTTTTGGTGGCCAGAAATGAAGAAAGAAATTGCTGACTTTGTGTCAAAATGTCTTCATTGCCAACAAGTCAAAGCGGAACATCAGCGACCCGCAGGTTTACTGCAACCCTTACCCATACCCGAGTGGAAATGGGAGCATATCACGATGGATTTTATCGTTGGATTGCCTCGCTCTAGAAAAGGTATGGATTCAATTTGGGTTATTGTTGATAGACTGACCAAATCTGCTCACTTCTTACCTGTCAAGACAATTTATAATGCCGACAAGTTGGCTGTAATTTATATTGATGAAATTGTTAGACTGCATGGAGTGCCTGTATCCATTGTTTCTGACAGGGATTCGAAGTTTACGTCGAGGTTTTGGCAAAGCCTACAGACTGCATTAGGTACTGAATTGAGACTGAGTAGTGCCTATCATCCTTAGACAGATGGACAGTCAGAAAGGACCATCCAGACTCTGGAGGATTTATTGAGAATGTGTGTCCTTGATTTCCAAGGAAACTGGGAAAGTCACTTGCCGTTGGCTGAATTCGCCTACAATAACAGTTTTCATTCAAGTATTGGTATGGCGCCTTTCGAGGCATTGTCTGGCAGAAAATGTAGATCTCCGATTTGCTGGGCAGAAGTTGGAGATGGGCCTTTGCTTGGGCCTGAGATTGTGTATGAAACGACGAAGAAAGTGAAACTGATACAGCAGAGACTGAAAACAGCACAGAGTAGACAGAAAAGTTATGCAGATGTCAGAAGGCGAGACAGAGAATATGAAGTGGGTGATCACGTTTTTGTGAAAGTGACACCGATAAAAGGCCAGACTCGTTTTGGGGTCAAAGGCAAGTTAGCGTCGAGATATGTCGGACAGTACGAGATTATTGAGAAAATCAATCCGGTGGCGTATCAAGTTACGCTTCCTCCTGAAATGGAGCATATGCACAACGTCTTCTACATCTCTATGTTGAGAGATTATCTCCGGGATCCTTTCCATGTGATTGAGCCTACTCGGGTAGTGTTGAGTGATGACTACACTTACGAGGAACGGCCTATACAGATTGTAAACAAACGGATTAAGAAATTAAGGAACAAAGAGATCCCGTTAGTGAAAGTTGACTGGCAAAACCATAGTGGCGTGTATGCTACTTGGGAAAGGGAAGATGACATAGCTAAGAGATATCCTGAACTGTTCCCACTGAATCCTGTTTTCTTCCAGAATGAAGGTAACTCGAGTTTAGAGGACTAAACTCTTTATAAGGAGGGGAGACTGTAACAACCCTCATACTGTTTACCGATTAATGACTGATTGATTACCGATTAATGCTAAACTGAGATCGAATATGAAAAGTAATTGACTGATTGAGATCTGAAACTGAATTGATTGCCTGTATCTGTTTGAATTGCATTTTATCTGTTTGACTGTTTAATTATCTGTTCAGTTTGTTATGTTTAAACTGTTAATTGAAGGCCTTATCGGCGGCCGAACCAGAAATTGATTGATGTTTTAGGACCATCATAATTTATGTGATTTTATGGTGTATTTAATTAACGTGGGATTTGGTACGATTAAATTAGATTAAAATAGGTTAATTGCATTGTACACTTATTTACATTATTGCCATTGTGAGTGGCCCTTTATTATAATATCCTTGAGCCCTATACACTCAAACAAAACAATCCTTCAGCCATTCTTTGAGCTCACCACCGAACAAGAGACAGAGAGAGTGAGAGTAGTGAATTCAACATAGAGATTGGCTTGAATCTTGAAGAATTTGAGTGTAAATTGGCAAATTGAACCTCAAGACTAGTAATTAAGGAATCTAGGTATGATTTTTCATCCTCTTAATTGTGTATTTAAGGTGTACCTAGCATGGATCATGGTAGATTAAAGAGCTAAGGCATGTTTTAGTCTAGTAATGTTGAATTAGAGCTCAATTGTTGCATGCATGTGCATATTGACAAGTTTTGAGGTTGTAAATTCATCATTTCTCACATACATGTTCATAATTTTGCAATGGTCCATGTTTTCAACTTGTTTTTGGAACAATTGGCTCACTAGAGCATCAAATTGAAGCTTTGAAATGGTTTGAATTCATGCATGTTTGCATGTTCTTCATGTTCATGAAAATGGGTTTGAAATTTGGACTTAATTGACTCACCTTTGGGCTTTAAATTCACAAATTGAGCTTTGAAACTTGTTGTATATTGAGTTTAGTTGTGTTTTCCAGAATTTGGGCCCAAGAGGTTGAGTTTTGAGCTAAGGAATGCTTGGTTTGAGCTTGGGAGGCAAATCTGAAAATTCCAGAATTTGGCTTCTACGCTCGAGCGAAGGATTCTACGCTCGAGCGACCACTGTTTACTCTGAGCTACGCTCGAGCGACGGAATGGTGGCTCGAGTGTAAATTGCAAGCTCTCAGAATCTTGGTGCGCGCAGGCGTACGCTCTAGCGAAGGGACCTACGCTCGAGCGAAGAGCTATGTCTCACGCTCGAGCGAGTATCGAGCGAGCATTGAGCGTAAATTCTGAGCATCCAGTATTTTTACTGTAGCACATGGTCCGCTCGAGCGACGGAATTCACGCTCGAGCGGAGATCCTTTGTCTGCATGTCCGCTCGAGCGAAGGAATCCTCGCTCGAGCGAGACCCCTGTTTTCAGCAAATTTTGTAAAGTGTTCAAAAGTGCATCTTTCCATCCTAGGCATTCCTAGGGCATATTTAAGGCATCTTAAGGAGGATATGGATGTAGAACACACCGAGGCAAATTAGGGATTAAGTTATTATCCTTCCCCAACTGTGAAACTTAGTGTGTGTTCAATCTGTTAACTGTATAGGGTTGGCATTCCGAGGAGACGCTCTAGTTCACTGTAGCCCAGAACTCTGTGAGTAACAACTGTGTAAAGATATGTTCAAAATGATTATCTTCTGAATACTGAACTGAACTGTTTACTGAACTGATGTTGTTTACTGAATGAATGTATGTCCTATATTCTGAACTGTACTGTGACATCCTTAGCACCTACTGTTTACTGTTACTGTTACAGAGATCTCTGTCGGTTCCCTCGTGGAACCACTACTGTTTACTGATTGATGGCCATCATTACTGTTCGGTCTTTTAAGACCTACTGTTTACTGTTACGCTAATGGATGTACCACATATGACTGATTGACTGAAAGACTGAAATACTGATTTAATGAACTGTTTTCATTATTGTAAGGACATTCATTCTAAACCTCTTTACGCATTATGTTATTCACTGGGCTTTAGCTCACTGCTCATATATATATGTAAGTGTGCAGGCACCGGATCAAAGCTAGAGGCGTCGGGGTAAACTCCAGTTTTGTCAAGCCAACCAATGTGCCTCACTGCGAGGTTCCAACCTGCCAAGCTATGGCTTAGGGGTGTTTTTATTTCCCCGTCTATCTCTATACCGTTTTGTTACACTGTATAGACTGAATGTTTTGCACTGTACTGTTTATCGGGGATTAAGTCCCTGTTCCGACTGTTTGTATATGATATGCATACTGTTTTGTATTGTTCTGTATAAATGTATGAAAAATCTTTTGGCATACAGACTGTCACAGCTCATTGGGCATTGTTTATTTACTGTATTGGCTTCCGCCAAGCCCCTGTACTCTGTATTATTGTATTACTGTTAAACAGGCCTTTGGTAACCTAGGGTTACTGGCCGGTTACGGTGCTAAACCCATAGGGGCGGGTTTGGGTCGTGACACAGGGATCCGAACCCAGGGAGTTGAGAATGGGATATACTCTTAGCCCGAGATCTGGATCTTTTGGAAGAACGAAGAGAGAAAGCTGCAATTCAGCTCGCAGTATACCAGCAACAGCTTGCCAGAGCTTACAACAAGAAGGTCAATCCAAGAGATTTTCAAGTCGGCGACCTAGTCTTGAGAAAAGTCGTCGGCAACAAGAAGGATCCTAGAGAGGGCAAGCTTGGCCCAAACTGGGAAGGACCCTACAGAATTACTTCGGTATTAGGCAATAGGGCTTATCGGCTTGAAGATAATGAGGGCAAAGCATTACCTAGACCATGGAACACTTGTAATCTGAAATTTTTCTATCATTAGATGTTCCTTGTTATTCTTTCAACGTTATTAATAAAATCATAGCAGAATTCCTCTACACTGATAAAAGATGTGCAAAATTATTCATGAATAATTAGAACCCAAGTGGAACTCAGGTTCACATTGGGGGCAGAGAGAAGGCAGAGACGCTTAACACTTGTTGAAATTTTTAGCAATTTACAAGTTGAAGTTAAGCCGAGATGGTTCCTTATCTTCACTTGTTGAAATTTGTAGCAATTTACAAGTTGAAGTTAAGCTGATTCCTTATCTTCACTTGTTGAAATTTGTAGCAATTTACAAGTTGAAGTTAAGCTGATTCCTTATCTTCACTTGTTGAAATTTGTAACAATTTACAAGTTGAAGTTAAGCCGAGATGGTTCCTTATCTTCACTTGTTGAAATTTGTAGCAATTTACAAGTTGAAGTTAAGCTGATTCCTTATCTTCATCTGTTGAAATTTGTAGCAATTTACAAGTTGAAGTTAAGCCGAGATGGTTCCTTATCTTCACTTGTTGAAATTTGTAGCAATTTACAAGTTGAAGTTAAGCTGATTCCTTATCTTCACTCGTTGAAATTTGTAGCAATTTACAAGTTGAAGTTAAGCCGAGATGGTTCCTTATCTTCACTTATTGAAATTTGTAGCAATTTACAAGTTGAAGTTAAGCTGATTCCTTGTCTTCACTTGTTGAAATTTGTAGCAATTTACAAGTTGAAGTTAAGCTGATTCCTTATCTTCACTTGTTGAAATTTGTAGCAATTTACAAGTTGAAGTTAAGCTGGTTCCTTATCTTCACTTGTTGAAATTTGTAGCAATTTACAAGTTGAAGTTAAGCTGGTTCCTTATCTTCACTTGTTGAAATTTGTAGCAATTTACAAGTTGAAGTTAAGCCGAGATAGTTCCTTATCTTCACTTGTTGAAATTTGTAGCAATTTACAAGTTGAAGTCAAGCCGAGAATACTGTTTCTCTTCGCTTGTTGAAATTTGTAGCAATTTACAAGTCGAAGCAAAGCCGAGGTTATTACTTAAACACTTATAGCAATCTACAGGTTGGTTAGATCAAAGAAAATGCTTAACACTTGTTGAAATTTGTAGCAATTTACAAGATGACGTTAAGCCGACATATGATCATCTGTTGAAATTTGTAGCAATTTACAAATAAATCGTTGTTTAGCACTAGTTATAACTTGAGAAAAGTTTACAGTATATGTTAATCCTTATTGAAATTTGTAGCAATTTACAAGTAGGTTAGACCGAGATCACTGTTTAAACACTTGTTGAAATTTATGAAAAGTTTGCAGGTCAGTATCTTGCCGAAGTAAAACTTGTTGTTATTATACCCGAGGTATGTAACCCCGGAAAGATTGCACAAAGGAGGCTAAGTATGAAAGGCATGCAAAATATTCTAAGTATAGAACCATGCAGAAGCAGTCAAGAGAAAATAAAGATTGAAGCATTCAGACAATACAGTTGTAGTCTTTCATTAAAAAAGGGGGACAATCCCAGAGTAACTGTTCAGAAAAGGAGGCACAACGGCCATACAAAGAAGCTCATATTATCCAAAAAACAAAAGAGTACAAAAGAAATCGAAGTTATGATTCTTTAACTTCAGGCGCAATTTGAGTTTGGACCTTGGCAGCCTTTTGGAGAACTACCTCGGCAGATTCTTGAAGAGATACTTCAGCTGCCTTTTCTGCCACGATCTCGGCATCAATTTCGGCAAGTGTTTGATCAAGACTTTTTTCAACTGGAGGAACGTCAGATGATGCTTGTTCAGAAGTAGCCTCTTTAACAGCCTCCTCATCCTCCTCCTCATGAGTCAAGTCAAGGACTTCATCATCCTGAAGAAGAGACTTGGTCTCCTTGGCGTCTTTGGGTTTCCTTACTAAAGCCTCATCATCATCCTTATCCTCATCCTCAGATTCGGATTCAGATTCGTCTTCAGCTTGACTTGGAGGTGGAGGAGGAGGGAATGGAAGAGGAATAGCGTCGGCTTTGCGCAATGGTGAATCATCAGGGACATTGAACTTTTTGGCCAAGGACATCCAACCAAGGGAGAAGCCCCTGTTGCATGCCTACCTAACTTGTAATTTGTAATCCTCAGTGACGTCGGCCACGCCCTGGGCATAAGCCTTCTCATCAGCTCCTTTTATTTCAGCTTCTTTAGTTGCCAAGGCCTCCTGAAGCTCCTTCTCGGCCTGGGCCGCTTTTTCCTCGGCCTCTTTTTTGTGCGCTTCAGTAACCTTCTTGATGGCCTTAGTAGCTTCAGCCTTCTCTTCGGCTAAGGTTTGGGCTTTAGTGGCAGCCTCGGCCTGATCTTCTAGCTTCTTCATTTTTGATTGAAAACTTTTGTTGGCCTTCTGAAGGGAAGAAAACTCCCTCTTCATGTCAGCCAACTTCTCCCGATTTTCAAAAGCTTGCATGGAAAAAGAGTGGGCATGTTGAATGGCCTGCAAAAACACAAGGCACAAATTGTTACAGAATTTTACAAAGTATGAGAAAAAGAAGACAAGTTTCCACAAAAAGACACTTACTTGGACAGAACGTTAAAGCATAAAGGCGTAGTTCTCATACTCACTCATCTTGGCATTACGCTCAAGATCGCCTGGGAGGAGTAGAGCAGTACTGAGTGCTACGCCGACATTGATGTCATCGGCGCTGTCGCTGGCAAGAACAGGCTTATCTTCTAGAGTAATTTCAGGTGTCCAGGGGACTTTTGGTATTCTGGACCCCGAGGTCGTCGCAGACGATGACCTCGGCTTCTTCGATTGTGTAGACTCTGATGGCTGTGCTTCAGCAGACCTTTTTGTGGGAACGGAAGTAGTCTTCCCGCTCCCAGCCAATTGTGAAATTGGCAGGGCGTCCTCAGCCTCAACTACAGTGGCTTTAGCCTTTGGCTGAGCCTTTTTGGTTCTCTTCGGCTTTGGTGGGGGCATGCTCTGTGTTGGCTAAGCGTCAACATCAGTGGGGAGGTCAGCTAAGAGATCTGCGACAATCGGCTTTGGGCGACCCATCTCAGCAGTTTTGACAAGTCTTCGCCGACGTTTTCGTTCAGGTATGGGGATCAAATATGGCGCCGAAGTAGATGGCTGATTGGTTGGGTCAGATGTTGACCCTTGATCTGTTCGAGATGTAGAAGCGGTTTGAGTTGTGGCAGTAGGAGGAGAAAGGCTTTTCTTCTTTCTTTTAGGGACGTCGAGCAAAATCGATTTGTATGTTGGAATAAAGTTGAGAAGAAGAGGCGCTTTCCTTTTGTGGACTGGCAAGTCCAGGAGTTTTTTCAGGTCCTTGCTGGGAACGTAAGATTGGCGAAAGTTTTTCAGTGACTTACGAACGTCTGCAAGAAGAAAACTGACATTAGAGACAGATAAGATATTGAAGACTTGAAAAGAAACAACTAAGTATTAATACTGGGCTCTTACCTTTGCCCTCTTTAACTGACCGAGGAAGAGGGTAGAGATGGGCATCCTCGTCTGGGGCAAATTCCCAATTTCCAGAAGCAATGACATAGTCATCTCCAGCCCCCTTGTTGGAGTCTGGAAGGTCAGCTACGATTTTGAATTCAGTAGACCTCGGCTTGAGGTAATAGACGAAACCTTTTTCTTTCAGGTTAAGGGCACACATGGTATAACAAAATTGTATGTCGGCAAGGGTGATCCTAACGTTCTCCTGCCTAGCTAAGGCTATAATACCGTTAATCACTCGATAAGAGTTAATGGTAAGTTGCATGGGGTTCAACTTATAGTAATGAAGAACTTCACGAAAAAGGGGATTGAGTGGAAGCCGAAGTCCACATTCAATAAAAGCGACAATGGGAAAGGGCATCGTATCATCTGTGGGCATGATTGAGTCGTTATCCCCAGCCAGTCTCAGATGGACGTCGGCAGGAATTTCGAACTCTTCCCTAAAGTATTCAAGTTTGGTCGGGGTATCTACCCTATGTCTCCACATACCCATGATTTCGGCGTAAAGGAATTTGATTACAGAAAGAAGATGTTCTTAAAGGGTTTTTAAAAACCTCGGCAAAACCTAGGTAAACACTGGTAAAACTTGTTTCAATTTTTCCTAAGAGTTGGAAGGTTCTATAGACAAATCCCAAGCCTAAATCTATGAAGACAAAGATTGAGGGCACAGATCTGGGAAAAATAACACAGAAAGCAAGGAACAAAAGACGACGCTTCAGAATCAAGAACAGAGGTGAGGCTCTCAAAAGCATAAAAAACAAGAAATACAGGGTCAAAAACAGTGGCAGAAAAATGGTGAAACAGTGCAAGTGTTTAAAACATGGGCAAAAGCAGAATCAAAGCATTCAGATATATAGTTCGCAAGATAGATGTTTGAAAAAGACAGTAACAACAAGAAAGTAGAAGAGCATCAATGAACTGAAAACGAAAAGAATGGTGGCTTACCAGAGAGATTGAAGCCGGAATGAGGGTCGCCGACAAGACGGAATGGCGAAAGCTTCGCTGGAATGGAAGAAAAAGATCAGTTGCAAAGCCTGGAGCTTAAACAATGGCGGATTCAAGAAGAAGAGTTTAGAGAGAGAAAGAGCAAGTAGAAACGAATGCAAAAGTGAAGAAACAGAGGAAAGAGGCAAGAGTTTTGTCAAAAAATTTGAAACGGCAGCAAAACAGGGCATTTAATGCGCCTGGAGCAACGCACACGTCAGACGACGCAGACAGATGAAAAACGGCTGGCAAGCGCGTCACAAGCACGAGCCAATGAAGATGAAACGCGTAAGTGGAACGGTTGAGAAGTGATGCATGACAGCTCATGCGCGTGGGAGAGTTCATTTGAATTCTTGTTCTTGAAAGAAGACATGTCGGCCTGAAGAACATGATCTCGGCTGAGGGGTTCATAGCCGAAGTAATGGAAGGAAGGAACGATATAGGTTCCATCACCTCAGAATGCCGAGGTAATAGAACCTAGGGGGCAGTTGTGGGGATATATTTTCAGAGTACCAACACGTGGCAAGGTGACGCCGACGTGTCAGCCGAGGTGCCACGTGTCCTGGTCGTGACGCCGAGGTGAGATGACTTACAATCTTATCTATTAAAGTTAATTTTATGGATAATGTTATAATACACCGTTTTAAAAGAAAGTATATTATATATAAGTTATGATAATTTTTTAATGTTAATATGACAAGATCACTTTATGTTAAAATTGATTGGATCATAATCAAATATTTTTAAAACATAACTAAACACCTCTGTTATGACCGAAATTACAATCACATTGGGTTATAACTGAGTTATAACTAACACATCAATGTATCTTAATCAAGAGTCATAATCAAACTTTACTTGAGGCATAACTAAATATCACTTCAGTCACAAACAAAATAATAATCACAATATATACTTCAAAACTAAGCCATAACAAACGTCACAACGAGTCATAACTAAATCATAATTAACGCCATATTGGATCATAATCAAAGGCCACAATATTATAATTAGAGCATATGCTATACACCTTTTTCAATATATGTATCATATGATTCCTCTAATTTTACAACCTACTAATGACTAAATCCAAGCCTTGGGTTTGATCCAATGGTCTTGTAACCACACCTAAGGTATTGTGGGGATATATTTTCAGAGGACCAACACGTGGCAAGATGACACCGACGTGTCAGCCGAGGTGCCACGTGTCCTGGTCGTGACGCCGAGGTGATCTCGGCAAGGCCGAGGTTATCCGAGAGAATACCGGAATCCGAGATAAGCGGATAAGGGACAAGAGTCCAAGGATGAAGAAAGACTTCAGGATGGATAAGGATAAACACTCTTAGGGAGTCTATCCTTATCTCTTGAGGAGTCCAAAGTAAGTACAGAACTGGAGTCCATAGAAGTCATGTTTCTAGTGGGATTGGGATTGAGTAAAACTATAAAAGAGAGGCACCCCCGTGGGTCTAAGGTACGCAATTAATACTTTGAGCATTGTTTTTAACACTATTGATTATCTTTGAGAGATATACTGACTTGATCGTCGGAGTGCCCCCGGGTGGAAGAACCACCGCCGGAGCCTTCTCTTTATGTGCAGGACAGCAGGGTACCATCTATTCTGCCTGTGTTCTACAGCTGAATTACTAAGGAGGGCAGTGTGATCGGAAAATCACTCACACACTATTTATATTCTAAAAAGTGAACGATTTGAATTATCAAAATAAACCTAAAAAAAACATATATGATATGACTATACAACAACTGTTGTGCAATAGGTATAGCAATCACCACGTTGCCACGATATAGAAGGGAGCTTTCATCAAGAGATAGTTGACAGTTTACATATTCGTGGTACTCGTAATTAATAAGATTTTATCAAAAACGAATGAGTGAGGCGGATTTTATATCCACTCTCAATCTGAGTTGTCAATTTTATCCAATCTTATGGTTTATCTTATTAATTTGAGATGACTTACAATCTTATCTATTAAAGTTAATTTTATGGATAATGTTATAATACACCGTTTTAAAAGAAAGTATATTATATATAAGTTATGATAATTTTTTAATGTTAATATGACAAAATCACTTTATGTTAAAATTGATTGGATCATAATCAAATATTTTTAAAACATAACTAAACACCTCTGTTATCACCGAAATTACAATCACATTGGGTTATAACTGAGTTATAACTAACACATCAATGTATCTTAATCAAGAGTCATAATCAAACTTTACTTGAGGCATAACTGAATATCACTTCAGTCACAAACAAAATAATAATCACAATATATACTTCAAAACTAAGCCATAACAAACGTCACAACGAGTCATAACTAAATCATAATTAACGCCATATTGGATCATAATCAAAGGCCACAATATTATAATTAGAGCATATGCTATACACCTTTTTCAATATATGTATCATATGATTCCTCTAATTTTACAACCTACTAATGACTAAATCTAAGCCTTGGGTTTGATCCAATGGTCTTGTAACCACACCTAAGGTATTGTGGGGATATATTTTCAGAGGACCAACACGTGGCAAGATGACACCGACGTGTCAGCCGAGGTGCCACGTGTCCTGGTCGTGACGCCGAGGTGATCTCGGCAAAGCCGAGGTTATTCGAGAGAATACCGGAATCCGAGATAAGCGGATAAGGGACAAGAGTCCAAGGATGAAGAAAGACTTCAGGATGGATAAGGATAAACACTCTTAGGGAGTCTATCCTTATCTCTTGAGGAGTCCAAAGTAAGTACAGAATTGGAGTCCATAGAAGTCATGTTTCTAGTGGGATTGGGATTGAGTAAAACTATAAAAGAGAGGCACCCCCGTGGGTCTAAGGTACGCAATTAATACTTTGAGCATTGTTTTTAACACTATTGATTATCTTTGAGAGATATACTGACTTGATCGTCGGAGTGCCCCCGGGTGGAAGAACCACTGCCGGAGCCTTCTCTTTCTGTGCAGGACAGCAGGGTACCATCTATTCTGCCTGTGTTCTACAGCTTAATTACTAAGGAGGGCAGTGTGATCGGAAAATCACTCACACACTATTTATATTCTAAAAAGTGAACGATTTGAATTATCAAAATAAACCTAAAAAAACATATATGATATGACTATACAACAACTGTTGTGCAATAGGTATAGCAATCACCACGTTGCCACGATATAGAAGGGAGCTTTCATCAAGAGATAGTTGACAGTTTACATATTCGTGGTACTCGTAATTAATAAGATTTTATCAAAAACGAATGAGTGAGGCGGATTTTATATCCACTCTCAATCTGAGTTGTCAATTTTATCCAATCTTATGGTTTATCTTATTAATTTGAGATGACTTACAATCTTATCTATTAAAGTTAATTTTATGGATAATGTTATAATACACCGTTTTAAAAGAAAGTATATTATATATAAGTTATGATAATTTTTTAATGTTAATATGACAAAATCACTTTATGTTAAAATTGATTGGATCATAATCAAATATTTTTAAAACATAACTAAACACCTCTGTTATGACCGAAATTACAATCACATTGGGTTATAACTGAGTTATAACTAACACATCAATGTATCTTAATCAAGAGTCATAATCAAACTTTACTTGAGGCATAACTAAATATCACTTCAGTCACAAACAAAATAATAATCACAATATATACTTCAAAACTAAGCCATAACAAACGTCACAACGAGTCATAACTAAATCATAATTAACGCCATATTGGATCATAATCAAAGGCCACAATATTATAATTAGAGCATATGCTATACACCTTTTTCAATATATGTATCATATGATTCCTCTAATTTTACAACCTACTAATGACTAAATCTAAGCCTTGGGTTTGATCCAATGGTCTTGTAACCACACCTAAGGTATTGTGGGGATATATTTTCAGAGGACCAACACGTGGCAAGATGACACCGACGTGTCAGCCGAGGTGCCACGTGTCCTGGTCGTGACGCCGAGGTGATCTCGGCAAAGCCGAGGTTATCCGAGAGAATACCGGAATCCGAGATAAGCGGATAAGGGACAAGAGTCCAAGGATGAAGAAAGACTTCAGGATGGATAAGGATAAACACTCTTAGGGAGTCTATCCTTATCTCTTGAGGAGTCCAAAGTAAGTACAGAATTGGAGTCCATAGAAGTCATGTTTCTAGTGGGATTGGGATTGAGTAAAACTATAAAAGAGAGGCACCCCCGTGGGTCTAAGGTACGCAATTAATACTTTGAGCATTGTTTTTAGCACTATTGATTATCTTTGAGAGATATACTGACTTGATCGTCGGAGTGCCCCCGGGTGGAAGAACCACTGCCGGAGCCTTCTCTTTCTGTGCAGGACAGCAGGGTACCATCTATTCTGCCTGTGTTCTACAGCTGAATTACTAAGGAGGGCAGTGTGATCGGAAAATCACTCACACAGGTATGATGAAGGGAATATTAAGGGTTCAAACTAATGAAGCAACAACGATCCCATTAGTTATAATTTAACTTCACTAATAATTACTAACATCCTATAATCTTGACAATATATATATATATATATATATATATATATATATGTATTAGCTAAAAAATTATTTTAAAAACATATTCCAAACAAAGCCTAATTCTACAACTTAGCTTAATTCTTGGGATTAGGAATCTGCAGCCTACCCAAGTCGGGATGGACCTAGGGATCCTACTGTGAGTAAGTCACAGCAAGGTCCTGTGGTTCTCCGATGGAGGATTTTTTCAATTTTTTTTTTCAATGATTCAAATTGCTCATATTGTAGGGTTTGTTAAATAAATTATTTATGTAAAATAAAAATAAAAATAAAAAAATAAAAAAAATTGATTGGATATCTATAGTTTTGTGACAAAAGCACATTTATTTTTTAAAAAATAAATGATTAATATGATTTTGATAATTTTTTTAAAACAATTAGAATCGGATCATAGGATAATGGATTTTGAATTAACTTAATTTTTTACAAAAATGATATACTCGATAAATTTAACAAAGTGAACAGCTTAAATTGTCGAAAAAGACTCGTAAAAATCTTCCACCAGAACACTATAGGACCTTACTGTGACAATGGTCACAACAATATCCCCAAGTCCCGTGATGTTTACCAAAAAAAAAAAAAGAAAACATGTTTGGTTAGATGAAAAAAAATGTCATAAAACTATGGATCCTCTAGTAATAAGATTAACATGAATAAATTGTAAATCATATCTCATTAGATTGGAAATAAACAAGTTATTTTACTCTCACATTATAAAAATAATATAGTCAATTTTTATAAAATGAAATGTTTTATATTGTCAATTTTTCTACACTTATAAGAGTAATGTTAGAGATCTCAAAAATTCTACCAAATATCCACACCCATGTGAGACATTTGATAGAATTTTTGAAATTTCTAACATTTTTTACTCGTATTGCCAATTAACTAATCTAACAATCAAACATCACCTTTTTTTTTTTTTTTTTTTTTTTTTTTTTTTTTTTTTTTTTTTTTTTGGAGAATGGAAAGAACATGTTAGGTTGTTCTTTTCTTTTTGGGTAAATTACACTTTACATCTCTCCACTTTGTATCAAATTTCACTTTAATCCTTACACATATAATCACAATAGTCAATCTCTTACATTTCTGGTCAAATCCGACTTTGGTCCCTACATATGAAATTGTGATAGTCAACCCCTTTATACCTTTAGTCAAATCTTAGTTTGATCTTTACACAAGTGTCAATATCTTTTTTCTATTACTCAATTGTTTAAATCTTTAACATACTCTAGTCATGAGACAAGAATGTAACTACCACATGAGAGCAACAAAGAAAAATCATTTATATTTTTCACCAATACACACTTTGGCCCAAAATTTACATCAAATTATGACTATATTAGGTTAAAACAAAACGCAGATTATAAACGATTAAGAAATGAACTAGGATTTTGCATAAATTAGAATCACGAAATTTTGTTTTTCACAGTAAAACAGTCTTTTATCTATTCATCTTTTTTTCTCTTTAATTTATTTGTCTCATTTTTTTATTTCAAAAGTTCTATTTCTTACCTCTTCATCCTAATTTTTAGCTAGCGCGCATGCGCGCCCACACACACATATATATATACATGCTTATCACGTAGAATAAAGTGCATTGGTGGAAAACATTGATGATTTTTCTCTCTTACCCTCATTCCGTACTCATATTTTTGTCACATGATTAGATTTTATTGAAGATTTAAAAATAAAGTACCAGAAGAGAGATATTGACACATGTGTAAAAACCAAAGTGAGATTTTGAACAAAAGTATAGGGAGTTGATTGTCATGATTTCACATGTAGAGAACAAAGTGAGATTTAACTAGAAATGTACGGGATTGATTGTTATGATTTGATATATAGGGGCCAAAGTGAGATTTGGTACAAAGTATAAAGGTACAAAGTGTAATTTACCCTTTCTTTTTTCTTTTTTCTTTTTGATGGGAAAACTAGGTTGTCCTTGTGAGCTTTTGTTTAAAGTTAAAGGGTCTTTATGCATTTCATAATACACACCTTCAAAGTTCTAACCCCGCAATAAAAGTTTGGCACCGACACTCGGTTGTTATCCATTTATGAATAATTTTTTACTAAAAATCTGCATTGGAAAAAATATATGGTTTAAATTTAAGTCATATTGTTGGCTCATATTTAAAATGAAATTTAGATCACACAATAATTTTTCTTGATATATTTTTGTGTACAAAACATTGTTCATAATTTTTCGACACGAGGAATAATATACAAATTAAAATATTATATATAAAATTAATACAAAATGATATGTCAAATTAATATTCATTCATTTTAAACTAAAAGAAAGATTTAATGGACTTTTTTATATGACAATTTTGTTTGCAAATCATTTTCTTTGAGTACCGATTTTGTTAGGGTGACTACTTAACATTCGAATTCATGACATTTATAACGAGAGTAGTTCAATATAAATTAATAAATCTTACAAATTTCTATTCTTATTGAAGTGTCTTATTTTAAATTGTAAACTCCAAAATTCTATTATTTTATGTCACATCAATTAATAATAAAAAAAATTAAAAGATTTGTTAATTTGTACATGTTTTTTTTTTTACGTTAGTGTTTTACCTAAAAGATTTGGATTCTCTCAAATTCACTCTCCAAAATGAGCCCAATAAGTTCATACTATTCTCTCATGTTGAATGGCTAACTTGAGAGTAGTTGGGCTTAGTAGCACTACAAAACATTAAGGTTTTAGAGACCAAAATTTAGAGACAAAATTATTTTTTAGGGACCAAATAATTTTGTTACGATAAGTGTCACTATTATATTTTTAGTAACAAAAATTAGATATTAGTGATGAATTATTATCCTTTTGGGACCAAATTTTTTGTCACAAAAAATAAATCATTTTGAGACCAAATTATTTTGTCCCTAAAAATCTATTTATTAGTGACATTTTCAAAATTTTATTGCTAAAAGCCTTATTTTTTACTTTTCGGGACGACCTTTTAGCGACTATCCTCATGACGATAAAAATTAGTCCCTAACTGTTTTTTGTAACAAAATTTTCAGTTTTAGAGACCAAAACATTTGGTCTCTAAAACTGTTATATGTTGTAGCGTGGGTTTGATTTAAGACTGGTCTTGGTGATTTAAATAAAATATTTATACAAAAAATAATGATGATTGAATATCAATAGATATATGTTTGAATAACATTTGTCTTACAAAAATGAACAACAAATATAATTTCAATAATAGTCATTTATTTTTTGTAATACAAATGTAATTCAAACATATATTTACCGATATTTGATGAACTTAATTTTCTTTTATGAATTTATTCAATGAATCTTAAAAAATGAGCGGTTCAAATTAGCAAAATTAGCCCTAACGAATTTACCAAACCTAAACTATTCTCTCAAGTTGGATGGCCAACTTCAAAAAACCTAAACCCAATCCTAAAAACATGAATATGGGAAACTCTATGTTACACACTCACACAAAGTAAGGGTGTAAATTTAGCAGATCGACCTGTGACTCGGCCTGGCCCAACTAGGCTTGGGCCCGAGCCAAACTCGAGACCCTAGGCCTGGGAAGTCTGTTTCGAAGCCCTACCCTGTCTGGTCTGGTCCATGAGCCCGCCCCATTGACCCACTCAAGGCCTGGCCCGCCCAAGGCTTAGTTTCATTTTTTGTGGAAAAATAAAATTTTAGTGGGAAAAAAATAGGGAAAAAAAAATGGTCAAGCCAAGCCCAGTTCGCCAACAAGCCCGCCCGAGGCCCAAATACCCTCGGGCTTGGGCCTAATTTTTTGGCCCATTGGCCTGCCAGACCAGGCCCGAATTTTGGCGAAAGCCCGCCCAGCCCGACGGTGGGATGGGCTGGGCTGGGCTGGGCCGGATCAAAGGGTGTGTACTATACACACCTATAATATATTTTTACGGTATATGTTATCTATTTTTTGATAAATGTGATGTAATTTTTTAGTAAAGTTACAACAATTTGTTGTTTATAAATAAAATTACGAATTTTGTAGTAATATTACGCATTTTTTTGGTGATGTTACACATTTTTTTATTCAAGCATGTTCTAACAAAAAAGTATGCAACATTACTACAAAAATGCATAGCATTACTACAAAATGTGTAATTTATTTTTAAATCACAAATTGTCATAACTCTACCAGAAAAACACATAATATTTATCACAAAAATAAATAATACATACCATAAAAATATATAATAAAATTACATATATACACATCTTTTGAAAAATGTGCATTATAACATTACTCATCACGATTAATAACTTGTGTGAAAGTGTCACAGGGCAACATCATGTGGCTTTCTATCTATATCAAATAATTTTTCATTAATTAGGCATAAAAATTCATGCAAAATTCGAAGTGGTCATATGTGCAGCTACCAGCTGTTTTATTTATTTAGGGGTTGTTTGTCAAGTTATTAAAAAATATATATTTATTGTCTTTTTATTCTATTTTTTTATATTCTATTTAGGTTATATTATCTTTTATTTTGGCCATATACCCTTATATTTAAATCACATTATATCTCTATCACATTGCACATCTTTTCGTAAAAAAAAATTATTAAAATAATCTATTCCCAAACAATCCCTATTTTAACTAGCAATTGTACACGTTATTTTTATCTAGTGTAATAATGCTTTTTAAATAAGAAATTGATGGAATTGATATGAAGTTAATGATATGAATAATTTTTGAATGGGATAAATTCATAATATATAAGAATTTTAATTAAAAAAAAATATCTATTAGAAAAAAAATTAGAATGAGATATGACATACGGTAATATGTCTATAGCGACCCCGGTCTCTTCCCATTTGGTTGTTGCATCCGGACTTAGGTTCCGTAGATCCTGTTGTTATATTTATGTTGTTGTCATCCTTTATTTACTCGTCTTTGAGCTATAGGATGTGTTGGGCAGGTTTGTTACAGGTTGGTTGGGTTTGAGAGCAAATGGTTGCTGCTCAAAATTTTGGTCCTTTGCTCGAGCGAGTAATTTGTCGCTCGAGCGAGCTCTTCGTTTTGGTACTTCGCTCAAGCGAGGGTTTGGTCGCTCGAGCGAGAGTGGAGTCTTGTGTCTAGTGGATCGAGCCAGAGTGGCTTCGCTCGAGCGAGCGATTGCGTCTGGTTCTGGACCTGAGAGTTGCAGTTCTTGGCTCGAGCGAGCTTTTCTTCGCTCGAGCGAGCTGGTTTGTTCTTCGCTCGAGCGAGCTTCTGGGTTGTTGGCTCGAGCGAGACCTCATTGGCTCGAGCGAGGGTTTTCTGTGTCTGGTCGCTCAAGCGAGCCTGTTTTATTTAAATACGTAGCAGCAGTTTTAAATACACTTTTTCATCCTCTTTTGATTTCAGAACCCTAGGTCCGTGTTTTCTCTCCCTCCACTCACCTTCTCTCTTAGGTTTCATCTAATTATAGGGTGTTTCTACCCTAGGTTCTTTATTAAAAAGATAGAGGGTCACGAGAGCTTTACTTTAATCTGAGAGTTTGGCGGTTTGGAGCACTTTGGATTTTGGGTCATCATCTCCATCATCTCCATTTGAGTTCTTCACTTCGAGGTAGGGATTTCCTACTCCATATTATAGGTTTTGTCCTAAGTTTTTGGTATTTTTGATATGTTGGTGTCGTTTGGTAATTTTGGGAAAACTAGGGTTTGTATCATAATTTGAGAAATAGGGAATTGTTTATATATTAAATTCCATGTGATTGTGAATCATGAAAAATGACATAGGTAGTGTCAAGATGATAAAATTGAACCTTAGGGTTAATTTTGAGGAAAGGGGGAAAAGCCTTAATTGTTGTAATAAATTAATTTGTATAATTAATTTTGGGAAAAATGTGGAATTGAGTTTAATTCATGAAATTGGGGAATTATGAGATAAATGGTGTAGTTGAATAGTTTAATTACTCACCTATGAAAATGTTGAGTTTACATTTGTTGATACATTTATTTCCTGTTTAGAAATAACTGTTTTGGGCTATCGGTGGAGGATAGTCGTGATTGTTGTAGACATTGCATGTTGATTAGGGAAAACTGAAACTAATCACATTGAATGAGTCATTGAATATGGCAGTTGAATTAATACAGCAAATCTGTGTATTGATTGAATATTGTGTATGACAAATGGTTAATACATTGTATATGCATATTGTTTGGGAGGAGATAGGGGATGTACTCCATGGTTTGAGGGAAGATAGGGGATGGACTCTCAAACCTGTTTAGGAGGAGAAAGGGGATGGACTCCATTAGTACAGCAAATATATGTACTTATTGATTTATGGAAGTGTTTTAGTATGAGCCTTAGTCTCATTTGATTTGTTGATATTGGAAGTAATGTTGATATGAAATGTAATCTCATTATTATTGTTTGACCAGGTTCTGAGCCATGTCTGTATAATTGGAAAGTTGATTAATAACGTAAAGCGAAACATGTCATGGACATTATTGTCATGAAACTGTAAAGTGACATAATGGATTTAACAGTGTTAATCATCTATCGAATGCTATTGCTTTAGTCAATTCTTATATTTGGTTAGTATATTTCTGCTGGGCTGTGGCTCACCCTATACGGAAACATCATTTTCAGGTTCAGGTGATATGCTACCTCCAAGGACTTAGCTTGGAAGGATTTGGAGTTGAAGACTCTGTTTAGATTAGTTGTTATTTTGTTTTAGTTTGATATTACATGTAAACTCAAGCCAAGGGCTTAATGTGTAATTGAGTTAGTACTCAGACTTTTGTGTCCAAGTGTTGGCTTGGAAAGATGTAAGCCTGTAGGGCATTTACTTTCGTTATTACATGTAATGTCTTTTAATAAGACTACTCTGATGAATGGAATAAGGTTTAGTCCTTCTTAATCGATGCATGTTAATATCATATATATATTATGGGTTTATTTTGAAGGCGTTACAATGTCAAACATCTTTGTGGCAGTAATACATCAAGTTAATTATTTATTATTAAGAGCATCTCTAGCATTGTGTCAAATTTTTCATCAAATTTAAATAAAAATTTTATAAAAAGTATAATCTAACATGGTGCACTACAACGTTAAATTTAAAATTTTCGTCAAATGCCCGATTGTCCGAAAAGACGTCCGGACATGGGCAAAAATTGAGTTTAGAGGATGTCTGGTCTAACGGTCACCTACAAATTTGATGAACGATAACGCTCGCTTCATTTGATGAAATGTTTGATTCCCCCTCTATCTGATATCAGTTTAATGACAACGTTGGAACTAACATTTCTTTCTTTTTCATCAAATTTGAATTTGATGAAACATCTGATATAACGTTGGAGATGGTCTCAGTTATTGGTTATAATGTAAAAGTTTATGCACCAAGTCCTGTATCAGATCAGATAGATAGTCCAGTGTGGAATGCAACATCCTCAGGGGTGATCTCTATCTGCTCTATTTGTGAAGGTATGTTGGCTTCAGCAGGCCCTATGTTAAGGTCTACTAAATTAGTGTGGATTTATTACATGCCACCAAAAGTCCAATTCTTTACTTGGCTAGCATGGAGAAATAGAATTAAGACTTCAGTTTTCTTACAAAGAATTGGTGTCCTTCACAGCTCTGCTTCAACACTACGTGTTTTTTGTAATGCTAAGTTGGAAACTATGAATCATGTGTTGGTTTCTTGCCCATTTGCTTGGAAGGTGTGGTCTGCAATGCCTTATTGGTGGGATGTTGTGGAGGCTTTACCTGAATCTGTTGAAGGAATTCTATTATGGTGTGGGAAGGACAATGTTTTGGAGTCAAGAGAGGAAGATTTGGAGAGGAGTGCCTCTGGTTGTGGTGTGGTCTCTCTAGAAACACAAGAATGCTATAGTGTTTAATGCCTCTATTCCGGACTTGGCAGAGCTGTGTGAAGTGATAAAGGTGAGAATTGCATTATGGTTGAAACCAAGGTATTCTAAGGACCACTTTTCAGTGCAGGATTTTCTGGTAAATCTTAGGCAAGTGAGATGTTGCATTAGAGGGAGGGGTGTGTAAACTCTCTTAGTCTAGTTCTGTCATGTTGCTGTGTTTTTTTCCTTCTTTTTCTGTTTGGTTGGAATCTCTCCAACTTTGGGGTGATGCTAGCAAATGATTGGGTTCTTTAGCTGGTGCCAACGCTATGGAAGCTGTGATGATTTTTGCACCATTGGTCTGTTTAAGAAAGCCTAGTTGTATAATATTTTCTTTCCAAGGCAATAATAGTATAGAAGCCAGAAAGCCTGTTTAAGAAAGCCTAGTTGTACAATATTTTCTTTCCAGGGTAATAATAGAATGATGCGTATAATAACTGCAGTAAAAAAATTTAGGAAGTGTATTGAGAAATTTATGTCTATACACCTAGTTGTACAATATTAAGGTAATAGTAGCACTATGCATATAACAACTATAGTAAAAAAATTTAAAAAGTGTGTTTAGAAACTTATGTTGTTTGATTGAGTATGGTTTAAAAGAGTGGCGGAGGGAAGTGAGGACCAGGAGGGTCACGTGATCCTTCTGGATTTTGGGGTTTTTTTTTTTTTTTGGCAAATATAAAGAAAATATTTTAAATAAAAAAATTACGAAAATATTATTAGAGTGAAATGTCATGACACTTTAAAAATTATGAGAACAATAATGGTTATTTTGATTGAAAATGAAGTGACTATTATAAACCATATTATTTATGAAAATTTTATGAAAAATTTTGAATGTAACGGTGATTTTATTATTATTGACATGCAAGTATAAGTAATCTCACTATAAAAATATGAAATTTATTAGATTGTTAGTTACATTTGACATGTGAGATTTACTCTCTATGTGTTTATTTACTATTAGTTGGTGATATCACATACTAATGATGACATGATATTACCCTTATATTCAATTTTTAATTAAATTTTGTATAGAAAAATAATTTAACATTATATAATTTATTTTAAGACTTATATCTATATTTTTTTATATTGTCCATAATACACTAGTTATAAATAACATTATTTTTTTAATGTTTCTCGAAATCAATTGTAAAAACTAACGTGAAATATTTTTGTAAAAATTTTCGATATTATAATTAATAAGTGCCCCCTCTAATTTGATTTTCTGACTCCCCAGTGGTTTCAAATGGCCATCCTAATCCCAAATGTGAGTAATTATTTAGGATGGCTTTCCTTAATTGAAACTAGAGAGGAGTTGTTGCGCTTGATGGGGTTATTTTGGGTTCATCTTAGTCATTCGGATTTTTCATTTTGTAACACTTGTCGATAAAAGAATTCATATAAAAAATTAAATTGATCAAATGTTGGTAATTATATGTTTGGATTACATTTGTCTCTTAAAATTGAACTACAAATATGATTTTAAGAATAAATCATTTTTTAAAAAATAAATGTAGTTCGATCATTTACTTATCGATATTCGATCAATTTAATTTTTTTACATAAATATTCTTCTTGATTAATTCAAAAAATTAAAAAATTCGAATCATTTAAGGTGAACTCCAAAATAAGTTTACTAAGCCCAACAATATCTCTCTAGTTGTCGCCAGCGGAAGAAGAACTCAACCCTAAATATAAATTTATTCACACACTTGTGAACAGTACACAAGATTTCATTGGCTGATACATAGAGATAGACCCACCAAAAACACAAAATAAACCAATTAGATGGTGTGTATTTTTCATTGGTTGAACATCGTGAACAAATTTGAAACTCTCATTTATTTTTATTATTATAACTTACCATCTAATGTGTCAATTCAGTTATTAGCATTGTTTATTATAAATTAATGATGAGAGCCGTTATGTTAATATTGTATTATTGTATTAACAGATAAAATAATAAGACCATCTATTTTTTTTATACAAACATAAAAAAATAAAAAGTTAGAATTATTAGATTGATCTAATTTTTTCGTGAATAGTATAGATGGAAGGCCCTTCAAAATGAATAGTTTAAATTATCGAAACGGGACCACGATGAGTTCCACGAATCCCTCGAATTCTCTCAAGTTGATATTAAATTTGAAAGAAATCCAACCGTGAATGTTTGGGGATTGCTTTTTTTGTTAGCTTATTTTTGTCATTGGTAATTTTTATTTTATTTTATTTTATTTTTCCAAAAGGTTTAGCCTTTTAGATTCTACTCAATGAGATGAATGGAAAATTTTAAAAATAGAAAAATAAAATTCTAAAAAAATCCCAAAAAAAAACAAAAATAAGCACACACAAAAAAATAGTAAAAATTTTTTTTGCTTATTTTAGATTTTAAATTTTTTTTGGTTTTTTTTTTTAAAAAAAAATCATCTTTTAGATTCATCTACACAAAATGGACCGGAAAGATAAAAATTTTTACGGTGGTGCTACATACACCAATTACTGTACTAACTAGTGTACCAACACTAGTTATGGAATTATTATTGACTCCACTCATTATACAAATTACAAATACCAAAACAAAAATGCTAGAGACCTCAAAAATTCTACTAAAAGTTCTACCAAATGTCTCACATAAGTGTAGAACCCACATGGGACCTACATTATGTGGATCTCACACCCATGTGAAACATTTGGTAAAAATTTTGATAAAAATTTTGGTAGAATTTTTGAGGTTTCTCGCATTACTCATACCAAAAACATCTTAAATTATGTCACATCATCAATTGGTACACTAGTTAGTACATTAATTAGTGTATATAGCATTATTCAAATTTTTAATACAATTTTGAATAACAATCACTAAAGACCAAATAAAAAATTATTACATATTTTAAAATTTTCCGGTGGTATTACATGCACCAATTAATATACGGAATTAGGGTCACTGTTGTGCCTTTAGCACAGCAGTGGCTGTTGTGCCTCATTTTGTGGTGCATTATGGATTTATTTTTATAATCTGAACCGTTCAGGTTGTAGGGTTTGTTGAGTACTTCATGGCTACCAAAAATCATATTAATCGGATATCAATAACTTATGATTGATAACCAAAAAAATAAACAAGAAATTTTTCTTTTGAAAAATAATATAAAAATATGCTAATCGATCATATAGTTATTGATATCCGATTAATATGATTTTTGGTAGGCTTGAAGTACTCAACAAATCCTACAAAATGAACGGTTCAGATCATAAAAATAACCCCATAATGCACCTCAAAATGGGGCACAACAGTCACTACTGTGCCAAAGGTACAGCAGTGACCCCAATTCCTTAATATACACACTAATGTACCAACTAGTGTTATGTCATTATTACTAACCCCACCTATTATAATATCCAAAACTTCTAAAATTATACCACATCATCCGTTAGTATATTACTTAGTACATTAATTAATACATGTAGCATTATTTAAAATTTCCAAACAACACCACTGACCTGATGAAATCAATTAGTCTTTGATTAATTAATTTTGGAAATTTACGTGTAGGTCTTAATAGATGGACTTACTGTCCAATCGGTCCTATGATATTAAACACTATTTAAAAAATCACTAATTGTTAATTTTCAGTGATAGTTTGAAAATTATCACAAAAAATATCACTAATTATAAATTTTATCGATAGTTTTAAAAAAAATAGTCATAAAAAAAATTCACTAATTTTTAACTTTTAATGACAATTTGAAAAATTCGTCACAGAAAAACGTCACTAATTGTAGGTTTTAACGATAATTTATAAAATTTGTAAACAAAAAATCACTAATTGTTTATGTTTAGTGATATGCAAAAAATTATCACAAAAAATTATTTTTAAAGATGATTTTACTAAGACTTATTTTCAATAAAATTTGATTTGAATTAAATCCAACTATTAATACCTATTGATAGTTTACCCATTACTTTATTGATAGTTTACCCATTAATTTCTCAGGCAAACTTTCCCCCAGATGTAAATTGTGCCCACCACCTAATTATAGGTTTGAGGTTGAATTTAAGGTTGATTTATAAGTTGGTACCACATTTGATATTATGTGAGCTTTGTGAATCCTCAGTGGGACCATTATGCATTTACTTTAATTTTTGGACTGTTTTAAATCTTTCGAATAAGTCATTTTTTTCTATAAATATACAAGAAAAAATTGTCTTTAGTGATATTTTTTTTTTTTTTTGTAAATTATGATTTTTTTTTTCCCTATCTAGTATAGACAAATTGTTAATTTTTAGCGACATGCAAAAAAGTATCACAAAAAATTATTTTTAGAAATGATTTTACTAAGACTTATTTTTAATATAATTTGATTTGAATTAAATTCAACTATTAATACCTATTGATAGTTTACCCATTACCTATTGATAGTTTAGCCATTAATTTCTCAGGCAAACTTTCCCCTCAGATGTAAATTATGCCCACCACCTAATTATAGGTTTGTGGTTGAATTTAAGGCTGATGTATAAGTTGGTACCACATTTGATATTATGTGAGATTTGTGAACCCTCAGTAAGACCATTATGCATTCACTTTAATTTTTGGACTGTTTTAAATCTTTCGAATAAGTTATTTTTTTTTATAAATATACAAGAAAAAATTGTCTTTAGTGATTTTTTTTTTTTGTAATTATGTCAATTTTTTTTTTCCTATCTAGTGTAGACAAATTTAAGAAGATTTTTTTTTTTTTGAGTGATGATACATAGCTCTACTACTAGAGCTCTAAATGAAACTCTAGTGAGGTGGAAGAAAGAGATAGTAGAGAAAGATAGATAGAGGAGTGCGGGCTTTACATGAACACTCTCCACATCATTAAAGTTGCATTAGAGCTCTTAAATTAGAACTCTCAAACATTATTTTTTATTTTTATTTTTTATTTTTTGAAAAAATCAAAATTAGTCCAAAAAATTCACTGCTTTTTACTTATTTTTATCTTTTCTAGAACTTTGAAGAGAAGAGAACTTAGCAAAGCCTGAACCTATGCAGCTCAAATTAATTTAATATTTACAGTAATAAATGGTTACACTGACCAAATTTTGGTATCTAAACCTAAATATTATTTCGATTAGAAAAATGTTATAGTTCACAAATAATTTATTAATTTTTTTTATCAAATCTCTCATATGAATATGAGACTCACACAAATTCACATGTGTGTAGGTCTCACACCCATAAAAAAGATTTGATAAAAAATTTGGTAGATTATTTGAGATCCCTAGTATCACTCTTCGGATTATTAGTAAAAGGAGGCATTCAATCAATGCATGAATAAGATGGTATTCAGAAATTGATTCTCAAATTAATTACTATAATATTTATTGTAAATCTAAGATATTATCTCTCCATACTACTTTTGTAGACCCCAATTCTGATCCGCACTGATAATCTGAATCATCTATTTTGTAAGTTTCGTAATAAAAATCATCCATGTAAAAAATGAGTTTCATCATAAAATTATAAACTGAAGAAAAAATCACATTTTGTTTTATAAAATAAATAACAAATGTGATTGTAAACTTAAACCATCTATTTTATAAAATAAAATATTTTATGTTCCTATGTTTATAATTTTTCAATAAAGCTCATTTTTTGCATGAATGACCTTTGTTACGAAATTTACAAAACAGACAGTTTGGATCATTGGTTCGGATCTAAATTAGGACCTATAAGAGGGATATGAAGAGATAATGATATAGGAAAAATGGGGTGACTGTTGTACATCCAACACAGCAGTCATTGTTGTGGAGCTATATGGGTCCATTTCAGAGACCGCTCGATAATCCGAACCGTTCATTTTTTAGGATATGTCGAGTAAAATATATTTGTAAAAAATTAAGTTGATCGGATATCATAACTATTTCATTGAATTGTATTTGTATCTAAAAATAAATGACAAATGTAATTTGAATTATAAAATTAAATAAAAATATGAGTGGATGAAAGGATTAATAATATTAAATAAACTTAATTCTTTACAGATAAATTATACTATTTATACTTTAAAAAGTAAACGATTTGGATTATCAAAATAAACTCCCAAAAAAAAAAAAAAAAAAACCCATATGATATGACTATACAACAACTGTTGTGTAATAGGTATAGCAGCCACCACGCTGCCACGATATAGAAGGGAGCTTTCATCAAGAGGTGGTTGACAGTTTGCATATTCGTGGCACTCGTAATTAATAAGATCTTATCAAAAAAACGAATGAGTGAGGCGGATTTTATATCCAACCTTATGGTTTATCTTATTAATTTGAGATGACTTACAATCTTATCTATTAAAGTTAATTTTATGGATAATATTATAATAAACTGTCTTAAAAGAAAGTATACTATATATAAGTTATTATAATTTTTTAATGTTAATATCACAAAATCTCATAACCAAATCACTTTATGTTAAAATTGATTGGATCCTAATCAAATATTTTTAAAACGTAACTAAACACTTCTGTCATAACCAAAATTACAATCACATTAGGTTACAACTGTTTTATAACTAACACATCAATGTGTCTTAATGAAAATCATTACTAGGCATAACTTAAATATCACTTCAGTCACAAACAAAATAATAATCACTATATATACATCATAACTAAGTTACAATAAACGTCACAACGAGTCATAACTAAATCATAACTAACGCCATATTGGATCATAATCAAAGGCCACAAAGATTATAATTAGGGCATATGGTATACACCTTTTTCAATATATGTGTCATATGATTCCTCTAATTTTACAACCTACTAAGCCTGTTTGGTAAAGCTGTGGGAAAGTACTTATATATGCCTAAACAGCTATAGCTTATAACTATGACATAAGCTAGTTCTGACTTATAAATTAAGCATCTCCTGCACTCAAAGATAGCTGATTTCTGACTTCCAAAAAGCTATAAGCTATAAGGTATAAGCTAAACCAAACACATCAAAATAACTTAATTGAGCTAAAAGTGAAATTAAGTAGCTTTTAAGCTGCACCAAACAGGCACAATAACTAAATCTAAGCCTTGGGTTTGATCTAATGGTCTTGTAACCACACATAAGGTATGATGAAGGGAATATTAGGGTTCAAATTGATGGAGCAACGATGATCACATTAGTTATAATTTAACTTTACTAATAATTACTAACATTCTCCGATCTTGGCAATATATATATATATATTAGCTAAAAAATTATTTAAAAAACATTCCCAAACAAAGCCTAATTCTCCATCTTAGCTTAATTCTTGGGATTAGGAATCTGTAGCCTACCCAAGTCGGGATGGACCTAGGGATCCTACTGTGAGTAAGTCACAGCAAGGTCCTGTGGTTCCTCGGTGGGGGATTTTTTCGAATTTTTTTTAATGATTTAAATTGCTCATATTGTAAGATTTGTTGAATAAATCATTTATACAAAATAAAAATTAAAAAAAATTGATTGGATATCTATAGTTTCGTGACAAAAGCACATTTATTTTTTTAAAAATAAATGGTTAATATGATTTTGATAATTTTTTTAAAACAATTAGAATCAGATCATAGAATAATGGATTTTTAATTAACTTAATTTTTTAAAAATGATATACTCGATGAATTTTACAAAATAAAAAATTTAAATTATCGAAAAAGATTCATAAAAATCTTCCACCAGAACACTATAGGACCTTACTGTGACAATGGTCACAGCAATATCCCCAAACTCCCGTGATGTTTACACCCAAAAAAAAAAAAAAAAAAGTTTGGTCAGAAGAAAAAAAAATGTCATAAAACTATGAATCCTCCAGTAATAAGATTAACATGAATAAATTGTAAATCATATCTCATTAGATTGGAAATAAAAAGGTTGTTTTACTCTCACATTATAAAAATAAGGGTAAATTACATTAACAGTCCTATAGTTTGGGACTCGTGTCATTTTGATCCTTACTTTTCAATTGTGACACATTTGACCCTGAATTTTGAATTTTGTTTCAAATAAGGACAATTGAAGATGCCATTGTTTAATTTCAAGGACAAAATTGTCAATTTAATAAAATATAAACTAATTTGACAAAAATAATTGTCAAAAAAATATTTTTAATTTTTTAAAAATATTTTTATCCACCAATGATAAAATTATGTAAAATTGATAAAAATTAATAAAAATTACATGATTAATTTTTAAAATTTAATTTTACATGATCATCATCTAAAAACATAATAAAAATTAATTTGGTAAAAAAAATAAATAAATGTCTAAAAGATTTATTAATTTTACATAATTTTATTTTTAGTGGGTAGAAATAATTTTTAAAATTCAAAAATATTTGTTTGACATTTATTTTTGTCAAATTAGTTTATATTTTATCAAATTGACGATTTTACCCTTGAAAAAACTAATGATATCTTCAATTGTCCTTATTTCGAACAAGATTCAAAATTCAGGGTCAAATGTGTCACAATTGAAAAGTCATGGACCAAAGTGACATAAGTTTCAAACTACAGGGACTATTAGTGCAATTCATCCTAAACATAATATAGTCATTTTTTATATAATGAAATATTTCACATGGTCAATTTTTCTACACTCATAAAAGTAATGTTAGAGATCTCAAAAATTCTACCAAATATCCACACCCATGTGAGACATTTGATAGAATTTTTGAAATTTCTAACATTTTTGTACTCGTATTGCCAATTAACTAATCTAACAATCAAACATCACCTTAGTTTTTTTTTTTTTTTTTTTTTTTTTTTTTTTGGAGAATGGAAAGAACATGTTAGGTTGTTCTTTTCTTTTTGGGTAAATTACACTTTACATCGCTGCACTTTGTATCAAATTTCACTTTAATCCCTACACATACAATCATAATAGTCAATTCCTTATATTTCTGGTCAAATCCGACTTTGGTCCCTACATATGAAATTATGACAGTCAACCCTTATACCTTTAGTCAAATCTTATTTTGATCTCTACACAAGTGTCAATATATCTTTTTTTACTCAATTGTATAAATCTTTAACAGACTTTAGTCATGTGCCAAGAATATAACTACCACATGAGAGTAAGAAAGAAAAATCATTCATATTTTTCACCAATACACACTTTATCCCAAAATTTACATCAAATTATAACTATATTAGGTTAAAATAAAACGCAGATTATGAACGATTAAGAAATGAACTAGGATTTCGCATAAATTAGAATCACGAAATTCTGTTTTTCACAGTAAAACAGTTGTTTGTCTATTTATTTTCCGTTCTCTTTAATTTATTTATCTCATTTTTTTATTTCAAAAGTTCTATTTCTTACCTTTTCATCCTAATTTTTACGCGCCGCTTGCGCACAAAAGTGTGGTGGAAAACATTTTGATTTTTCTCTCTTACCTCATTTCGTACTCATATTTTTGTCACATGATTAGATTTTATTGAAGATTTAAAAATAAAGTACTAGAAGAGAGATATTGACACATGTGTAAGAATCAAAGTGAGATTTTGAACAAAAGCATAGGGAGTTGATTGTCATGATTTCACATATAGGGAACAAAGTGAGATTTGACTAGAAATGTACGGGATTGACTGTTATGATTTGATATATAGGGGTCAAAGTGAGATTTGGTACAAAATATAAAGGTACAAAGTGTAATTCATCCTTTCTTTTTTTCTTTTTTGTTTTTGATGGGAAAACTAGGTTGTCCTTGTGAGCTTTTGTTTAAAGGGTCTTTATGCATTTCATAATACACACCTTCAAAGTTCTAACCCCGCAATAAAAGTTTGGCACCGACACTCGGTTCTTATCTATTTATGAATAATTTTTTACTAAAAATCTGCATTGGAAAAAATACATGGTTTAAATTTAAGTCATATTGTTGGCTCATATTTAAAATGAAATTTAGATCACAATAATTTTTCTTGATACATTTTTGTGTACAAAACATTGTTCGTAATTTTTCGACACGAGGAATAATATACAAATTAAAATATTATATATAAAATTAATACAAAATGATATGTCAAATTAATAATCATTCAGTTTAAACTAAAAGAAAGATAAAATTTTATCTTAATGGACTTTTTTATATGACAATTTTGTTTGCAAATCATTTTCTTTGAGTACCGATTTTGTTAGGGTGACTACTTAACATTCGAATTCATGACATTTATGATGAGAGTAGTTAAATATAAATTAATAAATCTTACAAATATCTATTCTTATTGAAGTGTCTTATTTTAAATTGTAAATTCAAAAATTCTATTATTTTATGTCACATCAATTAATAAAAAAAATTAAAAGATTTGTTAATTTGTATATTTTTTTTTATGTTAGTGTTTCACCTAAAGGATTTAGATTCTCTCAAATTGACTCTCCAAAATGAGCCCAATAAGTTCATACTATTCTCTCAAGTTGAATGGCTAACTTGAGAGCAGTTGGGTTTAGTGGCACTACAAAACATTAAGGTTTTAGAGACTAAAATTTAGGAACAAAATTATTTTTTAGGGATCAAATAATTTTGTTACGAAAAGTGTCATTCTTATATTTTTAGTAACAAAAATTGGATATTAGGGACAAATTATTATCCTTTTGGGACCAAATTTTTTGTCACAACAAATAAACTATTTTGAGATCAAATTATTTTATCCCTAAAAATCTATTTATTAGTGATATTTTCAAAATTTTGTTGCTAAAAGCCTTATTTTTTACTTTTCGGGACGACCTTTTAGCGACTATCCTCATGACGATGGAAATTAGTCCCTACTATATTTTGTAACAACATTTTCAATTTTAGAGACCAAAACATTTTGTCTCTAAAACTCTTATATGTTATAGTGTGGGTTTGATTTGAGACTGCTCTTGGTGATTCAAACTATTCATTTTTTAGGACTCGTTAAATAAAATATTTATGCAAAAAATAATGATGATTGAATATCAGTAGATATATGTTTCAAATACATTTGTCTTACAAAAATGAGCAACAAATATAATTTCAATAATAGCCATTTACTTTTTGTAATATAAATGTAATTCAAACATATATTTACCGTATTTGACGAACTTAATTTTCTTTTATGAATTTATTCAATGAATCTTAAAAAATGAATGGTTCGAATTAGCAAAATTAGCCCTAAAATGAGTTTACCAAACCTAAACTATTCTCTCAAGTTGGATGGCCAACTTCAAAAAACCCAAACCCAATCCTAAAAACATGAATATGGGAAAATCTATGTTACACACCCACACAAAGTAAGGGTGTAAATTTAGCAGACCGACCTGTGACTCAGCCTGGCCCAACTAGGCTTGGGTCCGAGCCGAACCCAAGACCCGAGGCTTGGGAAGTCTGTTTCGAAGCCCCACCTTGTCCGGTCTGGTCCGTGAACCCACCCCATTGACCAACTCAAGGTTCGGCCTGCCCAAGGCTTAGTTTCATTTTTTGTGGTAAAATAAAATTTTGGTGGAAAAAAATAGGGAAAAAAAAAATGGTCAAGCCAAGCCCGGTCCGCCAGCCAGCTCGCCCGAGGCCCAAATACCCTCTGGCTTGGGCCTAATTTTTTGGCCCGTTGGCCTACCCGACCAGGCCCGAATTTTAGTGAAAGCCCGCGCTGGCCCGACGATGGGCTGGGTTGGGCCAGATCAAAGGGTGTGTACTATATGCACCAATAATATATTTTTATGGTATATGTTATCTATTTTTTGATAAATGTGATGTAATTTTTTAGTAAAGTTACAACAATTTGTTGTTTATAAATAAAATTATGAATTTTGTAGTAATATTACGTATTTTTATGGTGATACTACACATTTTTTTATTCAAGCATGTTCTAACAAAAAAGTATGCAACATTACTACAAAAATGCATAGCATTACTAGAAAATGTGTAATTTATTTTTAAACAACAAATTGTCATAACTCTACCAGAAAACACGTAATATTTATCACAAAAATAAATAATATGTACCATAAAAATATATAATAAAATTACATATATACACATTTTTGAAAAGTATGTATTATAACATTATTCATCACGATTAATAACTTGCATGAAAGTGTCACAGGGCAACATCATGTGGCTCTCTATCTATATCAAATAATTTTTCATTAATTAGGCATAAAAATTCATGCAAAATTCGAAGTGGTCATATGTGCAGCTACCAACTGTTTTATTTATTTAGGGGTTGTTTGTCAAGTTATTAAAAAATATATATTTATTGTCTTTTTAATCTATTTTTCTTTTAATTCTATTTGGATTATATTATCTTTTATTTGGCCATATCACCTTATATTTAGGTCACATCATATCTTTATCACATTGCACATCTTTTCGTTAAAAAAAAAAATAAAATAAAATGCTAAAATAATCTATTCCCAAACAATTCCTAGTTTAACTAGCAATTGTACACGTTATTTTTATCTTGTGTAATAATGCTTTTTAAATAAGAAATTGATGAAATTGATATCAAGTAAATGATATGAATAATTTTTTAATGGGATAAATTCATAATATAGAAGAATTTTAATGAAAAAAATATCTATTAGAAAAAATTAGAATGAGATATGACATACGGTAACATGTGAAACATCTTTGTGGCAGTAATACATCAAGTTAATTATTTATTATTAAAAGCATCTCTAGCATTGTGTCAAATTTTTCATCAAATTTAAGTAAAAATTTTATAAAAAGTATAATCTAACATGGTGCAGTACAATGTTAAATTTAAAATTTTCGTCAAATGCCCGATTGTCCAAAAAGACATCCGGACATGGGCAAAAATTGAGTTTAGATAAAGAAAATTCGGTTGTTCGAGAAGATGTCTGGTCTAACGGTTACCTACAAATTTGATGAACAATAACGCTCGCTTCATTTGATGAAATGTTTGACTCTCCCTCTATCTGATATCAGTTTAATGACAACGTTGGAACTGACATTTCTTTCTTTTTCATCAAATTTGAATTTGATGAAACATCTGATATAATGTTGGAGATGGTCTAAGTTATTGGTCATAATGTAAAAGTCTATGCACCAAGTCCTATATCAGATCAGATAAATAGTCCAATATGGAATGCGACATCCTTAGGGGTGCTCTCTGTCTGCTCTGTTTGTAAAGGTGTGTTGGCTTCAGCAGGCCCTATGTTAAGGTCTGCTAAATTAGTGTGGATTTATTACATGCCACCAAAAGTCCAATTATTTACTTGGCTAGCTTGGCGAAATAGAATTAGGACTTCAGTTTTCTTACAAAGAATTGGTGTCCTTCACAGTTTTGCTTCAACACTGTGTTTTTTTTGTAATGCTGAGTTAGAAACTGTGAATCTTGTGTTGGTTTCTTGCCCATTTGCTTGGAAGGTGTGGTCTGCAATGCGTTATTGGTGGGATGTTGTGAGGGCTTTACCTGAATCTATTGAAGGAATTCTATTATAGTGGAAGGACAATGTTTTAGGAGTCAAGAAAGGAAGATTTGGAGAGGAGTGCCTGTAACGCCCCAACTTCCGGGCCGTTAAATACGCACAATAATACAACACAAGTAGGATAGATAACCAGAACATCTTAATATACATATATAACTAGAGTTAATATCACAGATAATTCGTTTATGTTTCATTACAGGATTACCAAAACATTGCCAAACCAAAGTCAAAAGGAAAAGAAACAACTAGTCTAAGTCTTCAAATGAACCACAGCTCCAACACTTCATCCTGTTTGCCTTCGAAATAACCTTCACCATTGTAATTTGGTTTATCACCTGGCATGACACCCATGAGCTTGAATGCCCAGTAAAAACACACACACACCCCATATCTTCTATCAACCAATCAACCATACACAGAACAAAATAGGTAACATAACATACAATGTTACAACAAGGTTCTATGAATTAGTAGTTAGACTAGACATCTAGAATTCCCCAAAGAGATCCTTCTACCCAACCACAACGATTGAACACCGGACTATTCAGAACTCCCCTTTTGCTTCTTTGCAGACCTTACCACCTATGCCCACCTCTGTTATTTACCGGTCAGTGACATTGATGGACCTCAAAAGGGACGGCCAAACAAGTGGGCTCGCTTACACCCAAATCGTGCCTAGGGTTCGCTCACACCCTGCACATACCATACCAAATCGTGCCTAGGGCTCGCTTACACCCTGCACATACCATACCAAAGGGCTCGCTTACACCCCGAAACCACCGCATAGAGTCTGAATACATCCGTGTCAACCTAAGGGCTCGCTTAGACCGCTTGCGCAAGACTTAACTCATTTGTTTTAATTCCATTCACATGTTCAATACATAAATCATTCTGAAGCACAAGGGAACGTCACCCACTACCAACCCCTTTCCATTTCCCATTTCCCATTTATTAGATCTTTTGCCAAGCAAGCTAGTCACATTCGGTAATTCGGTAATATAAAAGAGCACGAGACAAAAATAAGAAATGAAATATAGCCCATGATAATCATACATAGGTATGGTAAGGCAAGAAAATAACATTAGGCATGCTTTAAAATACTTAGAGACAAACAACACAACAAAAACCATTTCTAGCACTGTTCGGTTCTGCAGGGCTAACAAGAACGCTTTGGTAAAAATACTTCTAGGTCAAATTAGGGGCTGAAATTGCACAGAACCAGTATTCAATCTGTCTAGTTTCAGTTCCAATTTTCAGAAGTTGCACAGCCCCTCCAAAAATTCATCTACAAACTATATTCGAAAACCTGTCCAGATTTGTCACCCTTTGGGAAAACTAGCTTTTCTCTCAATCTACCCAATGGTTTTCACTCAAATAAAATCTGTTGGAAAGAGGACTCAGAGTTCTAACTTTTGACAAAAAGACCAACATAGAGATGATTTTTCTAGAATTTTATAAAATTGCTAAAAGTGGACTGTTTTTCAGAGATTCAGGACCAGATTTTCAACAAATTATCCAAGCCCTAAAAACACACAATTAGGAGCTAATAAAATTGTCACAAGCTCTAAACACATAAAATATCCTACAATAAATTCAGATTTGAGAATTAGATAGATTTGATATTTCTTTTAAATTAGAGAAGTTCCAGCAGTGCCTAATTTCAAAGTTTGCAAACAATGGCACTATTTCATACCTACACCTTCACACACACCAAAAAACACCCTATTTACCATCAATTTGTTAACACAAGAGGCATACTAGACCATAGAATGAGATGATGAAAGGATTGGAGAAATAAGAAGAGGTATGTTCTTACCTTCAAGAATTCCTTCTTTTTCTCTTCTTTTTTTTTTTCTTCTTCTTTCTTCTTACTTCTCTACTTCCCTTCCCTTGAGCCAACTCTCCCTCTCTCACCCTCTCCTTGGCTTTAGAAAAATGTGGGAGTGGATTTGGACAAGCCCCTCAATTATATATAGTATAAGGTAGCTTAATGGTTAAGAGAACTAAATATCTAGATATTTATTTTTATTTTATTTTATTTTATTTTTTTGTTGTTATCCACCCAACTCTTCCACCAACATAATATATATATATATATATATATATATATATATATATATATAGGGTATTTCCAATTATAAAGTGGTGTTCTCGGTTTAATTTTGATAAATACAGGAAATTATTCTTTATTGGGCCATTTTGCAGACTTTTACGAACTAGGTACAAAATGCTATTAAACTAAGGCTCAGGGTTTCAAGTGTAATTACAAAAAAATTAGGGTCTCTACAACCTATCCCCCTTAAATAAATTTCGTCCTCGAAATTAGATCATACCTTACGTCTCAAATAGTTGTGGATAATTTGCCCGCATCGCGTCTTCACGTTCCCAGGTGAACTCTTCAATACCATGGTGACGCCAGAGTATCTTAAGAAGGTGAATTGTCTTCCCTCGCAAGTTCTTTTCTTGTCTGTCCATAATTGCTACTGGTCCCTCCTCAAAGGTAGCGTCTTCATTGAGTTGGATTTCTTCCCAGTTGATGATGTGAGAAGGGTGCATTATATACTTCCGCAGCATAGATACATGGAAAACATCATGTACTCCAGCCAACTGTGGGGGTAAAGCCAACTTGTATGCAACCTCTCCGATTTTTTGAAGTATCTCGAAGGGTCCTATATATCGAGGTGATAATTTTCCTTTCTTTCCAAAACGAATGATCCCTCGGCGGGGCTGAATTTTCAGGAAAACATAATCACCGACAGCGAAGGTTAGTGGTCTTCTCCTTTTATCTGCATAACTTTTCTGACGATCTTGAGCTGCCACTAATCTTTGTCGAATAAGTTTCACCTTTTCTGTAGTTTCTTGCACGATCTCTGGGCCCAATAGACTCACTTCTCCAACTTCAGTCCAACAAACTGGTGATCTGTAAGGCCGACCATACAGTGCTTCGAATGGAGCCATGCCAATACTAGCCTGGAAACTATTGTTGTATGTGAACTCTACCAACGGTAGGTGTCGCTCCCAATTCCCCTTGAAATCCATCACACAAGCTCTCAACATGTCCTCCAAAGTCTGAATGGTACGTTCCGACTGTCCGTCAGTTTGAGGATGAAATGCGGTACTGAAACATAATTCAGTCCCTAACGCTTCCTGTAAGCTTCCCCAGAATCGGGAGGTGAAACGCGGGTCCCGGTCTGACACAATTGATACAGGAATTCCGTGTAATCGGACAATTTCTTTAATGTAGAGATGACTCAGCGATGTCAAAGTGTCGGAGATTTTATATGGCAAAAAGTGCGCAGTTTTCGTCAAACGATCAACTATAACCCATATAGCATCATGTCCTCTAGGTGACCTGGGTAGTCCAGTGACGAAGTCCATTGTTACATGCTCCCATTTCCATTCTGATATCGGCAAGGGCTGAAGCATCCCTCCAGGTCGCTGGTGTTCTGCCTTTACTTGCTGACACGTAAGGCATCTGGCTACGAATTGAGCCACATCTTTCTTTATTCCGCTCCACCAATATTGGCGTTTTAAGTCTTGGTACATTTTCGTCCCTCCTGGGTGCACTGCGAACACCGAATGGTGGAACTCCTTCAGAACTTTTTCTCTAAGCGACTCATCTTGTGGTACAAACACTCTACCCCGATGTCTCAAACTTCCATCTGAATGAATCGTCCAATCAGGTATAGGATCGCCGGATGCTATTCGCGCTTTTATGAACGCCACCTCCTGATCATACTTCTGTGACTCTATTACCTCGGTCAGTAATTTGGGTGTAGCGATTTGAGCGCCAAGGTATACCTTCTCGTTTTGAGCTTTCATCTGTACTCCAAACTCATTAAGTGTTCCGACCATGTCCCATTCCTTGAGTGCCAAGCTAGCAATAATTCCCCGGTTCTTGCGACTCAGGGCATCCGCCACCACGTTAGCTTTGCCAGGATGATAGGATAGAGTAAAATGGTAATCTTCGAGGTATTCTAGCCACCGTCTTTGTCTCATGTTCAAATCCTTCTGCGCGAACAAATACTTCAAGCTCTTATGGTCCGTGAAAATCTCAAATTGTTCACCATACAAATAATGACGCCACTGCTTTAACGCAAAAACCATTGCTGCCAACTCTAGATCGTGTGTCGGATAATTCCTTTCATGCCGTTTCAGTTGCCTGGAGCCGTAAGCCACCACCTTCCCTTTTTGCATTAGCACACAACCTAGCCCATCCTTGGACGCGTCGCAATATACCGTATATCCTATGTCTCACTCTGGAATGATGAGTATTGGGGCACTAGTCAATCTCCTCTTGAGTTCTTGAAAGGATTGTTCACATGCTTCGTTCCAATTTTATTTTACCCCCTTTTGCGTTAGACGAGTCATTGGCTTAGCTAGTTTAGAAAAGTCTTGAATAAATCGTCGGTAATAGCCGGCCAACCCTAAGAAACTACGAACTTCGAATACTGAGGTTGGCTGCTTCCAATCTAATATTGCTTCCACCTTGGCCGGGTCTACAGAGATTCCATGCTCCGACACGACGTGTCCCAAAAATGTGACTTCCTTCAACCAGAACTCGCATTTACTTGCTTTTGCGTACAACTGGTTGTCTCTTAAAACCTGGAGAACCACTCTCAAGTGTTGCTCGTGTTCCTCTTCTGACGGTGAATAGACTAGAATATCATCGATAAACACCACCACGAACTGGTCCAAGTACGGAGTAAAAATCTTATTCATCAAGCTCATAAACACGGCTGGTGCATTGGTTAATCCAAAGGGCATCACCACAAATTCGTAATGGCCATAACGGGTTCGGAAAGCAGTTTTTGGTATGTCATCATCAGCGACCCGCAATTGATGATAGCCAGATCTAAGATCAATCTTTGAATAACACTTCGAACCTCGAAGTTGGTCAAAAAGGTCATCAATCCGTGGAAGTGGATATCGGTTCTTGATCGTCACCCGATTGAGTTGTCGATAATCTATGCACAATCTTAGTGTTCCGTCCTTTTTCTTTGCAAATAGAACTGGTGCGCCCCACGATGAGGTACTTGGTCGGATAAATCCCTTGTCCAGTAATTCTTGCAGTTGTGTCTTCAACTCTCGAAGTTCAGCAGGAGCCATACGGTGCGGTGTCAGGGATATTGGTGCACTACCCGCTTGTAACTCGATACTAAAATCTACTTCACGATGTGGCGGTAATCCTGGCAATTCCTCAGGAAAAACATCAGTGTATTCACAAACTACACGTGGAAGATTTAATTCCGATTGAGCTTCTTCATTAATGATCAAACTTGCTAACCATCCAGCAAATTGTCGATGCCACTGCATTTTACGATTTGTCGTGCTCAGGGAATCCTCTCTATCCCCCTTAAATTGGAAACACGTTCCACTAGGTGTGCAAACCGTCACCCTCTTGTGGTAGCAATCAATCACTGCTCGGTGGGCGGATAACCAATCCATACCCAAAATTATGTCAAAATCGGACATGTTCATGACCCGAAGGTCACAACTCAAGTGTAACCCTGACACTTCTAATTCACACCCTCGACAGATTAATCCTACCCTAATACTTCCTCCCAAGGGTGATGCAACACGTAAAGTAGTTTTAAAGGTTCACATGTAAGACCTAACGATTTAACACATGATATTTTTATAATAAAAAAAATGGTGCACCATAATTGAATAGGGCGTGAAGCCAAGGATTATAGAATACGATGTTACCTCTAATTACTATCGGATCTTCGTCCTCTTCCTTTTGATCGTAGGGTCTAGCTCCCATTCGAACTTTCTTGTATTTTCTCCCTTAATTGGCCCAATTGTTCCAAAATCTGGTTTCCAATGCGGCTCAAGATTTCAGCTGTGGTTATTGGTCCATTCTCAGGGTTTCAATTATATGATACTTCATTCTTATTGCGTTATTGCTCATGAGCTCGCGTGTTACCGCTTGTCTCGGTGTAGCCGTTGGCTCGAGTGTGGTTCACTATTTTTTTTTTCTTTCTGCTCATAGTGCGAGGTGAGGCATAAGTTTGAGTCTAATTATGGAGGCAATTCTCAAGGGTAATCAACTAATCTTAAAGTTATGGTTTAATTATCTTACGGTGTTTAAAGCAATAAGATCAAGTAGTAAATAACAAATCTAGAGAAGCACACAACACAACTTCACATATATACCTATAGGCAAAATAATAACTACAAGACTTTGAAAACTGGATTAATAAAAGGAAAATATGAAGTGGAGATGAAATAATATTATAGTAATTGCATCAATTAATACAAGGATCGTCGAAAATACGGATGGGTTATGATTTAAGACTTTTATGTGGTCAAGGTATAGAGATAGTGACTAAGTTAGATATTTAACTTGAAACTGCGTCGGCCATCCGCGTTTCAAACAGAATATCCAAGATTCATCACCGAATGAAGAAATTGCAACTTTCAGAAAAATTCTCGTACAAGATGGCATAATCAAGGCACAAGGTTGTCAATCCAGCAAATGGTATAATTGAAAAATACAAAGTAAGACCAGATGGTAATGACTTAATCTTGAAAGTGAACAACATCAAACAAGGTTACAAATATGAAATGAGGGTATGACGATCGATAGAAGACTCGTAGAAATAATAGTATCTCCTACTTCTATATTGTATCTAATGTTAAACACGTTGCCCAATTCAAAGTTAAAACCACTTCCCTTTGTAGGTGATCGTCAAATTGTTTGAAGTTGAAACACGTGGGTAAGGGTTGAACCTAGGGCTCTGATACCATTCTGTAACGCCCCAACTTCCGAGCCGTTAAATACGCACAATAATACAACACAAGTAGGATAGATAACCAGAACATCTTAATATACATATATAACTAGAGTTAATATCACAGATAATTCGTTTATGTTTCATTACAGGATTACCAAAACATTGCCAAACCAAAAGTCAAAAGGAAAAGAAACAACTAGTCTAAGTCTTCAAATGAACCACAGCTCCAACACTTCATCCTGTTTGCCTTCGAAATAACCTTCACCATTGTAATTTGCTTTATCACCTGGCATGACACGCCATGAGCTTGGAATGCCCAGTAAAAACACACACACCCCCATATCTTCTATCAACCAATCAACCATACACAGAACAAAATAGGTAACATAACATACAATGTTACAACAAGGTTCTATGAATTAGTAGTTAGACTAGACATCTAGAATTCCCCAAAGAGATCCTTCTACCCAACCACAACGATTGAACACCGGACTATTCAGAACTCCCCCTTTTGCTTCTTTGCAGACCTTACCACCTATGCCCACCTCTCGGTTATTTACCGGTCAGTGACATTGATGGACCTCAAAAGAGACGGCCAAACAAGTGGGCTCGCTTACACCCAAATCGTGCCTAGGGTTCGCTCACACCCTGCACATACCATACCAAATCGTGCCTAGGGCTCGCTTACACCCTGCACATACCATACCAAAGGGCTCGCTTACACCCCGAAACCACCGCATAGAGTCTGAATACATCCGTGTCAACCTAAGGGCTCGCTTAGACCGCTTGCGCAAGACTTAACTCATTTGGTTTTAATTCCATTCACATGTTCAATACATAAATCATTCTGAAGCACAAGGGAACGTCACCCACTACCAACCCCTTTCCATTTCCCATTTCCCATTTATTAGATCTTTTGCCAAGCAAGCTAGTCACATTCGGTAATTCGGTAATATAAAAGAGCACGAGACAAACATAAGAAATGAAATATAGCCCATGATAATCATACATAGGTATGGTAAGGCAAGAAAATAACATTAGGCATGCTTTAAAATACTTAGAGACAAACAACACAACAAAACACCATTTCTAGCACTGTTCGGTTCTGCAGGGCTAACAAGAACGCTTTGGTAAAAATACTTCTAGGTCAAATTAGGGGCTGAAATTGCACAGAACCAATATTCAATCTGTCTAGTTTCAGTTCCAATTTTCAGAAGTTGCACAGCCCCTCCAAAAATTCATCTACAAACTATATTCGAAAACCTGTCCAGATTTGTCACCCTTTGGGAAAACTAGCTTTTCTCTCAATCTACCCGATGGTTTTCACTCAAATAAAATCTGTTGGAAAGAGGACTCAGAGTTCTAACTTTTGACAAAAGAACCAACATGAGATGATTTTTCTAGAAGTTTATAAAATTGCTAAAAGTGGACTGTTTTTCAGAGATTCAGGACCAGATTTTTCAACAAATTATCCAAGCCCTAAAAACACACAATTAGGAGCTAATAAAATTGTCACAAGCTCTAAACACATAAAATATCCTACAATAAATTCAAATTTGAGAATTAGATAGATTTGATATTTCTTTTAAATTAGAGAAGTTCCAGCAGTGCCTAATTTCACAAGTTTGCAAGACAATGGCACTATTTCATACCTACACCTTCACACACACCAAAAACACCCTATTTACCATCAATTTGTAACACAAGAGGCATACTAGACCATAGAATGTGTTAGGTTTTATTTCTTGACAATCCCGTTTGACAAAACTCCTTTGAGTTGTAATTTTATTTGCATTTTTTATTTCAGTGAGGTTATGAGTTGTTAGATGCGAATCCAACCCGAATCGTGCTTTGTAGAGAAGTTTGTGATGTCAATACTTTCAAGATTGCCACTTCGCTGATTATTACGAGGGTCGAGCTGCCCGGTCAGCTCGCGGCCCGAAGCAAAATGCAAAAATGCATTCAAAGTTGCCTGTCCGTTCATGTTATACTTTTCAAGATTTTCCAGTTTTGGCCTTCCCGCTCGAGCGGGGAAATGGGCGCTCGAGCGGGGTTTGCAAGCTCACAGTATCTCTATTTTGCCTGAAAAAATACTAGAAGGTGTGATTCTCCTCTCGATCGGGGAAACGGACGCTCGAGCGTGGAGCCTATATGAAATCACAAAATATGAAGTCTCCGCTCGAGCGGAAAGACCCACGCTCGAGCAGACCACGCGATCCCAGATTTCCAGATTCATTATGGAGTTGGTTTTCTTCTAAAACAAGGTTTATTTTGGGTTTCTATAAGAAGTGGGATTACTTTGGAGTTCTGCAAGAAGTTGGTTTTCTACAAACAAGAAGTTGGTTTTCTTTCCCAACTAGGATTGCTTTGGATTTTCTATAAGTAGTTGGTTTTCTCCCAAAACTAGACTACTCATTGATTGAATTCCTCCAGATCTTCTTTTTGGTTCTTAAAGGTTTATATCTGGGGATATTTTGTTATTTTCTTTGATGTTTTATTGAGTATTCAACTCATGGTCTAAAGGGAGTACATCAAAGATTTGTTTGTTATACATAAAAGAGAGAGTTGTTTTTCAATTGTGGATTCTGAAGAATTCGAGCCTGAAGCTTTGGTGGAATCCGGAGTGGCTCATCAGAAAGACAATTCCATGGTGAAGATGGGGTTGGAAGAGGCACATAGAGGTTGGTTCAATTAGGCGTTGTGGATTCGCTAGATAATTGAGAGTATACCTGTGTAATTCCTTTATATCTTCTTAGTGGATTGTCTTGTGGCAGTTGCCCGTGGTTTCTTTATCACAGTTGGAGGTGTCCAATTGTGGTTTTTCCACGTAAAAATCGTTGTGTCTCTTTCTCTTGATTATTTGATTGGGATTGTTATATTCTGCTTAAAATTGTTACATAATCACAAATCAACATTTAGGGGGTTTCTAGATTTTTCAGAATGAGATGATGAAAGGATTGGAGAAAATAAGGAAGAGGTATGTTCTTACCTTCAAGAATTCCTTCTTTTTCCCTTCTTTTTTTTTTTTCTTCTTCTTCTTACTTCTCTACTTCCCTTCCCTTGAGCCAACGCTCCCTCTCTCACCCTCTCCTTGGGCTTTAGAAAAATGTGGGAGTGGATTTGGACAAGCCCTCAATTTATATAGTATAAGGTAGCTTAATGGTTAAGAGAACTAAATATCTAGATATTTATTTTTATTTTATTTTATTTTATTTTATTTTTTTGTTGTTATCTACCCAACTCTTCCACCAACATATTATATATATATATATATATATATTTAAACTATGTATATATTCACATAAATAATACTCTATTCAAATAAGTAATAACTATTCAAATAAATAATAAATAAAAGAACAATAAAAATAAAAATAAAATGTATGAATTAATTTATAAGCAAAGAGGTAAATAAATAAAAACCAAATTTTAGGGTATTTCCAATTATAAAGTGGTGTTCTCGGTTTAATTTTGATAATATACAGGAAAATTATTCTTTATTGGGCCATTTTGCAGACTTTTACGAAACTAGGTACCAAAATGCTATTAAACTAAGGCTTAGGGTTTCAAGTGTAATTACAAAAAAAATTAGGGTCTCTACAGTGCCTCTGGTTGTGGTGTGGTCTCTCTAGAAACACAAGAATGCTATAGTGTTTAATGCCTCTATTCCAAACTTGGCAGAGCTGTGTGAAGTGATAAAGGTGAAAATTGCATTATGGTTGAAACCAAGGTATTCTAAGCACCACTTTTCAGTGTAGGATTTTATGGTAAATCTTAGGCAAGTGAGATGTTGCATTAGAGGGAGGGGTGTGTAACTCTCTTAGTCTGGTTCTGTCATGTTGCGGTGTTTGTTTCCTTCTTTTTCCTTTTGGTTGGAATCTCTCTAACTTTGGGGTGGTGCTAGCAGATGATTGGGCTCTTTAGCTAGTGCCAACCTAGTTGGGAGTGGCTATGGAAGCTATGATGCTTTTTGCACCATTGGTCTTTGTTGATGTTTTCCTCTTTATTTGTTTTGTTTGTTGATCATCAATAAAGGTTGTTTTGGCTATTTCAAAAAAAAAAAAAAATGTAAAAGTTTATTGTTAGATTTATTTATGTGGATGTGTTGCTTTTGAATAATCAAAATCACATAAAAATTTCAAATGGTGTGTTGTTGTTGTTGTTTTTTTTTTTTTTTTAATGAAAATTACATTAAAATTTCAATAAAAATCATTGAACATAGTTTGATTTTGTAAGTAGAGTTTGTTTTTATAAAAATCATACTTGGATTATGGAATTAAACGTAATACAGAGGAAACAATATTGTTGGATGGTGTTGTAGTCGAGCTTTGTATCCTTTGTATTTGATACAGTTAAAGAATTTTTTTTTTTTGGGGGGGGGGGGGGGGGGGGGGTCAATTAGTAGAAGGGTAATTATAAATATGAAAAACATTACATTAAAACTTGAATCTTATATGATTGAGTTTGTTATAAATGAAAGGGTAAATTATAAATACACCCTCTGAGGTTTGCTTAAAATACGAATTGTCCCCTATAGTTTGGAAAATTACAAATACGTCTTTGTCAGAATTTTTATTTAACAGAATTAATTGAAAAAGCGAAATTTCTAACTGTTCACATATATAATAATAAAATTATCTAAATTATTAATTGAAATAAAATTTTAACATTATTAAAAATTGTTAATTAACTTGATGATTTATTAATAAAAAGATCTATTTGTTATGAAATTAAAAACCTTAGGGGGCATAATGTAATTTTCAAAACTATAGGAGTAATTTGTAATTTAAATAAATCTTAAGGGATGTATGAAAATTTGACACCTAACATATTGTAAGTCAAACTGGGAGAGACTTGTTAGGTCATTGAATTTTTTAATTTGAAAACTATTTGGTAATTACTAAAATATAAGAGTTAAATTTAATCAAGCAATTTGATAAATGTATATATATAAGTCAGATTTTAAAACTTATTAACTTTTTAAATTATTTTATATTATTTATTTTTGTGGTATTGATTTGGTAGCGATGTGGTAATGGTGGAATGGTGGTGGTGGCCGTATAATGGAGTGTGGTGAAAGTGAAGGTGGTTGTGTGGTAGCAACGATTGCAATAGTGGTAGTGTGGCGATTGTGGTGGTTTGTGTCATATGATAGAGTTGGTGGTTGTAGTAGTGGAGTGATGGCGACGATAGTGGTTTTATGATAGTAATAGAAATGGTAATAATTGTGGTAATTAAGTAATAACGGTGGTAGTGGTGGTGGTGGTAGCGGTGGTGGTGGTGATAACAATGACAACATGATTGTGGAGGTGGAGATAGAGGAGCAACGGTGGTGATAGTTACAGTGGTGGCGACAATATTGTGGTAATTTATTTTCATTAGTTACATTTGGGTTGATGTTGGAATGGATTACCAAACATCAAACACCATCTGTAAAAGCTGTTGTTTTTGTGCACCACTCAAATTTCTACATTTCTAGAATTTAGAGGAGCACTGAATGTTTAATTGTGAAATAGAATTTCATGAACAAGGTAGAATACATACAATTGTCTCTTAAGATTTCAACCAATCATGATATATGAATCTTGAAAGAATGGACAGAGGCAAAGTATGTGACATGTAATAAGGAAAAAAACATTACTTACAAAAGAAGCATTCTTGTCCATTTTTTTCTTCTGTTAGTGGTTTCTTTTTCCTTTCAATTTTTTTCTGTCATCATATTGATTGCAAAAGGTTTGGGAGACTTCCCTGCCTTTTTTATTTTTCAATAATTTTTCTATAAAATCATTGGGTTGTTTTTGTTCGTTTTGATTTCAGAATAGAAATTGAGTGAACGGTTTTTCTTCATTTTTTTACTATAAAGCCACTGGCCTGTTCTTTTTTTTTGCTTCTGCGATCAGGAGTTACGTATTCATTGGTGTCAAATTATTTTTTTTCTTTTCAATTGGCAAAACAATGGCAAGCAGAGCTTTGTATCTGAAATGGCTTTTGACGTTTTTATTTGATTTTCAAACAGCGCTACGAATCAAGTAGTGCATTTTCTCAATTGTAACTGTTCGGTTCGTTCAGGAGGACAACGTGGCTGCATATTGGGGTTATAAGTGGAGGGTATTATGGGAATAAAAAAAAAGTAGAAAACAATCTATGTTTTCAGCTTTTTAAATAGTAGTAGATAAATAATATTTCACTCCGTATGTGTTACTTTTTATAAATTAAGATAAATACAGTTGTCACGGATCAAATTTGGGACGAGTTTGTAGTAATTTGCTCCCACCTCGTGTCATATGGGGTGGGACAAATTTGGGGTTGGCAGTGGCAGGATGGGTGTTGAGCGGAAAATTGGTTAATTTTATAAGTTGAAAAATAAAAATACTAATAAAAATTATAGATCATATAGGATATTACGGATAATTATTTATATTTAATAAAAATTAAAAGATATAAGATAAAAAATAAATAAATGATTAAACAATAATATTAAGTATAATATTTTAGTGTTTTAATTTTAAAATAGTGAAAAATATATAAATAATAAATAATATATATATATAAATATATTTAATAAATATAATCGGGTGGGTAGAGCGGACGGATAGAGTGGACAGGGAAAGGAAAACCTGTCCCGCCCTACTTCTTCAACAGGAGGGGGAAAATTCGAGTGGGGCGAGATGGGGGATGCGGAGGCGGAACTAAATGGAAGAAAATAACCATCCTATATGATGGAATATGTCAACTTCTAAAAATAAATGACAATGAAAATTATTTACAAACGTATTTTTTTTATGAAATATGTTGGATAAATGATACTTTTGAAATGCAATTAATATTTTAATATGACCCTTCCCTGATTTGCCATTAAAAATTTTGATAGAAAGTATTTATGGTAAATTATACCACTGGTATCTTTTGTTTAAACGAAATTTCACTTTGATACTCATAGTTTAATTTGAACAATTTAAACTTCACATTTTCAATTTTGTTGAAATGTGTTAAACAGAAAAAAAATCACGTGCAAAATTAAAGAAATCAAAATGGAAAGTGAAAGAAATTATAGGGACTGCAAGTGTAATTTATTTAGTACACCGGTGGTCATTATAGATTGTTTTAAATTCACTTTGGTCCCTATTGTTAGAATAGTTGAAAGAAAAGGAAAAATGTGTATTTATATTAAATTGAATACAATAGGAGAGCCTGTATTTATAGGCTAAACACAAACCTAGATAAGTATAGAAGGAGATAGAGAGAGAGAGAGAGAGAGAGAGAGAGAGATAATCTATATCTACAATACAAGGAGATAAGTATAAATCTAATATATACATTAACAGCCCCCTTCAAACTCAAGGTGGGTAAGCATCAACCAACTTGAGTTTGGAAACTAGATCACTAAAACGACTAGGAGGATGAGTCTTGGTGAAAATATCAACAGATTGATCAACAGAAGAAATGGGGAGAAGATTAACAGTGCCAAGTGTAACATACTGTCAAATGAAATGACAATCAATCTCAATGTGTTTGGTGCGATCATGGAAGACATCATTATGAGCAATCTGAATGGCACTCTGAGTGTCACAATAGAGAAACGTGGCACCAGGGAAAGAAACACCCATATCAGCAAGGAGCCAGCGAAGCCATAAAAGTTCTTGAGTAGTGTCAACAAGAGCGCGGTATTTAGCTTTAGTACTAGAGTGAGCAGTAAGAGACTGTTTCTTGCTACACCAAGTAAGAAGAGAATCTCCTAAGAAGAAACAGAAACCCCTGGTGGAGCGTCAATCAATAGGATCCCCAGCCCAATCAACATCAAAAAAAGGCACGAAGCTCGAGAGAAGAGTGAGCAGAGTAATGGAGTCCATGGAACATAGTGCCTTTGAGGTAGCGAAGTATGCGAAGTAGAGCAATGTAATGTGGGGTATGGGGAGCAGACATGTACTGACTAACAAGATGGATAGCATAGGCAATGTCAGGATGAGTCACAGTGAGATAGACAAGACTACCGACCAACTGGTGATAAAGAGTAGCATCAGAGAGAAGGTCCCCGTCTAAAGGAGTGAGACGAGTCTAAGGATCAACGAAAGTAGAGGTAGTCTTGCAATCGGTAAGACCAGCACGTGCTAGAAGATCAGATGCATATTTGGCTTGTGACAAATAATATCCAGTGGAATCATGAGAGATTTCAAGCCCTAAGAAATAATTAAGAGTACCAAGGTCCTTCATCTCAAACTGACAATTGAGAAATTGTTTGAGGCTAAGAATACCAGCTACATCATCACCAGTGATGATCATATCTTCCACATAAAAAAGAAGAAGAGTGGTGCCATGAAGAGTGGTCCGAACAAATAGAGCGGAGTCATATGAGCTGGAGGTGAAGCCGAAGTCATGGATGGTGGAACTGAATTTTGCAAACCAAGCTCGTAGGGCTTGCTTCAGACCATAGAGAGCACGCTGTAGTTTGACATCCATCTGAAAGAGATCCCAGTGGCAAGCAACGGCAACAGCAAGTAAGCTACGCACAAAGGTAAGCCGAGCAACCGAAGCGAAAGTGTCCTCATAATCAATGTCATATTCCTAGGTGAAGCCCTTTGCAACAAGATGGGTTTTGTAGCGCTCAATAGAGCCATCAGAATAGGTCTTGATTTTGTATACCCATCTGCAGCCAATCGCATTCTTTCCAAGAGGAAGATCAATAACATCCCAGGTATGAGTTTTGTCTAAAGCCTGCAATTCATCAGTTAAAGCTTGCTGCCAAAGAGGATTAGTACAAGCCTCACGATAGGAGGTAGGTTCACAAGTATAAAAGGCAGTAGACCTGACAATATAATCACGAAGATGAACAGGTGGTTGAGTTACTCGATGCGGACGACATATGGAAGGAGGATCTGATAGGGTGGTAGGAGACTCAATGGGACCATCAAAGGGAGCAGTCGGGACTGGATCAGGTGTAGGCAAAGGCGTCTCTAGAGAGAAGGAACCTATATCAAAGACATTAGAGAAGAGATCGATAGAAGGATTACTAAACAGAGTGGAAGTAGAAGATGATGAGAAGTGGAATGAGGATAAGGATGAAAACATTTTATGCTCCCAGAAGACCACATGATGAGAGACACGAAGACATTTAGAGATAGGATCCCAGCAACGATAGCCTTTATGTTCAATTTCATACCCAAGAAAGCAACAAAGACGAGAACGGGGTTCAAGTTTGGTGTGTTCATGAGGTTGAAGGAGAACAAAGCATGCAGACCCAAAAACCCGAAGATTTGTGTATGGAGGACTAGTGCCATGTAAACGTGCATAAGGAGTTTGGTTATGAATAGTAGGAGTGGAAACACAATTGATAGTGTAGACAGCAGTAAGAGCAGCTTCCCCAAAAAATATTCAGGACACGAGAAAGAGATAAGAAGGGCTCGAGTAGTGTCAAGAATATGCCTATGCTTTCATTCAACACGACCATTTTGTTGGGACATGCCAACACAGGAACAATGAGGTTGAGTACCGTGATGCTGAAGGAATGAGAGAAAATCAAGATCCCTATATTCCATAGCATTATTAGATCGAAAAATTTTAATGGTTTTAGAAAATTGGGTTTGGACCATGTTTGCAGAATTATAATAAAGTTGTTTTGAGTTCTGATAGACTTTTCATAAGAAACAACCATGTAAAACGTGAAAAATCATCAACAAAGACAACAAAGTAACGTGATCTCCCCATAGTGGTAGTAGGTGATGGTCCCCAAATATCAGAATGTATAAAGATCAAATGGTGCATGAGAAACAAAAGTACTTGCATTAAATGATAAAACAGGTTGTTTGGCAAGTTGACAAGACAAACAATCCAAAGTATCAGGAATGACATGACCTAACTGACCAGTAGAAACAAAAGATTTTAATCGACTAACAGAAATATATCCTAAACGACAATGCCAAATGTTAAAAGGAGACATGCTAAAAGCAGATGTAGGAGCAGCTATCGAGGTGGAATCTGGAACATGAAAATGAATAAGCTCATAGAGACGTCCATGCTTACGGCCAATCCCAAGAGTCTGTCCCGTCTGAGGGTCCTGTACCAAACAACATTAGTAGAAAATGTGTTAGTTAGACTAAGCTCACATAATTGACTAATAGAAATAAGATTTAAAGTGAGAGCAGGAATAAGATAAGCATTTGATACGGAGAGATGAGAAGTGGAAACATAACCAATATGACTTACAGACATAAGAGAACCATCAGTAGTATGAATGGAGTGAATATGAGAAGAGCAAGAAATAAAAGAAAATAGGGTAGAACTGGAAGTCATATGATTACAACATGCTGAGTCAAAATACCGGGGAGATAAACTTGAAGTCACAGACAGAGTAGTAGAAGAAGGTGTACCAGAGGTGGTGAGAAACTGTTTGAACATGGCTTCAACATCAGTTTGAGAAAAGACAGAAGAGGCTGGATCTAAAGGGTTAGAAAATTCCTCAGAGGCAGCAGCAGCAGTGCGATGAGCAAGTAGAGATTTAGACTGCCTCCCGGGACGTTGTGAACGACCTCGTGAGGAAATACCACGAGAGTAGTGAGTAATAGATGAGCGGTCTGGATTGCGAAAGCAATCTTGCTATAGGTGACCAGGACTAATCTTGTTGCAATACCAACAAGATCTGATTGGGCTATGAAGCAGAAGATGTGTAAACGGCAAGCCCCGATTCTGACAATAATTGTAAGTAGTGGGCCGCTGGGTGGTTGGTGCAGAGGAACTCAGTGATTGAGGAGTGGCAAGAACTGTATCCACATGATGAGTCTTCAGAGGGCCAAGAAGAGTCTCCTCAGATAATAACTCAGAAATAACCTGCTCAAGAGTGGGCAAAGGAGTGCGATAAAGTAGAGATGCACGCACGGAATCAAACTAGGTAGTGAGAGCCATGAGAAACTGAACCAATCGTTGGTGATTACGATATTGAGTGAATAAAGCAGCATCTTCAATATGAGGCCAGGCAGGTTCAGAGAGAGCGAGCTGGTCCCAGATAGAATATATCTGAGAGAGGAAATCATTAACAGACTGACAAGGCTCTTGACGCAGGCAATGAAGTTGACTTTGAAGTTGATACTGATGAGCAAAACCAGTAGTCTGATAACGTTCTATCAAAAAATCCCAAATGTCTTTAGCAGGAGTAGTCACGGAGTCAAGTTTGTGACACCTTGAACGTTTAATTAAATACCACATAAATATTTATAGCTATATATAATTATGGTTGTATGTGATAATATATTATTAGTGATAATATATTAAAAATAAAAAATAAAATAAATAAATAAATAACAATAACAATAATAATAAAATAAATATAGGGAATAATAATAATAATAGTTATCCAAACAAATCTGTGAATTAATTAGGAGGGGAATGTGGCATCCGTAAGTTAAAGACACCTGTATAGAATATATACGATTTGGATTTAGTTATCATTATGAGATACGGGCCTTGTGTATATAAGGCAACCAAGGTAGCAAATTGAAGGCATCAAAAAAAACGAAGGAAAATTCGGAGAGATACTACGTAGAAGGGGGTCTCGAAAAGATAGGAAAAATATAAAGGAAATAGTAAGACTCAATCTTAAGGTGAGTTATATTATACCTCGAGTCACCATAATATATTTTACGTATGTTTTGACTTACCATAAATTATTTTATACAAGTTTATGTTTTATAAATTATATTACTATTCCAATTATGTGGATTAATTTCTGAAATCTATTTGTTTAAAATGAAATCCATAGATATGTTTGTTTAAATTTTAGAAGATATTTAACTATGATCTTATAAAAAATTATGTTTTGTAAGTACCACCACGAGAGTCTCATGCCTTGGAAAACTTAAATAACCGTTAACCTCTATTTGGTCACTTTGTGGTCCTCTGTTTGTCATGGATCTATTGACCTCTGTTCTGATTGTCACTCCAATGACCTCTGTTTTGTTCTGTTCTGTACCATGGTTATGGTTATTTAATTACATAATTTCTGTGTTTCAGTTTCTGCCACTTTAAATCATTCGTTTACTCAAATTAAGTTCTGTTACTATTTTAACTTAAATAACTATCCATGGTTATTTTGTATTCCCTATACTCTTGGCATAATATTTCTCACTCTACAGTGTGCTTATAGCTGTTACCCTTTCAGGTGATAAGATGTAAGGGAGACCCATAACCTCACGTAGTGGAACCCGCACGAGAATTTGATGTTGAACCATTATTTTGTTTTTCTTTTCTTTTTTCTTTTATTTATTTTATTTTTGCTCCCTTTTGTTTTTACTCATGGCCGGTCACTGAATAATAAAATAATAAAAACCCTATAGATGTATTTTCTCTTATTAAAATAGTAAAATGAAGTAAATTTTCTGTTTAATTATTTTTATTTCCATTTGCCTCTACCTGCACCATTTAATTTGCCACAATTAGAATAAAGTAGTAAGTTACGATTCCAGCCCTAAGCCCCTGAGTTGGGTCTTGACAAAGTCGAAAACGACTAAATTGTAAACTGATAGAGGTAACAGAAGTATTCCAAAGCCAAGTGATGATCTGGTAGTTCTTATTGTCCCAGTCCTTTAAACGGTCTACATATGTTGCGGCTGTTTCATGAACCTCTTGTACTGGTTGAACCATATCCCTAGTGATAATGTGCCAGAGTTCCTTCCCTTTCAGAAAACCAGACATGGCCTAGGCCCATAACACGTAGTTGGAGCCATCAAGGATAACAGAGATTGGATGGGAAGCATCATGACAATCCATAACAATGGTTTGGTGAAGTAAATAGAGAAAAACAGTGCTATATGAGCAAAATCGGCAAAAACAGAGTGCACCAATGGATTCAGAAGGCCCAAATTAGGTAGGAACCAAGATGAACTGCCCAAAAAATATGCTGAAATTGGACAGAATAAGCAAAAACATAGGCTACACTATTTAGGGCTGATGTCAGAAAGCTAGGGCTGACGTCAACGTGTCAGCGTGGTACGGAGGTTGAAGACGCGTGCATGCATGTGACGTCAGCACAGAGAGGGAAGCTAAGTGTGTAGGGCTGACGTAATGGGATGGCGTCAGCGGCTGCTTGGCTGTGCGATTGAGCGGCTGCGTAGTTGGTTGGCTATACGCATGTGAGAGCACGTGTGCAAGTGATAGCGGAAGCAGTGGATGCGCCAAGCACAAAGACGGGCACGTGTGGGGCTTTCTGGTGATGAAATTGATGTCGTTGGAATCGTGAGAGGATTCTGATCAATTTGATGGTAAAGGGAAAAATTTTGGGTAAAGAAAAATATGACGAAACAATCCGAGTAGTGTTTGGGTGATTGAATAAATGCTAGGTGATTAAATAAATGCTATAGTACAACTATGCACGGGACTAAGCAAAAAAAGAAAAGAAAGAAAGCTATAATTTTAAGATCTATGGCTCTGATACTATGTTAGAATGGTTGAAAGAAAAGGAAAGCTGTGCATCTTTATTATATTGAATTAAATTGAATATAATAGGAAAGCCTATATTTATAAACTGAACACAAACCTAGATAAATATAGAAGGAGATAGTAATAGAGATACAAGGAGATAAAGATAGAGAGAGATAGAGATAATCTATATTTACAATACAAGGAGATAAGTATAAATCTAATATATACATTAACACCTATAATTGTTGCATGTGACGTTTTTCAGTTCCAAATTATAACGATAAGTGGCGGAGGAACTATATTGTGACAAAATTAAAAGTATATAGTCAATTGTTCAAATTAAAACTAATTAAATGAATTAATGTAACATTTTCATTTAAACTGTAAAAACTAATAGTGTAATTAATATTTCATTTAAACGGTAAGAACTAATAGTGTAATTTACCTAAGTATTCATCTGCACTTCACTTTCTTGCACTTCAATAATCAACATCGAGAAACTATGGATGATTTTAGACTAAAATCTAATATCAGTACACATTAATGACAAGTATGAAATAACCAACCTACCCGGCTATTTCTTCTCAAGTATTCATGAGCACTTCACTTTCTTGTATTTCAATAATCAACATCGAGAAATTATGGATGATTTTAGACTAAAATCTAATACCAACACATTAATGACAAGTATTAAATAACCAACCTACCCATCTATTTCTTCTCACTCTTATCTACTCTCTCTCTCTCTCTCTCTCTCTCTCCTGCCTATACTTTTTTTTTTCTTCTAAACTTTTGCGTATTTCCAAAATTAATATTAGCCTATTTTGATAAGTAAGTTAAAAGTTAATTTTTTAATTTTTTATGATTTTTTTTTTTAAATGTGCAAAAAAATGGTTATGTGATCTAAAAAAACCAAAAAACTGAAAATTTGATTTTTAATGCAGTTGACAAAATAGGTTAGCTTAATTAAAATTAAATTTAAGTCAAATACTAAACAAATTTATAATTTAATTTTAATAATAATGTATGATTAACTAAAATATGTCAATTTCTAAATAAATATTAATTATGTGCATAATTAACATGATTTTTAATTATCTATAGAATGATATTTATAATAATGTGTCTAATTAGCGTAGTTAGAGTTTAAATGAAAAAAATTTATAAAAAATGCGGAAAAGACACGTTTGCCCTTTTGTTTCTAAATTTCACTTTTGACCTTGTTAGAAGGTGCATGTTAACCTATTTTCATTAGTTTAAGTGATTTTTTTAACCGGACAAAACAAAGTGTAAAATAGTCAAAATTATAAATAAAAAAATATATATATTTGTCTATTATTGAAATACAAGGGGTAAAATGTAAATAACCTCAACCACATATAGATAAAGTGAATTTTCCTTAAAAATTTGTGGGCCAAATTACACTTTACACCTAATTTTTATTTAAATTCTATTTTTGATCTCTCATTTTTCAATTTTAACTTGATGTGAAGTAATAGGTGCGCCACATTGAAAAACATGTTAAAAGTTTAGAATTTAATTATTGCTAATAAAAGATAACACATAAAAGTTAAAAGTGTAAAAAGTTATAATTATTCCAATATATGTTTCTTGTATTATATTAGCCTACAACCTAATGAAGTTTTAGTACATTTTTTTATTTCCAAATTGTTCTGCAACTGCCTCACTCTCAATTGATTATTTTCACGACACGCCCAACTTGGCTAGGTCTGTCAATGGTTTCTAATTTATATAAATATTATCCTATTCTCAAAAGAAAAAGGAGGAAAAGAAGAAAAAGAAAAAGCCATATGAGTGTGCACATTCTTTTAGGTCACGTTTGTTTAGTTTTATGAGATGAAAAAAATTAAGAGTGCAGTGAAATTAAGTGTGTAAATTATTAGTGTAATGATATTAAAATAGAAATACAGGATAAAAGGTGTTTATTTGTACGCCACCAATTTGTAATATTATGGATAATATTAATATATAAAATAATAATTTTTAGTATTTTTTAATATTATAATTATTTTTTGGACAAATTACATATACCTCTCGAGATTTAGTAAAATTACAGATACCCCCTGAGGTTTGAGAAATTACAGATACCCTCCTGAAGGTACTATTTGCATAACAAATTAGGGGGCAAATTGTTATGAAAATATAAACCTCAGGGGGTAATTTGTTATGAAAATATAATCCTCGGGGGTATCTGTAATTTCCGAAACCTCAGGGAGTATCTGTAATTTAGCTAAAGCTCGAGGGAGGTATATGTAATTTGCCCTTATTTTTTTTCTAAAAAGTATAAATTTTACTGAAAAATTACTTAAAAATTCAGTAATCCCCGCACTCAATTTCTAATTCCAAACCCACCATGGGATTGGTACTCCCACCAATGAAAGAATTATAGTCCAATATATAGTTAATCTCATCACTCATGTCCATAACCAAACACTCGATAAATGAGTCCTAAGAACTATTAGTCCAATCTTTCTCCTCAAAGAACCAAACAAACATGACATTAATTTATAGGGTCAATTATAAATACACCTCCTGAGATTTGCTTAAAGTACAGATTGTTACCTGCAGTTTAAAAAATTACAAATACTCTCTTGTTAAAAAAATTTATTTAACAAAATTAATTAAAAAAATGAAATTCATAACTATTCTCCTATACAAATAAAATTATCTAAATTATTAATTAAAACATATTTTTAACATTATTAAAAACTATTAATTGACTTGATAATTTATTAAAAGAAGCAATTTATTATGAAATTAAAAATCTCAAGAGGTTAAATATAATTTCTAAAATTATAAAAGACGACTCATATTTTAATCAAATCTAAAATGATGTATTTATAATTTACCCTAATTTATATATTTAGCCATCAAGAATTACAATGATTTGACTTGAAATGAAATAATTGTAAACAGTCGCATCAGACCAAATAAGAAATCTACACAATTGTGGATATTTTTAGACCTTCGCTTCTCTGTAGTTTGAAATCAAATTGGGGTGTGCGGTTGGGTTTTGTGGCCTATCACAATTTACATCAATAATTTAAATCGTTTAATATTTAGAGTTTGTCAAGTATTTAATTCTTATAAAAAATCAAATTAATCGAATATCAATAATCATTTGATTATATCAAATTTGTGTCAATGGTAATTATGTTTTTAAAAATAAATTGTTGACACAGATATAATATGATCAAGTGGCAATTGATATTCAATCAACATGCTTTTTTATAAGAATGAAGTACTCGATATTTTTAAATATTACACGGTTCGAATTATCGATGTGACCCCCGTGATGGGCCCACGAAGATCCAACTGAACGCTCCAATTGAAAACCCAACTAGAGAGAAGCACCGCCTACATTTTTATATTATGAGCAATTATCAACTAGTCCCATTAAATAAATTTAAATGAAGTTTTATTAATCTTTCAAATGCACCAATAACTCCTACAATACTTATACCTATTAAGTTTTTTTTATCTTTTCTTCTCTTTATCTCTCTCTCCACACCATTGTATATTGCCACCAGTGCTATCCACCCGCCAGTACCACCACCGTCTACCCATCACCATCATCATTGCCGTTCCATTATCTTCTCTCTCTCTCTCTCTCCACTATTTTTTCAAAAACTTTACACCACCATTATCTACCATCGCCGTTGTCCACCCACCATTGCCTTCGCCGTTTACCCACCATTACCACCACCACCAACTATCTCTACTATCACTACTATTGTCACAAATTTGCACACTATCGCCAATTTACACTTTATCGTCGTCGATCTACACTCCATCGTTGTTGATCAACACAACCAACAAATCATCACCACCTCTTTTGTTTCATATTCAAATTTATTTTTCAATGATAAAATTTAGAATGAATTACACTAACAGTCCTTATAGTTTGGGGTTTGTGTCACTTTGATCCCTAACTTTTCAATTGTGACACATTTGACCCTAAATTTTGAATTTTGTTCCAAATAAGGACAATTGAAGATATCATTGCTTAATTTCAAAGACAAAATCGTCAATTTGATAAAATATAAACTAATTTGACAAAAATAAATGTCAAAAAAATATTTTAAAATTTTTAAAAATTATTTTTACCTACCAAGATAAAATTATGTAAAATTGATAAATATTTTAGACATTTATTTATTTATTTATTTTACTAAATTAATTTTTATTATGTATTTAGATGATGATCATGTAAGAGGTAGTTGTTAGAATTTTAATAGGTAATCGATATATTTAATATATGAAATGTTTTTAATTTTGGATTTTTTAATTTAACGGATTGGTTTAATAATAATATCAAAGTTATCATCATATTTTAATTTTAAAAAAATATAAACTAATTTAATGAAAATAAAAATAACTATCCATTACATGATCATCATCCAAACACATAATAAAAATTTAACTTTGTAAAATAAATAAATAAATAAATTTCTAAAAAATTTATCAATTTTACATAATTTTATCTTTTGTGAGTATAAATAATTTTTAAAAATTTAAAAATATTTATTTTTGTCAAATTAGTTTATATTTTATCAAATTAATAATTTTACCCTTAAAATTAAGTAATAGTATCTTCAATTATCCTTATTTGGAACAAAATTCAAAATTCATGATCAAATACGTCACAATTAAATAGTCAGAGATTAAAATGACACAAGTCTCAAATTATAAAGGCTATCAGTGTAATTCACCTTAAAATTGATCAATCTCTCTTATTCTTTTGTGTATGTGGCAAATGATTATGGATTAGTGTAAATGAGTGAGTAAATATGAATAAGAATAAGAATAAGAATAAGAATAATAAATATTAATGAATAAATTTACAATTCTAAATTTATCAATCAAAACTAGTCCCCCCCCCCCCTCCTTTATATTATGATTCATCCACATAATTTTTACGCTCCCAAACCCCCGTTTGGAGCTGCTATGCAAATTATGATATGATCCTGTTCAGGGACAACCTCTTCTGAAACATTCAACGACTCTTCAACCTCGACCTCCTTCACCTCATACTCTTCTTCATCACTGGCTTCTACATCTATTAGCCTTTGCCTCTCCAGTTTCTCATCTTCTACATCTATTAGCCTTTGCCTCTCCAGTTTCTCTTCTTCATGCAATCGCTTCCACTCGTCTACCCATCTATCCCATTCCTCCATCATCATCCTTTGCTTCTCACAATCCTGCTCGCTCAATAGCAGTGACATATCCTGGTCCTCTGCCTCGTACTTCTTACTATACTTCTTCAGGTTCTTGGCAATTTCCTCCTCCTTCTCCACGCTCAAGATGGATGGGGCCCTCGGCCGCCACAGAAACTGCAACAATCAACAGGAAAAACCTTAGCATGGTTAGTTCCATGATATATTGACTTTATGGATACAAAAGAAATCATAATTGTATGCAACCCCAAGGAAATGTTTCGCAATATTCCAAGCTATTACAATTTTTGCTAGGTTCATTCTCACACCATGACATAATTAGCAAACACAAAGATGATCAAAATTAAAAATTCTCACTAGTATCATATTAGTATATTAAATCATATTAATCTTTTAAACAAGAATAATGGTAGACACTCCCGCCAAATGAGAGGCCAAATATAGTTAACTAGAGATAGGAGAATGCACGCAGTGTGGGCGTGCGTCTGTTATTTATTTATTTTTTTTCTTTTATTTTTTTGACAAAGCACCATATTGCATTTCTTTGCCACATAACCCCATTAACTTTGAGTTTGGCTCTCCTAAAGTTGCAGATCTCATATGACAAGATGAGAACATGCATGTAAAAAATTAAATTAATCAGACATAAGCAATCATATGATCAAATCATTTTACATTATAACAAATGGATAGTATATTCTTAAAAACATATAGGCCACATAAGTAAAAATGATCTAATAGTATGATAATATTGGATTAACTTGATTTTTTGAATGGATAATTTTCTTAATTAGTTGTATAAGTTGAACGGATTATATCACCGAAATGAGTCCAAGTTAATCCAATAACAAGCCGACTCCACCGTGAAATTGAGATCTTCAACTTTAACAAATCCGGACTCATTTACTCCACATTATTTCTTTGCAGTAAATATTATACCCATAACAACTTTTCAGACCCCGCAAAAGATTTTATTTTACTGATATCATATTAAACACTTTATTTGTCAACACACAGTATAAGCCTTTGAGGCTAAGTAGCACGGACACGGATACGTGACACGACACGGATACGACACAGACACGCGGACACGCAATTTTTCAAAAAATGAGGGACACGACACGCTGGGGACACGTTTAATATATATAATTTTATTTATATATTATATGTAAAATTAAAAAATATATACTATTTTTATTTGTTTTTATTTATTTATTTATTTTATTTATTATATGTAAAATTAAAAAATATATACTAATTTTATTTATTATATGCAAAATTAAAAAATATATACTAATTTTATTTATTTATTTTATTTATTTATTATTTCAAGCACCAAAAAATATATACTAATTTTATTTTTTAATTTTATATACATATATACTAATAATAAATAATATAAATAAATAAATAGCTATATAACGTATATATATTGTTGGTATATTTATATAGCTATCGCGTCGAACATAGGATCGAGAGAGAGAGAGAGAGCAGAGAAGAGAGGGCGATCGATGGCGATGGTAGATCGATGGTCAGGCGATGGTCAAACGATGGTCAAACGAGGTCGATCGAGGCGCAGAGAGGAAGACGAGGAAGACGAACAGGTTAGGGTTTCATCTCTGTCCTCAATCTGTCTCTCTTTTCCCTTGACCTATCTCCCTCTCTCTCTCCCCTCGATCTGTCTCTGTCTCTGGCTCTCTCTCTCTTTCTCCTCTCCAACAGTTCTAGGGCTTCTTCGATCCACCCACCTGCGTGTCTGAATCGTGTCCTCGCGTGTCCAACCTCGTGTCCGACTCTGAAAAATTCTGAAAAAATGGGGACACGCAGGGGAGAGTGTCGGACACGTTTCAACAGCGTGTCGTACACGTGTCCGTGTCCGACGCGTATCTGACACTGATACGCAAGCCTCAGGGACGTGTCCGTGCTTCTTAGCTTTGAGGAATACAGGGATCAATCCTCTCAAATCAGCTCTTTGCAAAGCCATATCAGTAAATCCAAAGCAATCACGTAATGCTTTATTTACCAACACATAAAAGATAAAACAATCAAACAAAAGCTGAAATTTTTTAAAATTAATTGTCAAAAATATTACCTGGAAGAAGTGGTCCTTCAGTATCCGATACAGTAGCTTACCATTAAAAGACCAGATGTTGAAACCATTTTCCATCTCATGTACTGAAGTAACCGAAGTTGCAACATACCTGCCAGATACATGCGAACAACTTGATCAAAATAACAAGATAAATTTATTTCAGCAAATAAAGCAAAAGTCTATCGTTTCGATCACCTCTAATTTGTTGCTTACACAAAGTTCTCTTAAAAAAAATACCTTCCACTAGGATCCCATTCAATATCAGTTGCCATAAAATGCTCAGCCATCACCATGGTTTCAAGCTCGTCAACATTGTAGAATTCCAACTGTCCATTGAAACCCTTCAACCCTGCAAGGACAATGAAGTGACCAACCGGTGACCAGTAAAGAGCATTAGCTGGCTTTCCCCTTAGAGTTGTGAGCTTTGAAACCCAACCATTGTTATGAGCACTACGCATCGAGTAGAAACTTATGTCAGGCCTAGGGTTATCACCATGGATAACGGCAAACCTGTGGCCCTTTGGTTCCCAAGCAAATGCAATAATCTTGTCGTTCTTGTTTTCAAGCTCCAAAACCTCAATAGGTATGTCCCGTTCTTTGATCCGGAAAAGCTCAAAGCCAGTATATGTGCTTTTCTTAGTTTTTGTGTAACGGCCAACCTTAACAGCAAGGTAATCCCCATTGCTTTGCCAATACATTTTGCAGTCACTAACACTGAAAAGATTCTTCTGCCTCAACTCCTCTTTGCTTGGGATTTGAATAAGACTCACCTGTGAAAAGTACGCAGAGTATCAGTACTTTCACTTTCTAAAATTATTTATAAAAAAAATTTAAAAGAGAGAGAGAGAGAGAGAGAGAGAAGGGCCTCTGCATATTAAACATTTGGGCTCACCTTTGCAGGATGGTTCCCACCGCCACGTTCAGGAACAAAGAGTGCAAGAATGGGATCAGTGGGTGACCAACTCAAGTCCACAACATTTTCGAGCTTTATGGATTTCTTGTCAATAAGAGAAAACGTCTCTGATTCGTAGACAGAGATCACATTTTTGCCAATTCGAGCAAAATACTTATCTTTTCCACTCCATCTGAAAATCCATGAAACAAGTGAATGATGACAACCTCAAAGCATCCATATAAATCAAATAGTATTCAAAACTTACCTGAAAACAGGCCACGACACCCCTATAACACCACCTGTTCCTCCAACTGCAAACTCATCTGCGTTTCCCTTGAAATCTCTCATCACTTTTCCAGTCCTCACATCAAAAATATTTAACACCACCATCTGGTAATATGATCTCAGATTAGAGGTGCCTCAAGGGCATAAAAATTAAAATGATAATGGCAGAGTAGAAAATCTCACATGAGTATCACGAGGATTGTTTGGTTCCTGGCTGCTATAGGTCACCAAAAATCTCTCACTAGGTGAAAAATCAATCAGTTTTACCTGCAGTTAATACCACTAAAGTTACATATCAGCCCAAAAATTAACAATAAAAAGGGCAATTTAAAAAATACTAAACAAATGGAAAAATAACCTGGGGATGAGCATAACGCATAAACTCGATGAAGTTGGTACCTCCCCAAAGAATAGCAAGCTGCCTATGAACAGTAGCTAAGTAAGTCCCTAGAGGGGACCACTGCACAAAATTTTCGGTCCAATGCTGCAAAGAAAATATGCATAACATCACTCTGTACAACTAAACATTTTTTTACCAGAAAAGAAAAATGTATTTAATTTATCAGTTGCAATAACAAAGTTAACAAAGTAAACACCATGTAAGGCAACCAAGCTATTCTCTTTTCACAATTTAGAATGGGACATACTGTTCCTTTGTCAGCGCAGACAATCTCACACATAGTGGATCATCAATATTCAAGAGTTAATTAAGTTCGCAAGAAAAATTAGTACACAAAAGACCAACTTACTGAATGTTTGTAAACAGGCTCAGGCTTCATCTGTCTCACATCATTCCACAGAACTTCCATGTCCGAACCAGAACGAATAACAAATTGATCTCTACCCTTCTCATCAGTAAGCCATTGTTGCAGATTTTCCTGTAAAGATATACAAGGATAGACGGTAAGCATTTTAAAAAAAAAACCTTGGGAAACATTCTGCATGCCAGTACACACATGCAATGAAACAAACACGAACATGTACATGATTTGCGGTATTAGCAATGATGCATGCCTAAACAATTAACTGTCAACAGATTATCTGACTATACTTAGTTCAGGACACTACAAATAAAAGTTCCAAAACAGAGTAATAAAGTTGAGTTTTCTTCAAAGAGAAAACGAAAATAGAACAAGAAAAGCATGACTCATTCAAAGCCACAGCAATCTTATATAAATATGGTCTCAACGAATTCCAACAAGAAGTTGGACCAGATGTTGCTCATACACTTGAAAATAGTAAAACTGTTTGAAGAAGCATTTAGTTTAGATTATTCAGGCTGTCCTAATCACAAAAACTGAATAAATAAAAATTTTGAATTTTAAATTTGTGATCAATTAACCTAAAGATCCATTATCTTAAGCGGAAAAATTAAACTTTACCACTACACAGAACCCCATTGAACTTTAATCATTACAAATCTAATAACCAAACTGCAAATGCGGTCTGCCTTGAGCCTTATGGTTCGAGTTCACAAGAATCAGCCTCTCAAATAAAAGGTGGGGGAGAATCTGAATTGTATAGCTTTTTACTTCCAGTCTTTCACAATAATTGTGGCCGGTAAATTTTTCCTAAACCTTTATGTGAGCTGTAAAACATATATAGAGAGGGTTAAAAAAGAAAAAAGAAAAAAAAGTCCAGTACTTGATATGGCAATATATTGGTATAGAAGTTTGCCCAAAATTTCAACTTCTGTGCAATTAGTTAAAAGGAAGAATTTAGCATCCACAGACTAAAGAACAATAGGTAGCACCCCTTCAATCAATCAATATAAAAATAAATCAAATGGTAGGAGATCCCAAAGACAAATATATGATTCGAAGACATCTTTCTGAATATACATTGCCGCCATTCTACGACTTCAATAGCAGCTAGGATTTATCAAGCATGAATGCAAGATACAAAGTTACAAACTTACAATCCCAGTAGGCAATTAATATTTTACCATTCAAGTGAATTTACTGTCCAAAACAGGAGCAGTCAATAACAAGAAGTGGAAAAAACAAAGACAGATATGGAAAAGAAAAACATAAGGCAAAGCCATTAAAATGCTTACTATTGGTGCATATGGCTTCATTTCAGGAGGGGCCCATTCATCAGGAACTTTCATAAACTTTTCAATGTCATCAAACATGCTTACAGCAAATATAGGTAAGCTGTCCAACTTGTAATTGTGAGTCTTCTCCCTAGCGAGTTCAGCTTCCTACAATGGAAAATCAAAGAAAATCACATCATATGACATGCAATGAATTACATACCTATGTATCAAAGAAAATAACTCCGGCAGCATAGGCTGCATTCATGCAGTAAAGGAGAATCAGTCTCCTTAAATTAACTTTTAAAATAAATAAATAATATTGAATGTAACAGTGAGCTAGTGTTAAACCAAATGGGACAACTTGATATAGGTCTTTGTTGATTTTCATGGGAATTAATTTTCTTTTCTAGGAATTTTTAGAGAGAGAAAGGTGATGGTGGGTTCACAATAAACAGTGGTGATGGATTTTATGCACTGATACATGAATTAATAAATCGATTTGAACAAGATAGAGAATTGTCTTTGACCTTAGAAACACAATATAGCTCAAGCAATTTATTGAACATTTGATGGACATCCCCATTGCCAAAATTTAACTACAAATTTTGAAGGCCTGGATAACCTCCGATTAGGGTAGTAGTGGGTTTATGGAGGTGATTTTGAGAGAGAGAGAGAGAGAGAAGCAATTCATGTGGCAGAGGAGTATAGTGGGGGTGTTTAGGAAGGGAAATTTAGGGTGAAACGGCTGAGGTTGTGGCGGTGTTGCAGTTGACAGAAAGAGAGGAAGGAAGAGGTGGTGGTGGTGGTGTTGTGGATTTGATAGAAGAGGTGGTGGTGGTGGCATAGCTAATGTAAGGAGGGGTGAGGAGGAGGAGGAGAGGATGAGATGGGTGTTTGGTTGTGAAGGTAATATTGGGCTGGGGTCTTTTGGAATAGAGGTGAATTCCATATATGGAGACCAAAAGTTAATAACGTAAGAAATTTTCGTTACCTTCTTTAATAGTTAGATAACAGAAGGAAGGTATGCTCATATTGTCAACAGAAATATAGGAGGCCATTGTAATTTAAAAAACCAAATGGGAGGTCCTTATAATCAAATACCTCAAGAAAGGTTTATGTAACTGCCCTATTTCAAAATGTCATATATACTTGTCTATACACAAGGGCAAAGCTACATAGGGTCCAAGGGGCAATTGCCCCCACTGAGTATTGAATTTTTTTTTGAAGCTTTACCTATAGTTTTTAATATACATATATATGTGTATGTGTGTGTGTGTGTGCGCGCGCGCGCGCGTGTGTGTGTGTTTCCATTAAAATTTTGAAATTATTGCTTTCATCACTAGGGCTTTGGGGTTGTAACTTCATCATGGGGGAATTTGTTGATGTTGCACCCATGAAGTACAGAAAGAGCCAAACATTGGGAACAATCTGGGAAATAGTAAGGAACAGTAACTAAGAGAAGCGGGAACCACTTAAATGGAGAAATCAATTTTATTTCGCCCTTTGTTTCCCATAGAAACTAGGGATCAAAAAGCACCAAATTCAATGAGTTACTAAGGGAAAGACAAAGTGAGAGCATGCTATCGAAGACATTGCACATGTCAAAGAGGCCTCCATTGCTTGTGTCACCATGTCAAGGTAACACTCTACGGTTGAGTTGTGGGAAATTTAGCCAAAACTCCTCCATTCAATCCTTATTTGACGAAAAGGACAACTCAATTTATTTTGCTTCATAAACCCCTAAGGAGAAAACACATAATTGAGTAAAGACAAAGTAAAATATCTTCTTTTTTTTTTTCCTTGAACAATATTGCCAAAGTAACATATTACCTGTTTACATCAATTTTGACAGTAATAATTTTTTTTTTTTAAGATTTTCATAGTCAACATAGATTTTATTTGATAGATCTTGATGAGAGGATTCTAAAAATACTAATTTTATTAAAAACTAACATCTACGTCAAAAGTTATATTATTTTAAAGTTTAATATTTTGATAATAGTGGTATATGTTGAACTTTTCAATGAAAACTTTATGTGCTTGTCTTTAATGCATTAGAGTTTTATTATGAGGAGATTTTGACCAAATCCCCCCTTGAGTTATATCCCTTTGCTGCCTCCATCGAGAAATAGAAGTGACTAATCCTAAGTCAAAGGGTAGAGAAACTCCACACAACTATTTTTTAACAACTTCGAGCTAAACCTTCTTTCACACTATTACATACATGAAAATAATGGGAAAAAGAAAAAATAAAACTCAAATCAAAATTTGGTTCATCCAACACGCACATCTCATGGCATCTGTTTTATAGATTTGTATGTAACTATTGACATCAAAGATATACATAATGAGAATATTCCATCAAAAAGTTTTCTTTTAGTTCAAAGTGATCAATATGTAGAATCAGAACAAGTGATTGCCAAGATTCGCACACACGAACAACCCCTTTTAATTTTGAAAAGTTGTTTTCAAATTTGCCCACATAAAACATATTGAAAGAAAATTAATTGAGACATTTTTTTAGTTGTTAATTGGTACATTCAATATACATAGAGTGGATAAAGAAACAAAGATAGTACCTGAGGAGTGTTGTACTCAATGAAGCAGTAACCAAGAGTTTTCTGAGTTGCAGGATCAACAGGCATCCAAAAGCCATTTTCTTTAATGACTCCAATCTGATTGTAGATTTTCCAAATCACACCTTCAAGCTTCCCAAATTTCTCCTTGGAAAGAACAGGTAGATTATCAACAACAATTGTGTTGCCAAACCCGGCATCGAATTCCAAAGAACTATCCTCATTGAAATCTTCATCATCACTACCACTACAAATTACCCACAAAAAAAAAAAAAATTCAAACATCTATTCTCGGTGAAATTGCGTTTCGACATTATTATACTTTACAAAGATATATAATGTATATGATTATGTAGATGTAATACTAATAGGTGTTTGGCATTTATTTTTTTACATACATACACTTATTTGGTTACATCTATCAACGTCTCATCTCTATTTTTCTACCCATTTTTTCTAATTTTTTACATTCTTTTATAAAAATCAAAAAATATACTTATTTAAAACCTCTCAAACCACCTCTAAATACATGGTTTAGGGTTTTTGAAAATTGACCTTTTGATTCCGAAGTCTTCATTGGGAGGGAGGCGTAGGGAGTCAAAATCGACTCCAGAAAGGCCGATGCCGAGGCTAGAAGCTGTCTCCCTAATTTCCTCTATTGAGATCACGTCCGCCATTTTTCTGGTGCTTGAGAGAGAGAGAGAGAGAGAGAGATTGGGGTTTTATCTTGGGGTTTTGGGAGATAACACCGTGTTTGGAACCAAATCGAATGAGATCAGGGTTTAAAAAAGAAAAGAAAAGAAAGAGTATTTAGGAAAGGATATTGGGTCTCAGATTTTAACCTAAGTCTGAAAGGCCTTGTTGGCCAAGTTTGGCATAATTTAAATAATACAAAAAATTAAAAAGTCATTATTCTATTTAAGTCACATCATCTTATTTAAATCACATTACCTCTCTAACACATCACATCAAACCCAACTCATATAAGTCAATAAGTCAAAAAGTACACTTTTTTAGAACATCCCAAACCAAAAAAGGTTAAAAAGTTAAAAAGTTACTATCTTATTTAAATAACATCATTTTATTTAAGTCACATCACTTTTCTATCATATCACTTCAAGCTCAACTCATACTCAACCCATATTTCATAAAAAGTCAAAAAGTGCACTTATTTAGATTATCTCAAACAACCCCTAAGATTTATTATAGTTCTCTTTCAATGATTCAAATGGTTTATTTTATAAGATATGTAATTTATATTATTTATAAAAAAATATAAGTCAATTCAATAATTATAATATTTTTATTTTATTGCATTTATTGCTAAAAAAATGAATGGTCTATTTCTAAAATATGTTTATTGTCCATTTTTTCAGAAACAAATATGATAAAATGAAATAATTATGATTATTGAATCGAATTAATTTTTTTTATGGATAATATAAATGAGGGGCTTACAAAATAGATGGTTTAGATCATTGAAACAAGACTCGTTGTGGGCCTTATAAACCCCTCAAATTTTCTCATATTGAGATCTTAACATGAAAGAAACTCAACCCAGGAGGGAAAATAGTGTTTGGAACTAACTGCAATTTATAGTAAGATTTTAAAAATCGAACTGGTGAATAAATTGAAAGAAGGATTGGATGAACGGATTATCAGTTTAATCGTCGGGTTGAATTCTAATCGTATTGTGATATCATAATTATTTTATAAATTTAAGAATAAATAAATACATTAATTTAAAATATTTTTATAAATCAAAAGTACCTTACAATTGTTTATTATTTACTAGAAGCTGGAAATCATAATTTCAAAATATAGATTACAAAATAGAAATTACAGAAAGAGTTTGAGAAATTTCTAAAATTTCAGATGGCTTTTTCATGACCGATGAGGTCTTTTATAGAGAAGCTGAATGACTATGGTGCTCTGGGAAGCTGACATGGACTGAAGTTAGTTGGTGAAGGCATATGGGTGCTATTTGTTGCTTTCGAAAAAGTTGAAGATACGTAACTACACAACGTTTAATTGAGAATCTGATTGACTGAATGACTGATGAATAATGAATGGTAAATATTTATATTAATTATTTATGTGTTTGAAAAAATAACTTTAAATATAATAAATATTATATATAGCGTACATATTAATAATTAAGTATTGTAGCACGGTGGAATTTCATATACTTTTGAAGTTTGTTGCGTTTGGGTTCAATGTTTTTGCAGTGCCATTTGCAACTTTGAAATATTTTAAGGTGATTTATGTAGGGGGTGGATTTATTATTTAATAGATCTTATAATAATTAATAATTTTTTTATTAAATATTATTAAAAAATGTCATTAATTGTTAATTTTTAGTGATAATTTAAAAAAATTGTTACAAAAAAGTCACTAAATTTTAACTTTTAGTGACAGTTTAAAAAATTCGTCACAAAAAAAGTCACTAATTGTAAGTTTTAGTAACAATATATAAAAATGGTAACAAAAAGAAAAAGTCACTAAATTAAAAAATTTTAACAACATATACAAAAAAATCGTCAAAAGGAAATAATTTTTAATGACGATTTTACTAATACTTAAGCCTCGTTTGGCATGTGTTTGTTTTAGCTTAAAAGTTAAAAAATTACTAAAAAAATCAAAAAGCCTATAAACTATACCAAAAAATCAAAAATTCCTTTTTATTTTTACTTATTGCATATCTTTTCGTAAAAAAATAAAAGTCATTCCAAACATACTAATTTTTTTTAGCTCATATTTTAGCCAAAAAGTTGAAAAAGTTACTAAAATAGCATGTTCGCAAACGAAGTCTTATTTTCAATAAAATTTTATGGGAATTAAGTTCAACTATTAAGATTTATTGATAATTTACCTACATTTTTAATTCCTTATTGTTATTTTAATTTGGAGTGTTGGGGTTCAATTCCAACTTTGGACCAAATATTTAATTTCATATTGTTGGGTTCAATTCCTTGAAGTGTTATTTTTAAGGATGGCCCTAAAAGCTTTCACTTTTTTTAAGGATTTTCAATTATTTATATTTTTTTAATGACAAATATAATTATAATTAAAATTATTATAATTGACACAAATTGAAATAGAACGTCCATCCTCACGCAAACAACACTAAGAATTGAACACTCAACCTTATCAAATGAAATTGAACAGCCAACGCTCATGATCTATCATTTTTATTCATTCTCATTGTACTCTTGAGCACCTACATCCTTCATAATCTATTTTCTTCTTGATAAAATCATTCTTCATTAATCTATCATCATCCATTTTCATAATTAGTTCATATCTTCCGTGATCAACTGAAAGTGGAGGAAGAGATTGTGAAAAGTGAGTAATGGAAATGATAACGATAGTCATAATATATTGGTGGTCATGGTTGCTAGTTGAGTAGTTTTTTTAACAGGGTTGCTACTTGTGGGTGTTGATTTTCGACCACACAATCAAAGGAGGAACTCAGCTAGAGAGCACCAGCAGAATAGATTAAGTCCAAACAACCTGTCACAGAAAGATAAGATCCGGCGGTGGTTCGTCCACCCGGAGGCACTCCAACGATCAAGTCAGTAATCAAATATCTCTTAAAGATAACCAATAGTGCTTAACTCACTAGACAGAACATAAAAAGCATACTTTAGACATATGATGGTGCCCTATTTTTATAGCCAACACTGACTTGATCCCTGTAAAAGCCTTACTTTAGTGGACTCAAGCTCAATACTTATCCTAGATCCTCAGTTAGATGGGGATAAACTCCCTAAGAGCTTTATCTTTGTCCAGACTGAGATCCTCCCTGGTCCTAGGACTCTTGTCCCTTATCCGCTCATCTCGGATTCTGATATCTTCGTAGATGACCTCGGTCTTGCCGAGATCATCCCGGCAAGTGACCAAGCCACGTGGCACCTCGGCTGACACTTCGGCGTCACCTTGGCCACGTGTTGTCATTCACAAAATATGCCCCCACAATTGTCCCCTAGGTTATATTACATCGACAACCTAAGGTGATGGAACCTACATCGCTAGTTTATTTTCCACATCGGCTAAAATTCGTTCTTCCTTCCACGCCTGAGATCATTTCTCGTCGGCTTCATGTACCCAGGACTTAACTGTCCACTTCTCACAAACCAAGAACAAAAAACCAAGTTCTTTAAGTTTTTTCAAACAAAATTGCTCCTCTAGCCGAGGTTTTTGCCTCATTAAATCAAGCACTCCAAGAGTTTTGCGCATGAGTTGTCACACACGGTTTTCCTAACCGTTTCTGCCACGCTTTCTTTTCATATTGGTTCGTACTGACACATGCTATCAGGACGCATCGCTTCTGCGCACGCCGCCTGACAGACACGTCATCCAAGGCACATTATTATGGTTTGCCGCCTTTTCACAATTTTGACAAAACTTCTCCCTCTCTCTCCGTCTCTTCAATTTTGCAAAAAATAATTTCCCTCGTTTTGCAAATTTTCTCTCTCTAAACTTCCGCTCTCAAACCACCATTACTGTTTCTTCAAAGCTCTGCAACCGTTTCATTCATCTTCTTCGGCGAGCTTTCAACTATCCCGTTCCGTTCAAGTTCTTTGACTCTGGCGTTCTCGTTATCGGCCCCATCTGATAAATTTCTAATTTCCTCCTTCTTTTGGTTCAATCTTTCACTATTCGTATGCGTAATACTTTCATGAATCCATTTGTACGCATCTTGCTACTTAAATTCCTCATTTCGATTACCATATTTAGTCATTTATAAATCATTTCTTGTGTTTTAAGCTGGTGTACTTTTATTCCCTATACTATCTTCATATTGCCTATGTTGCCACTGAATATTTGTACTCTGTTTTTCTCACACTTCCAGATACCATGAATTAGTTTCTTTTTTTTCAATGAAGCTTTGTCACTGTGTTACTAGAATGTTTTTAGGACTGTTCTTGCCATACTTCTGTTTGGTCTTAGTCTTGATTGTTGTTTTTGACTCCGAATCCTTCTTGGTTCTAAATCATGCTCATCTTTTTGCTTTGTCTTGTTTTGTCTTCAGATTCTTGCCTTTGATTCTTATTTCAATATAGACTTAGGTTTGGGATTTGATTTAGAACCCTGTTCCTTAGGAAAACTAAAACAAGATCCCTTAGATCGTCAAAATCCTAGCTCCAATGCCAATTTAGGGTTTAGCCGAGGTTTTCAAACCTATACCAAATATTCTTTTTTGAAATTTTGCACCAATCCTCCCTAAGTCGACATCATGGGAATGTTTAGGTGGAGAGTTGACACCCTTACCAAGCTGGAGTACTTTAGGCAAGAGTTTTCCATTCTAGCCGACGTTCAGATCAGGTTGGCTGGAGAGGAAGACTCTATCATGCCAGTTGGGGACTTTATGCCCTTTCCTATGGTAGCATTTATCGAGTGTGGACTCCGGCTTCCCTTAGACATCTTGTTTAGGGAAATCCTCCACTACTACAAACTCAACCCTATGTAGTTGGCCATTAACTCCTATAGGGTCATCAATGGTATAATTGCTCTAACTCGCCGAGAAAATGCTAGGATAACACTAACCGACATCCAATTTTGTTATACCATGTGTAGCCTAAAGTATGAAAAAAAGCTATATTTACTACCTCAAACCGAGATCCACAGCCTACAAAATCATAGCCGACCTTCCAGACTCCAACAAGGGTGCTAGAGATGATTACCTGATTGTCTCGGGTAACTGGAAATTTGCTCAAGATAATGATCTTCATCTCTTCCCTCTGCACTGATTGGTGTTTAAAAAGGATGAGGGTAAGAACTAAGTGTCAACTTCTCTATTTAAGACTTTACCACTTTTTTCCCTTTATTTGTTCTAATGTCGGTTTTCTACCTTTTGCAGCTCTTCCCCAACCATCGAAGGACTTCCACCAATCCTTCTTCCCCAGCAAAGACTTGAAAAGGCTGCTGAGCCTGCCTATTGACCTCCGCAAAGCGCCCTTGCTAATCAACTATATCCCCATATACAAGTCAGCTCTGCCCGATGTTCCTAAGTGCAGCAAGACTCCTCCATCTGCTTCAACTCCTCTAACAGCTTCATCTCCAAGGCCAGAACAGGCCTCCACCTCTGACCCAGTTGAGCAACCAACCACTTATGCCCCTCAACTAATTCCTCCATCCCAACGCCAACGCCAACGCCAACGTCGAGCTCCAGTTTCCGCTCCTGCCGGCAAAACTCGTAGCCGAAATGCCAAAACTCTGAGGCGTCGGCTTACGATCTAGCAAACCCACCTATTGCACTTCCAGCAATCCACTTCGGTACCAAAGTTACCGTTGCCGCTACCAACGAAGAAATGGGTCGTGCAAAAATCATCCTGGACGACCTTCTTGCCGACATCGTAAGCATGGTGTCAATCCACTCCTCCTCTCCTTCCCAATCGCAGCCAAAACCCAAGGTAAAGAAGGCTAAAAGGGCTAAGGCCAAGACCAGCGCCACTGAGATGGAGTCAGAAGACACAGTGCCAATTTCAAAATTGGCTGAAGCAGAGAAGTCTGCTGAGAAGAGGCCTGCTGAGGCTGAGGCATCTGACCAACCTCAATCAAAAAAGCCGAGGGCTGGCGAGTCTTCTGAGCCCTCTGGATTTCATGCCAACGCTTCTTGGACTCCATCCGTCATGGTCGGAGACCGACCTCTCTTAGCCGGGGACAGAGCGCTCGACAGGCTGGAAGTCGGTGCCGCCATTTCCATCACCGTTTTACTCCCAGCCGACATCAATCGGATGGCCGAGCTTTTGGAGTATGAAAATTACGCGATGATGATGCAGCATTGTGTCTTGGTAAGTCTCAACACTTGTAATTTTTGATCTAATTTTAAATATGGTTTTCATACTTAACGAATTCTTTTTGTAGTCTTGCAGGCTATCCAGCAGGGTCACTCCCTTGCAGTCAAGACCGATGAGTTCAAGAAAGAACTAACCCAAAAAACAAAAGAGACAGCCAAACTCATGTCTTCACTAATCCGAGGTCTTTTGGATCAGGCCAAGGCTGCTGAGTCGGCCCTGAAGAAAGCCGAAGACCGCGCTGAGGCTATGAAAAATGTTACAGAGGTTGCTTAGGCCGAGGCAAAAAAGGCCAAGGATAAAGAGGCCCAGGCCCGAACCGAGCTCCAAACAGCACTGGCTACAAAGGCGGCAGAAATCAAAGAGGCAGACAAGAAGGCCTATGCTGAGGGGGCAGCCGACATCCGTGACGAATACAAAAAACAAGTCAAACAGGCATGCAACAGGGGTTACACCCTTGGTTGGATAACTGGTTTGAAGGAGTTGGCTATCCCTGACGACTCGCCCCTCTGGGACGAGAGCCGACTTGTCATGCCTTTCCCTCTCCATCCAAGCTAATCTGAGGATGAGGCTGAGGATGATGAAGAAGTTAAGGCCGACAAGGCTGGGAAGACTGAAGTTGCTAGGGCCAAGTCCCTAACTCTGAATGAGCAAGCCATGGACTTGACTCGGGACGACGAGGATGAGGTCCCCAAGAACACGCCTGAAGCCAAGGTTGAAAACGCCGAAAAGAGCCTTGACAAGACTCTTCTAGAGATCGATTCCGAGATCCAGGCTAAGAAGGCTGTCGAGAAGCTCTCCCAGCTGTCTGTTGAGGCTGAAACACAGCCAACCGTCGATGCAGAAAAGTCTGTTTAGAATCTTTTCTTTGTTTGTACTTTTTCCTTTATTTTGAATAGTGTTTGTTTTGTTGGGCCGATGTGCCAGCTTATGTACTTGAACAAGTTGTCTTTTTCTGAATGCAAGTCTTATATTTTCTTCTAAGTGTTGAATGTATGTCTTCCTTTCTTCTATGCATGTTTAATATTTTCCTTATGCCTTTCATGCTTCCATACTTAGAATATTTTTGTATTTCTTCAAAGTATACTTTAACTGTATAATAACTCCGGGATATAATACCTCGGATATAAACCTTGAATGTTTTCCTCGGCCAACCATTAGCATACCTCAGCCAACGCTTTAAAAATATCAAAATATTTTTACAAGTGTTATTCAGTATTGTTTTTTACCTTCATATGCTATCTTCTATTAAGACTTCACCCTTTCCAAGCTTGGACAACCTGGTTGGTTACCACGGGTAATATGTATCTCAAATACTTTATTCATAACTACCTCAGCTAACTCCAACTTGTAAATTTTTCTGAAAATTCTCTAAAAATTTCAACAAGTCCCAAGCTTTTAAGTTTATTTATCATTCCCAGCTGTCTGCCCCCTAATGTGAACCTAAGTTCCACTTAAGTTCACATTAAGCATGTGTCTATGGTCTTTCGCCGAAGTCAGATTCAAACAAAGACTTACCGAGATGTTTCAACCTTGGTTTCTCTGTTAATGAACTTAGTTCCATTCTGAGTTTGATTCTGCCGATATGGCAAGTCCAGGTTAATTTCAACTTAGTTCAACTCCATTATGTGCAAATATGATTCAACTCTGCCATATAATGAGTCTAAGTTATTCGTCATGTTTTATTTAGAAACATCGCCAACTTAGTTCAACTCTATTATATACAAATATAATTCAACTCTACCATATAATAGCCTAACTCATTAACTGACCACGCGTTCCGTATGGATCCGCCAAACCTATAATCACAGGATTTGTCCACCACACACATTACCTACTTCAACTCATAAATATTTTACTCAAAAAAAAAATCATAAATATTTTACTCAAAAACTGATTAAGGCATCATTTGTCAATAGTTATTTTAATTAAAAAATTATTATAAATTATCACACCACTTACCCTCTTTTATATATATACTTTCATAAAAAAATACTAAACTAATCAATATCTAAACAAACTTTAAATATAAATTAAAAACTTAAAAATTATTTAACATAATCACTACGCAGTCCTTTTGCATCTCTAAGTTATTCGTCATGTTTCATTCAGAAACATCGCTAATTTAGTTTAACTCTATTATATGCAAGTATAATTCAACTCTGCCATGTAATAAGTCTAAGTTATTCGTTATGTTTCATTCAGAAACATCGCCATGGGACTGGCCAATCCTATCACACAAATTTCAAATTCAGAAAACTAAAATTTTATTATTACTTCAGCTAATAAAATTATGACATAAACTGAGAGAAAACAAAAATTTAATGATAGAAAAACTTTAAGTTGCAAGTGTTCCAGGATCTTGGTAACTCTTTGCCATCACTATCCTCAAACCGATATGCCCCATTACCGGCGACCAAGATGATTCTATAAGGCTCCTCCTAATTTGGGCCTAGCTTGCCATCCCTAGGATCCTTCTTGTTGCCGACCACTTTCCTCAGCACAAGGTCCCCCACTTTGAACTCTCTTGGATTGACCTTCTTATTGTAAGCCCTAGCAAATTGTTGCTGGTATGCCCCCAGCCGAATTGCTGGCCTCTCTCTTTTCTCCTCAAGTAGGTCTAGATCTCGGACTAGAAATGTCTCATTAGTACCATTTTCCACTTCCTGGATTCTGATCCCTGCAATGCCGACTTCTAGTGGGATAACTGCTTCAGTGCCATAAGCCATGACAAATGGAGACCCCCCAGTTGATCTTTTCAGCATGGTCCAATATGTCCATAGTGCATTGGGCAACTCCTCCACCCATTTTCCCTTTTGCTACTTCCAGCCTCTTTTTGATCCCATCCAAGATAGTTTTATTAGATGCTTCTACCTGACCATTACTCTGAGGGAAACTTGGAGTAGAGTACTAGTTCTTGATTTTGTACTTTGCACGGAAGCTTTTGATTAGCTTACTGTCAAACTGTGTACCATTGTCTGCTATTATTGCCCTTAGAATCCCAAACTTGGTGATGATGTTCTTCCATATGATGTTCTTCACATCAATATCTCGAATCTTCGCAAGGGGTTCAGCTTCTACCCACTTTGTGAAGTAATCAATTGCTACCAGCAGAAACTTCCTTTGCCCAGTTGCTTGGGGCAGTTGTCCAACTAGGTCTATGCCCCACTGGGCAAATGGCCAAGGGCTGGTTAATGGGTTCAAACCTGTGGTTGGTTAATATATCAAAGGTGTAAACCTCTGACACTTCTTGCACTTTCTGACGTAGGCTTCGGCTTCCTTCTGCATATAGGGCCACCAGTACCCTTGAGTAATGGCCCTATGAGCAAGTGATCTGCCCCCAACATGGCTGCCACATACCCCTTCATGTATTTCATACAAGAAGTCTTCAACCTGGAAGGGATATACACATCTCAAAAGGGGACCAGTAAAAGACCTTCTGTAGAGATATCCTTCTGCTGTTAGACTAAACCTTGTCGACTTCAGTTTGGTCTTGTGCGTCTCTTTGTGATTATCCGGTAATTTGTCGTCCCTAAGAAACATCACTATTACATCCATCCAACTTGGACCCATCTCCACAAACATTGTTTCATATTCTGTGATTAGTGGTTCCACACTTGGTCTTGACAAATAATCAACCATTATTGTTCTTGCCTCTCTTGATTTCATTAAACTAGCCAGGTTAGCCAAGGCATCGGCATGGCTAGGCTATTGTCATCTCGGCTAACCTGCTGTAGTTAGCAATCTTGAAATAAGGCTAGCAGTCTAACAACTTCTTTGACATAGGCTATCATTCTTTTATCTCAGATGGCATACTCGTCAGTTTCTTAGTTTATAATAAGTTAGTAGTCACAGAAAACTACCACCTCGTCAACCTTCATTACTGTTGCTAACTTCAATCCTACGATCAGTGCCTCATATTCTGCTTCATTATTTGAGGCATTAAACCCCAAATGAATAGATTATTCTAGTATCCACCCATCTGGTGATACTAACACTACTCCTGCCCCAGCTCCTTGACGGTTTGAACTTCCATCAACAAACAGGCGGAATAAGTCACTGATGTAGATATCGCAGGGCTTTGATGTCTCTACCTTCTTCTGCTCTGCTGTGGAGTTGTTCATTCTCAGCTGGGTCTCTTTTTGTTCCCTTGGACACCCTAAGCCGTGGCTCACTGGAGCCTGACGTGGGAGGGCACCAAGTGTGAACTAGGCCACAAAGTTGGCCAGAACCTGGCCTTTGATTGCCATTCTAGGGCTAAACTCTAAGTCATATTGGCCCAACACTACTGCCCATCTGGCCACCCTACATGTCAGATCTCCCTATTGTAGCAGGGACTTCAAGGGATGCTCATTGTGGGCTTAAAAGTAATGATTCAGTTTTTTCGAAGCCATCACCAGGGCTGGTGTTAATTTTTCCAGGGGCAAATACCTGGTCTTTGCACTTGCTAAGGTTCTACTCACATAGTATACTGCCCTTTGTTCTCCCTTCTCTTCTCTAATTATCACTACACTCACTGCATGCTCTGAAACGGCCAAGTATATTAATAGTTCCTCTCCAGGTACTAGATTTGACAGAACTAAAGTTGTTGTCAGGTACTTTTTCATGTTGGCCAAGGCAACTTCGCATTCCTTTGTCCACAAGAAATCTGTGGCCTTTTTCAACAAACTGAAAAATGGTTTACACTTATTTGAACTTCTGCTTATAAATCTGTTCAGGGTAACGACCCTTCCAGTCAATATCTGCACTTGTTTTGCCGATGTAGGGCTTTTCAAGTCCAGAATAGCCTTGATTTGATCTGGGTTTACCTCAATGCCCCTTCTGGTAACCAAGTATCCCAGGAACTTAACAGACCCGACTCCAAATGCGCACTTTGAAGCATTAAGTCGGAGCTGATACGTCCTCAGGATGTCAAAAACTGCCTTTAAGTCGGCTAGGTGATTCTCAGGTTCTTTGGTCTTCACGACCATGCCATCAATGTATACTTTTACTATTTTGTCAATCAGATGTCTGAACATCTTGGTCACCAATCTCTAGTAGGTTGCTCCTGCATTTTTCAACCCGAAATGCATTACTCTGTAGCAATGCAACCCTTTTGGGGTAATAAATACAGTCTTCTATTCATCGGAATGATACATTGCTATCTGGTGGTATCCCCTGTAAGCATTCAGGAAGCTCATCCTTCCATGCCCTGAAGTGGCATCCACCAACTGATCGATCTTGGGGAGCGGGAAACTGTCTTTGGGACAAGCCTTATTCAGGCTGGTAAAGTCCACGCAGACCCTTCATTCCCATTCTTCTTTTTCACAACAACTGTGTTTGATAACCAAGTTGGGTATTTTACCTCCTGAATGGCTCTGGCTTGCAACAATTTGTCCATTTTCTCCTCTACTGCCTCCACATGAACCAACGTCAGTCTCCTTGCTCGCTGAATGACAGGTTTAGCCGACCTGTCTATATTTAGTCTATGGCAAGTGACCTCAGGATCAATGCTAGGCATCTTGTATGGCGTCCAGGAAAACACCTCTATGTTTGCTCACAAGAATGACTCTAACTCCCTTTCCTCCTCTTCGGCCAGTCCTGAGCCGAGAAGGAAGAAGCGCTCTTCATCACCTTGTTGGATCAGAATTTTCTTTAAGGCTTCATCACTTTTTTCGGCTGACTCTTTACTGACATCATCCAGGACCTCCATGTCCTCGTCCTCAATTTCTACTGTTTCTGCCTCTTGCACGTTGCAGGTGGATTTCATTGCTTCCATGGAGCAATTCTTTGCCTACACCTGATCTCCTTTGACCTTTTGAATTCCATGCTTCGTTGGGAACCGCAACAGCTGGTGCCGTATTAAAGGAACTGCCCTTACTGCGTGCAACCATGGTCTTCCTAAGATAACTTTGTAAGGGGAAGGGGTACCAATTAGTGTGAACTCTGTGCTTACCTTCTTGGTGCTTGTCTGCACCTCTAAATTTATTGCTCCCAAGGGTTAGGTCGGCGTTCCATTGAACCTGACCATTGGGCTATTGGATTGTTCCAAATCATCTTGGTAAAGACCGAGCTCCTTGTAATATCTGACATACTTGATGTCACAAGAGTTGCCCTGGTCGATCAGAATGCGTCTTATCTATCATTCTCCAATCTTAAGGGTTACTACCAGGGCATCGTTATGTGGATGTTGCACCATGTCTAGGTCTGCTTCAGTAAAGGACACCATTGGTCCTTGGCACTCGTCTGTCCTTGGAATCGGCATGTCCTTCAATGGAAATGGTGGTTGCATGACATTGTTCTGCATCATGAAGTTGACAACCGATTGTAGGTCTGCCAATTTATTTTCCATTCTTTTCATCTCACCGTCCCTTCTCAAGCATCTATCTTTCCATACCTGGAGGTCGCTTTTGTCATAGTACTCGTCTCAGCCTGCTTTCTTCGGTGGGTCTCCCTCTTGGCCGACGTCCTTCTTCCAGGATTCTGATCCCGTGGTCTTTCATTAGGGTTCTCCTCCTCCATGTTAGGATTGGCATGTTTACCACTCCCACTAGGGATGTTGTCCCCAATCTTCTCTTTCTGTTCGTCGTTGGCCATCTATTCTCCTTACGTTCCCACAGACGGTGCCAAATTGTGAGTGTTGATTTTTTACCACACAATCAAAGAGGGAACTTAGCTGGAGAGCACCGACAGAATAGATTAAGTTCGAACAACCTATCATAGAAATATAAGAACCCGGCGATGGTTTGTCCACCTGGGGGCACTCCGACAATCAAGTCAGTAATCAAATGTCTCTCAAAGATAACCGATAGTGCTTAACTCACTAGACATAACATAAAAAGCATACCTTAGACCCATGAGGGTGCCTTATTTTTATAGCCAACACTGACCTGATCCCTGTAGAAGCCTTACTTCAGTGGACTCGGACTTAATACTTATCCTGGATCCTTAGTTAGATCGGGATAAACTCCCTAAGAGTTTTATTTTTATCCAGACTAAGATTCTTCCTGGTCCTAGGACTCTTATCCCTTATCCGCTCATCTCGTATTCCGATATTTTTGTAGTTGACCTTAGTCTTGCTGAGATCATCCCGGCAAGTGACCAGGCCACGTGGCACCTCGGCTGACACTTCGGCGTCACCTTGGTCACGTGCTATCATTCACAAAATATGCCCCTACACTACTATAGTTTTTCAACATGTTTGTTGTTGTGTTTGTAACTGTGTATTTCTATGTTGGAAAATGCCGAAGACCCCCAGCTGGGGGTGCTGGGGGTCGTGCGTGTAGCCCACTGATTGGGCCAAAAAAAAACTGTTTTTTATTTTTTATTTTTTTATTTTCAGCGAATAGGGGGCCGCCACGTCATTGGGGGTCGACCCCCACTGGGGGTATGAATCACGGCCCTTCTATGTTTTGGTTGTCTTATTTCTTTGTTTTGTTATTATTTAGGTTGGAAATCATTGCCTAGTGTCTCGGTGCTTGGTCTGTAATGGGTTTGGGAGAAAGACAGGGCAACACTATTATGGGTATGGGTAATGAGTGCAAATATGTTAGGTGAGTATTCAAATTGTTATAAGGTGCGCAGCTAAGTGGGTGTGTAACAATTTAGAGGAGAGATATTTTTGGTATTATGTAAAAAATTCTTAAAAATTTTATCAATATTTAAATTTTAGAAGTGGAGCTATTAGGGCCACCCTATTTTTAATGTTGGATCAAATATTTTGATTCCTTTAGAATATTTCTTCAATTCCTTTTTTAATTCCATTGGACAATTTATTCAATTCCATGCAGTGCTATTCTCAACGTTGGACCGAATATTTTATTTTCTTTGGACCAAATATTTTGGAGTGTTGGGTTGGGTTCGAGTCTTTGTAGTGTTATTTTCAACATTGGACCAAATATTTTCTAAGGCTATAGGGATAGTCATTTTTATTTGGCCCGCACGGATTTTTCCTGTCCAAACAGTGTTGGGTTTTGCTTCTCTTATCCTGATTATATTTATTAAATATATTTATATGTATATAATATATAAATTTTTTAAAAAAATTATTATAATAAAATTAAAACACTAAAATATTATACTATTTTTTGCTCCACCACTCCTTGATTTGTCCTACCCGCGATATGATATGGGACAGGGAAAGGTTATTACAAAACCGTTCTAAATCTGACCCACAACCATCCTAATACCGGAGGTGTTGGATTCAATTCCTTTCCTTTTTTTTTTTGATCGGCATTGGATTCAATTCCTTACGGTGCTATTTTTAATATTGGATCAAATATTTTCCGAGGCTAGCAAAATTCTGGTTTTCAAGTGAGAACAATTTAGAAGATACATTGGATTGGACTCTAAACTGATGGATGGGTCAATTCCTCGGTTAGATTTTCAAAACATTGATTTAAAGTACGTAAAAAAAATTTAAAATAATATTAAATAATAAAAAAAATAAAGCCAACAAGAAATTGAGGACGGATTTTTAGAATTAGCTTACTCCCGCAAAATGGCGTTTCCAAAATATTAAATAAATCTTATTTCAAATATATAGTTGAGTCCTACTAATTAACACTAATATATATAAATTACTTTTGTAGATAGTATGAATTTTATTTTCAAAAATCGATAATTTGCATGAAAAGATTTAAGTCATTTCAATTCTGTTAAAATTCAACCATTTTTCCAGAAATTTTATAATGACTTATTTTTACTTATCAATCAAATTTCATTTTGAAATAACGTTTTCATTAAATCCTACTAGGTAAAATCAATTACGTATTCCCACCCATTTTAATTTTAATCATAGAAATTAAGTTATAGAAATTATGTATTAGATTAGAAGGAAAACATATTTGAAAAAGGCAGTGGTTTCCTTCCAATTTGGAATTAGATTGGGGCGTGTTATTGGGCTTATGTGGGCTTGCCATGAAGCCCATATTGATGATCCGTACTATTCAATTGTAGAGCTTGTTGACTCGTTCATTTCTGCAAAAAATCACATTAATCGGATATTAATAATCACTTAATCAGATTAAATTTGTGCCAAAAATAATTATGATTTTAAAAATAAAAGTCTTGAAAAAACAATATGTATATATTCTAGATTTGTTTGAAGTATGATTGGGCCAGACCCCAAACCCAACCCAACCCTTAGGTTGGGTTCGGCTTTGTGACCCAATCTTAAGCCTACCAACCGCTTACAATTTGGAATGCTATCTTTAATCCCATACATGTGCATTATCCATGGCCCATTATCAATTAAACCAATTTTTTTTTTTTCCCTCTATTTTTGAGTTTGAAGTTATCAGATGGAACGTGGGCCTCAATGATTTATTGAGAGAGGCATAAGGATAACAAAATGGAATAAAAAATAGGGTTAATTAATGAAAAGTTTGAATTTATAGGGTCATATGTTATTTGGTCCAAAATTTAATAATTTTTTTAGTGATAAGGACACGCGTTGAAAAGTCGTCAACGTCGAAAAAGTCACCAGAAAGTCGACAGTGTCAATTGGTGGTGATTTGGACAGATACATGATATTTAAACAAATAAACAGATAAGTAAGCTTTTGAATAAATAGGTGTCATAGAATATATTCTTTTGGCCCAATAATTTCATAAATAGATCTCTAACCTGAATACCCAAAAAAATAACTCATCCCATAATGATCCCACAAATGTGGAGTTTGAAAATGACAAAAATATAAACGGTATTCCGCTTGTTTGGTTTGAGTTTTCTAAACTCACTTTTCAGAAAATTGAAATTTTTTTTTTCCATTTTTTTTGTTTTCACTAAATTATTTTTTAATTTTTAAATACACATAATATAAATACATTAAAAAGTATAATATTTATAAAAAAAAATCTTTAAAAAATTCACTAAATACCAAAAATATAAAATAATAATAATAATAATAAATAAAAAGATACGAAAATTTTGTACATTTTTCGTATTCTTGTGTATTTATTAATTTTTTAAAATATTTTTTTATAAATATTTTACTTTTTAGATACATCTAAATAGGGTGCATATAAAAAAAATAAAAAATTACTTAAAATTTTAAAAATATTCACTAAAATAAAAAATACAAAAAATAAAAAATTTGATTTTCAGGAAATTGAATCTAAAAAATTTAAACCAAACATAGTGATTTATTTTATTTCTAAGGAGTCTAGTTCTATGAACGTTAAATGTAATGTCCCCAAATAAATGACAATAAGATAAATTATTACACTAATCTCAAATCAAGTAGTCAAATCTACATATTTGTATTCTATTCATGCGAGAGATTTACCAAAAGTGTCCACATACAATACAAATTCAGACTTCAAAAGAGTGAATCTGTAACATGTGCGACAATCAAAACAAAAGAGAATAAAACAAGAAGAGAAATGCCCCAAGAGTTACAAGTTTCAAGGCTTAAGCCCAGTTACACAAAAATGGTTACACACCCATAGAAATAAAGTCCTTGGCTTGTCAAAATATAAAAGAATCTCGTACTCTCAAAACATATTCCCCGCCTTTAGTTTTGCAGAATCACCACATCATTTTCTGCACAAATCCACTAGGGGTGAGCACAAAGCCTAGTAGAGGTATCTTCACAAAGTAAATATGCTTAAGCAGTCTTATTTGCTCGAACACAATGCCATGCCATGCTCCAAAAATCACAAGTTTGATTCATTTGAGAAAAAAAATCATACATAATGATCTTTTAAGACAATTCATTATCTCGATAAATTCCAAAATTTAAATACGGGGCGGTAAATACGACTCAAATAATCCCAAAGCTGGTGTACTGCAAGTAGGCATAACAAGCACTATCAATTCTCCATTTTATCGGTCCTAACCGAATGGCACGTGATATCTCCTCCGCGTATATTTTTAGTCTTTCACCTTGGACACTCAAGCCAATTTAAACATTACTATCTACACCCCCTATCTGGACTTACCAAATATATTTATCCCAAAACATTTAAAGGTTTCCAATTGTTTCTCAAAATAATAAATCAATTCCTAGGCATTGCCAAGAATAACGATATTCAAAACTTGTGCAAAATGAATAGAATGAAATGTAATTATAAAGTTTCATCGTAACATTGTACAATTCTCAACATTTGCCTAAATCACAACAAAATTCATATCCATGTGATATATAATACCATCTCATATTCACAATCAAAACTCATTTTCATTACATAGTCCAAGCATATATATATATATATATATATATATTCATGCTATCCAAGATTTTTAAATAACAACATTCATCCATTTCATGGATATCTCAAACAACATAATCACATGTGATAATCTTATCATTTTCTTAAAGAAATCTCTACAATTTCCTTATTGCTTTACGAAAATCCATTTTCCCCAATTCTTCCCAAAAATCTATGGTTTAATCAAAAGAGGGTTTATCCATTTTCAGGACATTACCCTTCCATATACTTCCAAGAGGTTCATAAATTCATAAACAATTTAATTTGAACCAAGATATATAAAAATCATCTTGAAAACACTTTTCAAAACCCAACACTCCAAACCTTAAACCCACCATTAAAATCATAACAAAATAAATTAGACATGCTAAAAACATATATATACATAACTCAAGAAACTCTCTACCTAAAGATTCAGAGAGGAAGATGAGAAAAGTCCCAAAATCAACGGTGTGGAAATATGATTTCTACCGTACACAATGTAGTCCTTAAGGAGTTCTTTAATATTAATGATGACACTTGGGTCAAAATCTCAAAGGATGTGGAGAGATCAAGAAAATAAATGAGATGCGTGGAGGCTTTCTAGAGAAAGATAAGAGAAAAGAGAGAAAGTAAAATGTAGAGAGAGAGAGAGAAGTGAAAAGTAGAAGAGAAATGTGTAAGGGATTAACTTTTAAGTGATTGGACACATTTTTCGGAGCAGACTGCAAACAAACGCTCGAGCGAAGAATCCTGCTTTCGAGCAATCAATTCAAATTTTGGAATGCTAGAGCGAACAATCTTACGCTCGAGCGAAGAATGCAAACTCCCAAAGTCTCACTCCTCCCTGCAAAAGACTACTCAAGTGGTGAAAACTTCGATCGAGTGAAGAATATATATTCCTCGTAGTTCAGACTGCAAAACAAGATATTGGAAGGATGACATTACTGCTCAAGCAGTCTCAACTTAGAATAGAGGTATTAGCTACCTTAATGCACTCCCATTAATCACGGACTCACTCCAACACCGCCAAAAAACACCCTATAACACACTACGATTGTACTTGAATAACTCCAAAGAAAGAACAAACAACAACATGAAACTCATAAAGTTCCAAAGTAGCAAGGATGATCAAAAGAAATGGAAAATTCTATATTGAAATACTTAATTTGTTTTAAGAAGAACATGGGACATCACATTAAATCAAACCAAAGTTAAAAAAGATTGGGACAAAAAAATAAAAAAAAATAAAATACATTAGAGTTTGAGCCTTCTAATAAAATAAATCTTGAGTTTTTAGGAGCATTTTGGCAACAAACTCAAAAAGCCAGTTTTTTGGCTTTTTAGCTTTTTTAGTCAAAAAAGTCAGTTTTTTTTTTTTTATCTAAAAGAACCCAGTTTTTTGCCAAAAAAGTCACCAAAAAAGCCAAAAAACCAGCTTTTTAATCTTGTCAATTTAAACCCTAATATTTTAATTTATTTTTAATTTAAACCATTCGCATATTTTTGTTAAATAAAACTGACGGAAAAAGAGTATTTTAATTATTAAACTCAACATAGATATGTATAAAATATTTAAAATATATTTTTTTCATTGAATTTAATGACGAAAAAAATTATTTTTTACCAATTTTGCTTCATGGAAATAAACAAATGATTTAAATTGAAAGAAGAAAAAAAAAAAGCTTCAGGTTTAAATTAATAAAATTAAAAATTTATTTTATTATAAAGTTTTTTTTTTTTTTTTTTGGTAATCTCAAAAAGATTCTTCTATCCTTTTCCTTAAACTGAATTAAAAAGTAGACTTTAAGACAAGATAAATACAAATATAAATATATATCTATATATATAAGTAGCTCAATCTTGCTTATAGTTGGTTTTTTTTTTTTTTCCTCCTATTTTGACCTTTTATTATAAATAATTTACTAATGGTAACTTATATGTTGAGTGAAAGTTTTTTTTTGTAATTACGCAAATATTCTTGGTCAGTTATGAAACATAAATTTTTTATTTTTTTAACAAATTATAAATATACCCATAAGTTTTGTTTAAAATATAAATTGATCTTATAATACTAGAAATTACAACTATCGTTTGTTATAAATTTTAATTTTATACAATAACCAAGAAAAAAAAAACTATTTCCTATGAATAATAAATTATCAAAATTATTTATTGAAAAATATTTCTCATATCATTAAAAACTGTCAATTGACTTAATATTTTATTTATTAACAAAATGGTTAATTGAAAAATATTTTTCATATCATTAAAAATAATTAATTTATTTAATGATTTACTTATTAATATTGGTCATTTGTTATGCGAATATGATTTATTTATTAATAAAATTGGTCACTTGTATATATATATATTTTCTTCTCCTTCTTTATAAGTTCAGTGAATTACTTTAGTAGGTTTTTTTAGATGGGAGAATTATCTTAATATTTGTATTATATTTATCTGTTGAGAAAAGCTACACACCATAATTTTTTTTTTTTTTTATAAATTCAGAAGAAATGTTAAAAACTCATAAATTCATCCAAAATGATATGGTAATAGAATTGGAGTTTACATCATTGGATGTATAATAAATCAAAAAATGATATATATCATATCACATAATTGTAAATCGAATTGTGTGATGAGGTCTCAAACATTTTCCAACATTGTGATGAGGGAGTTGGTTTTATATCATTGGATGTGTAACAAACTATTAAACTTAACAGAAAAAATAAAATTCCTAATTACTCTCCTATACAACAATAAAATCACCAGAGCTGTTAATTAAAATATATTTATGATATCATTAAAAATTATTAACTGCCTTGTTTGTTAATTAATGAAATTGGTCATTTGCTATGATTAAAAATTTAAAAATGTGACATGTAAGTTTTAAAATCATAAGTCACAATTAATTAAAATTGAATGTTCAATCAATAGTTTTTAGATAGAATGACTATTTCCTTATAATAGTGAATAAGAATCTATTTTTAATGCATTTTTTTATCATATGTGAGAATTAATATTTTAATCGATCATTCCATTTCACTTTCATTTCAGTAAACTGAACACTACTGATGAAACTCACCACATTGAATAAGTATTTAATAACAAAATGAATTAACCCAAAAGACATATATATATAACAAAAAATTATTGAATAATTAGTTTGGTGACTATATGAAGTTGATATGCATTTAGACAATAGCACAAGTGGCCATGAACAAACACTTTAGTATTAAAAATATATTAACTTATATAAATTTCATATAATTCCTTTAAAATTTTAATTTACATAACACATAACTCAATTTTTATTAGCAATTCATTCATATAGATGTAAAATAATTTTTTTTTATCACTTTTATACTAAAATGTATATTTTATTTTGTTTATCTTTGTATCTTCACACTCTCGGCAATAATTTCGATCATTTTAATCTTATTGAAAAAGAAAAGAATATAATTATATTAAAATGATAGGACTTAATATATTTTTTTTAATTGCTATTATTTATAATACAATTTATATAATTTTATCATATATTTAATGATTTATTCTATTTAATTTCATATAACAATATTCTTATTTTAAAAAAATTATCAAAATATAAAACTTAAATATATTATAATAATAACATGTACCTTGTGCGAACCTTTTTAAACTAGTATATATATGATGGCCTTTCGTATTCGTATAACATGGTTATTATAGTGATTTTCTAACTTGTTTTCTTTCGTGTGCCTAAGATGGCTCTTATTTTGAACACTCCGCCCATGTTTCGTTAGGATGATTAATAGTAATAAGATTAATAATTAATGTAAATATTGGTTATTTAGTTGGATTATTGGAATAACAATACCTTGATATATTAATATAATTTCAATTATATATATATATATATATATATATTTTGCATTATTAGTTACAGAATTAAAAAATTTATTAATTTTATTAGATAAAATATCTATTAAAATTTAATCTCAATAATAAAAATTACAACCAAACACTAAAATATAAATCCTATAAATTAATAGTTTCAATAATTGGCCTAATCCAACATGGGTCTTTATGTACTCGGCTCAAGAAAATGGAGTAGTGTGGCTAAGGGTGCACACAGTTTGGCGCTGTCAATATTGAGGGCATATTTAGTATCGAATTGATTCTTTTAATTTTTATAATTAAAAAATCAATATAGATCATATGCTACAGTTTGACTTTGTCGATTTGATACAGAAAAGAATTTAGATGAGATTTTAAAAAGTTTTTATAGTAGATTATAAAATTTTATATTGAAAAAAAATGGAAAAAAATGTATGAAAATTACTCTATAAATATTTTTCTCCCTAATTTTTATCACAAAAGTATATTATATTAGCATTTCTCATATAATTTATCATATAATGTTCAAGAAATTATAATATAAAAATATTTAAACATAATACTCGGTTAGTTTAATTTGTATCGGTATAAAAAATTTTAAAAGTAAAATAAATTTTATGTTATAAATAATAAATTATAAACTGAAATTTCGATCCATTTTGATCGACTGACTCGGTTCTGTCGATTTTTCTTACATCTAGGTGTGGCAGTCCACCAGTCAATCATACACCAAATTTTTCTTTGAACTTTCCTTTTTTGTCCTACTAGAAAAATGGGCACCATATCCGTGGGTGAGTTTTGATTAAGAAAATAAATAAATAAATTAAATTAAATTAAATAATTCCAGTTCACACAATGAGTACAGTTCGGATCCATGAATCTATATTGATTCTTCGTTTGAGGGTGAGCATGGTCTGAATTGGATCAGATTGGGGTAAAATCAGGATCAATTCGTTATTTATAATTTTTGAAAAATTGGAACCAATCCAATCCGTTTAAATCGTGGAACCAATCCGAACCAATCCATTTAAACACGAATTGGATCGGTTTAGGACTACGGATTTACATAATTAAATAACAAAATAATATTTATAACACTTTAATTTCATAAAAATATAATTATAGCACCATATTAGCTTCACAATAACAACATGTCTTTTCATAATAGCGACATACTGTTCTAGAATTTAAACAACCATAAGAAAACTGGTTCCACCATAAATATTTAGACCATTACAAATTAACATTAAAAACTAGCAAACAAAAATAATGAAAGAAGATACTATGTGAGTTTAGGTTTGAATTTAAGTTTTATATAAAATAAGAGAAGATACTATGCAGGAGGGTATACAATAAAAATATAGACTATTTGTATACGGTCCGGATCGGTTCCAATCCGGAACCGTGGGGTTTAATCCGGAACCAATCCGTGAACTACGGATTTTTAATTTTTCAATCCGGAACCGAACCACGGATTCAAAAAATCAATCCAAACCTACTGAATTGGACTGGACTGGATCGGATTACGGATTTCACGGATTTCTTGCTCAGCCCTACTTCATTTTATAGATTTTGTGTGTATAAATTATTATAAAAAATAAATTAATTAATTTGACAATTATAATTACATAATAAGGTCACGTTTATTTGACGAATTAGATTAGATGTAATTGTTAGTAAGGGGATGATTAATAAAAATATTGTTAATGTGTAAATTGTTAGTGAGGAAATTAAGTGAAATTGTGTTTGTTTTAGAGGTGTTCGCGATTCGGTTGCGGTCGGGAAACCTCTAATTCACTATCCGTCCGCTGAATTGGCAGATTAAAAAAAAATCAATCCGTATCCGTCAGCCAGATACGGATGCGGATTAGCGGATTGGCAGTTTAAATTTTTACAAATTTTGAAAATAACACAACAACTTATCAACATTTTTTTTGGAATAATGATCCAACTCAACATAACCAAAAGATTATCAAGTAAATTATCAAATACCAATAATAAATACATATAAGAGAACCATGCATTATCAAAATTATTTCATTAATTTTTTTTATATTCAAAAACTATTTAATTTGATTTTTTTTTTAAATGAAAAATTAAGCATTATATTTTTCACACAAAAATATCAAATATTAACACTTGTCATTTGATAAAAGAATTTTCAAATTGAAAACAAATTGAAAACACAACATAATATTTAAACTTTTTTTCAATTGAAAACACAATCAGAATATTTAAACAAATTGAAAAAATAAAATCTTATAAATTATTAGATGTGCTCGCGGTTTGACAGTTCGGTTGCCGCCAATTGAACCTCAAATCCGCCATTCGTCCAAAACTAGGTTGATTAAAAAAAAATCAATCCGTAACCGTTCGTTCATCATCAAACATCCATCTAAAATGTGACAAATCAGTTTGATTCGGTCAGTTTAAACAGATCGGAACATTTACTACTCACCCCTAGTTTGTTTTGATAATATAACATGGGAGTTGGTAAATGATGAGATTGTTAAATTATTTTTATAAAAAATCAAAAAAATTATTTTCTATATTAAAAAAATATCCAAAACAAATATAAAATTTTCTTTTTTAAAATAATAAAAAAAAATACATTATTTCTCACGTCAGGAGAATGACCGGATAAATTCAATCCGCTCATTATTTTTTTAATCCCACATTTTACCTAACCAAACTAATCCTATCAAGCTGCTTGTACTATCAAGTCGTCCTCCCAAATAATTATCAAATACGTTGTGGGTCCATCTTAGTTGAATCCCAATCGCTAAAGAACGAAACAAAAGTGACGTAAATGTAATGGCCAATGGTAGTAATAATTGCTTGGTTATGGTTGGAGAGAGTGGGAGGGAGAAATAAATGAAAATTATTTTTTTAATTAAGTTAAATATTTTTTTGTTAAGAATTTAATAAACTGGTTATAATTTTTTGAAAATGAAATAACACACTAAATAAATTTTGTTTACGAATTTTCAGAACTTTTATAATATAAATATAAAATTTTAAAATATAAACATTACTAAATAATCACTATTGCATGACCTTATTTGGCACCGTGCCAAGCACAATACACATGTGCCCACCCTTTAGTTTGCCCTGGAGTCCATTAATGCAAATAATGCATTTCTTTGACGAGTAAAAAAGCAAGTTTAAACTTATAAAAAAGTAGTGTTAAAAAAAAAAATGGCTTGTTTGAAATATGATTAATTTTTTTGACTCCTCTAGTAATTTTTTTAAGTGGGTTAAGTGAGTTTTTTTTTGCCATAGATGAGTATATCAAATGAGCTAAGGATATTTTTTAGTAAAAATGGCCAAACGTAACCCTTTTATAATTTTTTTTTTCTCTTCTTTTTCCTGTAAAACAAGAACAAAAACAAACCTACCATTTTACCATTCAATCAATGGCCCCGTTTGGTAGAGCTGTGAGAAAGTGATTATAGCTTATAACTTAACAGCTTATAACTTATGGCCAAGGCCGGCCTTGGCCTAAGGCCCCAAAATTTTGGCCCCAAAATAGGGCCCTCAAATTTAATAAAATATTATAGGCTCAATATTTTTTTTTTTTGGTTTTAGGATCAATTTAAAAGGTCCCAAAATATTTTATTGGGTCCATGTATGGTTTACCCCATATTTATTTATAAGTATAATTTGGCCCATATTTATTAAAATAAAAATATATATTAAAAAAAAAAGTGTTTGGGCTTAAGAAAAATAATACATATAATATATGGGCCCTATTTTTTTTTTTTTTTTTTTACCTTCTTTATCTATTAGATTTTAGTGGAATAAATAATTTTGCTCAATTTTTTGTACCTAGGTCTTTATCAGTTTTAATTGAATAATTTTTTCCTAATTTTTTTGTCCTAATTTTGTTTTATTAAATAGTTTTGTTTATAATTTTAATGATTATATGTGCAAGTAATTTTTTTTGTGACTACAAGCAAATAAAAAAATTGTAACTTATCGTTTTATCCATAAAAAAAAAAATTTCAATGTAAGAGGGGGCTCCCATTTTCGAAGTTCGCCTTAAGCCTCTAAATCTCAGGGCCGGCCCTGCTTATAGCTGTGAACATAAGCTGATTTTTTACTTATAAATTAAGTTTCTCCTCCCCCACTCAAAGAATAAGTTGATTTTTGACTTACAAAAAATAATAAGCTGTATTATTAAGCTGAACCAAACACATCAAAATAGCTTAAATTAAGCTAAAAGCTGAAATAAATTAGAAATAAGCCCTACCAAATAGGGCCAATAAGCTATATTGTATTCACATAATTAAAAAACTTAAAAGAGACATGTATTTGAAGGATTATCGAAGTCTCTCTCTCTCTTCTCTCTTTGTGTATATATATCTTCCATCTATCTATACTTACTATTATTAAGTGAATGCCTTAATTAGTGTAATAAAGTCTTTACTCTTTTTATGTCACGTGACAATTTTTTTTATTTAAAAAAAAAAAGAAAAAATTACACAAAGAAGTGGGTAAGGTTTGAACCTATGACTATCCGGCATTTTTTATTTTTTTTTTAAAAAAGTTAAACAAAAAGGTAGGTAAAGTTTGAACCCATGACCATAAGTTTTAAAGTAGGAGGACTCATATCACCTAAGCTAAATATACTTTATAATATTATTTTATTATTATTATTTTTTTATTTTTAATTATTTAAACTATACAACCATCTCGTCTGTCACCCACTTTTATATATATATATATATGAAAAGAAATGTCCAAAAGTGTCATTTTCTTGAACACAAAGCATATTAGGCTTGGGTGCCAAGAAACATATCCCCAATGATTTTTTCTATTTTCAATCAATAAATCCAGTGACTAATGCACATTTCTTTATCAAAAGTCTATTGTCCCCCATAAACAAATGCATGTACATAGATTCCAGGTGCTCTCCTTCGCACCAAAGTCCCAACTTTGTCTTGTCATAATTTTATAATAATAATAATTTTAAATCCATACAATATATTTTCTTTTTTGGTCATTACTTGAGCTAACTTTGTCCGTAAAATTTTTTATTCGAGTTGGGATGCCTTAGGGTCATTTGGTAATGATTTTTTTAATTGATTTTTTATTTTTTTTTAAAGTTTTTTAGTCTGAGATTTTTTTGTTTGTTTGGTTTTTTTGTTTGCCTTTTTTGACTTTTCAGCTTTGGAATGGTAAATATTTCTAGGCTAAAAAATCATAAAAGGACAAAAAAAAAATCACAAAAAGATAAAAATCATAAAAGGATAAAAAAAAATTACCATTTTAAAGTCAAAAAGCCAAATAAAAAAACCAAACAAACAAACAAAACAATTAAAAAATTAAAAAATTAATTAAAAAAAATCATTATCAAACGACCCTAAGATGCACGTCAGACTTGGTGCTTTCTCTTTCAAACAAGCTATTATTATCCCTTGACAAGGACAATCCCCACTCCCCTGATTCACCAAACCCGAGGGCATGTTTGTTTAGGAGTTTTAAGTAATGATGTAAGAAAAATTGATATAACTTAGGTCTCATTTGGCAACAGGTCGATTTAGTTAAAAAGTCAAAAAGTTATTAAAAAAGTTAAAAAATCAAAAATTCATACCAAAAAGTCAAAGATTCTCTTTTCTCTCTACTTTTTGCACATATTTTCGTAAAAAGCCAAAAAATCATACCAAACATACTAGTTTTTTTTAGCTCATATTTTAGCCAAATAGCCAAAAAGTTACTAAATTAGTCTGTTCCCAAACAATCAAAACCAATTAAAATTTTAGTTTTCGAACTATTTTTCATTTTGTTTTGATTTTGAAATTTTTTATATCGATGCAAATCGAACCAATCGAATATTATATTTAAATTTCTTTATATTTTACGTTTTTGAGCATTATAAGATAAGTGATTAATATAATACACTTTTGTGATAAAAATTAGAGAGGGAAACATTTATTGAGCAACTTTTATACATTTTATTCGTTAATTTTCAATATGAAATTCTACAAGCTTAAACCTTTTAAAACCGCATGTAAATTCATCTTCTACCTTAAACCGAAAAAATCAATAAAATTAAACCGTAACATACAATCTATATTAATTCTTCAACCATCAAAATCGAAAGGTTTGATTCAGTGCTGAACTAGTCTCAACATCGACTATACCAAACTGTTTACACCCTTAATTTTAAATAGGAATTAGATTGTTAATCCATAGATTTCACAAAAAAATCATGTTTAACTTTAAAAAAAAAATGTCATGAGACCGGTATCATGAAACCCTTCTAAGGATGAGATTAGTATTCCTATGACATGAGAGATAGACTTGTGATTGGAGGGGAAAATATTTTTACCTCCCTTTGTACAAAAATAATAACAAAGTAATTTTTTTATATATTGATGACTTTTATTTAATTTTATAAATTTAATTTCAACCAATTAATACTATAACATTAGTGTATAAACAAACATAATTATCTTACACCTACACCTAATATCATTACACAGGCAATCCCATTATTTAACATCACCACACTTATAATCTCAATCAACTTAATCTAGCAAACAAACATGATCGATCCAACACATGAGATGATAATATATGTATATATATTAGTAGTGTGTGTAAATAGAATAGATTTGTGTTTGTTTACATCTATACCGTTGAGCAGTTTGATGAATGACGAAGATGAATTGAATTTGAAATTTATTTAGCAGTTAACAATTTTTTGGGCATTCTTAAAAATTATATTTAAAAAAATATATGAGAAAACTTCAAAAATATTTTGAGTTCTGTATTTTATATATAATAAAATAGATATAATAGGAACCTAGACTTTTACTTGAACGGTGCCTACTTTTTCTTCAACCAAATGATCATTTTCCTCCTGAATCTTCTAAACTCTCACCAAAAGAGATTTCAAAACGTTAATTGATATATTTGATGTACTCTGTAGGTACACATTTGTTTTACAACAATATAAAAAAATAAAATAAAATAAAATAAAAAGTTTGCTGATTAAAGAAAAGCACTAATTGATGTTTTGATTTTATTGCATTGTCCATTATTATTTCTTATATTTTCAGGTTGGTATTTTTTTTTTTCTTGGGTTTCACATTTATAGAATTTTCAGTACAAAAATAAATAAATAAATTATAGAATTTATGTGCTCCTATCATTGCACACCACTTGTAAGATTGGGGACGCAATAAAGTCCAAGTGTAAATCATTTTACTAGCTTAGTGTTACCAAAACTTTTAAAAAAAAATAAAAAATAAAAAAAATCGTTTGATGAAAAATGGATTGAAATCGTCTCCATTAGATGAATGGAATAGAATGAAAATATTCATATTAACATATCTTTATTTTAAATTCAAAAATTGTTCAGAAAATATTTCAAATTTAAAATAACATGACAATTATAAACATTGATTTTAGGGTAAATTATAAATACACCTCCTGAGATTTGATTAAATTATGAATCGCCTCCTGTGGTTTTGAAAATTACATTTCACCTCCTACATTTTCTAATTTCATGACAAATTGTCCATTTTGTTAATAAATCATCAAGTCAATTAACAGTTTTTAATGATGTTAAAAATATGTTTCAATTAATAATTTAGGTAATTTTATTATTATAGAGGAGTGAATTTCATTTTTTTAGTTAATTTTGTTAAATAAAAAATTCTAATAAGGGGGTATTTGTAATTTTTCAAATTATAAGGGACAATCTATATTTTAAACAAATCTTAAGAGGTGTATTGTAATTTACCCTTAATTTTAAGAGATTTGCTTTAGAGAGATTTTGAATATTATGAGACCAATTTCAATCAGTGAGCAAAATTATAAGTTCACAAAAGTGAATTTTATTCCAAAAAATATTATGAGACCAATTTTAGTCACAATAATACTTTGTAACTCGAAAAAATTGGCCCGAAAGTGGCTCAAATACCCAAAACGACGTTGTTTTGGGTATTGTTCTTTTTTTTTTCTTTCTTTCTTACTTTTGAATACAAACAGAGAGAAGAGAAGAGGCAAGAGAGAGAGCGAGAAGAGAAGACAGAGAAGGAGAAAAGATGGAGATGGCAGAGGAGGAAGAGAAGGAAGATCGACGGGATGATTGACGGGGTGGAGGCCTCCATTTTTATTGATTTGTTCATTTCTTGATTTATTTGTTTTACTTTGTGATTGTTTGTCCCCCCTCACCTCTTCCCTTCCTCCTCCTCCTCCATATCCCTTTCTTTGCACTCAAATCCCTTCAATGTAGCTTTGTTTTCTAATCTATATTCAAACCTAGGGTTCAACTTCCAGAACTCCTTTTTTTTAAATTTGTTTTTCCCCAACTTCTTAAAATAAACAAAACCCAAAAACAGTTTTTAAAAATCTTGCTTTCATTTTTTATAATTTTCTTGTTTTCTCTTGCTTTTGTTTCGGATTCTACAATTTTTTTTTATAATTTATTTATTTATTTTTGTGGTGATTGTTGGTTGTTGTTGATGATGATGTGTGTTATTGTTATTGATGATCTCTTGTGGATCTGGATCTGAAGATGAAGGAAAAAGAAAAGAAAAAAAAAAAAATTTGTTATTGATGATGATGATGATGATGTTGATGTTGATGATGATGATATGTTGATGAAGATGTTGTTGATGATGATGCTCAGCTCCCTCTTCACTCTTTCTTGTCTTCTCTTCTTCATCTTCTTCTTCTCCATCTTTAAAAAAAAACGAGAAAGAAAGAAAGAAAGAAAGAAAGAAAGAAAGAAAGAAAAAAAAAAAAAAAAAAAAAAAAAAAAAAAATCCAAAACGACATCGTTTTGGACTCGGGCCATTCAAGCCTTATCATTTTCGACCTACCAATCGAAACTGATTTCAGTCATTTATTGAGTTGTTATGAAAAACCTGCCTTTAAAAAAGCAAATAATAATAATCTTTAATGACCAAATTTTAAAAATGTTATTAATTAATACATTTTTAAAGACAAACACAATATGGTGCCAATAGGTTTACTTTTTGAGATGAAAACGTTGGTCTTGAATAGTAATTCATTATTACATGTCTAATATTATCATTAAAAATATAAGAATGATACCTTTGGTAACTAAGATATTTTGTTCTTAAAAAATAATTTAGTCCATAAATTTTTATCTTTAAAACTTTAATTTGTTTTAATAAAATATCATAGGTCAATGATATGATTTTTTGTTGGATATATAATTAGAGGCGGTGCACACTGTATGCATGTGCAATTTTACATTAAAATTTTTGAGTGATTTGTTGAAGGACAAAATATGGATCAATTTTTGTTATCTTATGTAGGCAATCTAAGAGGGGAGTGAATTGGATTTTTAAATAAATTATCAAATTAAAAATTAACCTAAATAATAAATAAATAAATATGTTCAATAATATAAAATAGAGTAATGAAATAAAATGAGCAAAGGGAAGACAAATCAAACACAGCGATTTATAGTGGTTTGGCACGTTAAGCTTACGTCCACTTCCTAAGTATCCTCCTCAAGAATTTCTCCACTATTCTTCAAATAGTAATATACTATTAGGCCCCGTTTGTTTTGGGATATGAGAGGGGGATTGAGATTAGGATAGCCGTGGGCCTCATTTAATGTGCTGTTTGTTTACAGAGTTGAGGAAGAGACTACTAAGCCGAAGGGCTTAGGATAGGCCTTGCAGATGGGATTCGGATGGGCCTCCAGGACATGGTATTAAAAAAATAGTCCGGCGAATTATAAATTTTTTATTTTTATTTATTTTTTATTTTATTTTTTAAATGTCAGACATTTTTTTTAACATTAATATTTAATTTTTTGTATTTTTTGTTAAGTAAAAATCATTATTTTATTTATTTTATTTTTTCTGAAATTTTTTTATTTTATTTTTATTTTTTTTAAATTTTTTACATGTTGGGCATTTTTTTTAAAATATTAATGTTTAATGTTTTTGTATTTTTTGTATTTGTTTTATTATTTTATATAAAAATAATTTAACAATCCCTACACTAACAACTATCATCAAAACAAACACAATTTTACTTAATCCCCTCACTATCAATCCCCTCACTAACAATCCCCTCACTATCAATCTCCTCCATCCTACCTCTGAAAACAAATGGGGCCTTAGCTTCACGGGTGCTACTGGAACTTTGTAACAAGTGACCAATCCCGATCACTCTGACTAGTTTAGAATCCGGTGCCTAGTCATATCTCACCAAGTGATTTGATCCCAAAAATCACTCTTAAAAATATCCCAACTAGTTTTGAATCTAGTGCCTAATCACACATAACCCAAGTGATTTTATCCCAAAAAATCACTCACAAAAACTCTCTTTTTACAATAATAATATGAATAAGGGATAAAAACATTTTTAGCAAACGAATAAGGGATAAAAACCTTTTTACAATTTTGCTAAAACTCTCAATAAATTTTCCCATAAAAAATATAATTCAATGAAAAACAACACAATATTTGACAATATCACAAAATTTTCTCTTCTTCACTTCTTATTTTTCTCACACCAAAACACTTCTATATATAATAGAAAATATATCCGTTGGGAGAGGACCCTCCCTTAACAGATCACGAGGCATCGACTGAACCACGCGGAGAAGATTTGCAGCTCAAAAACATGCAAAGAACACGCCGAGGAGGAGTTTGAAACAATTGGCCAAACGTCGCTTTCGATGAATAGTGACACAAATATTTCAAAACTTTTTGCTATAGAGTCAAATGATACACAATGATTGCATAATAATTTTTTATTAAAATATTTAATTACACAGTAATTTCTCTATTAAAATATTAGTATGTATAGTGAAATCTCTTTAACAACATTTATCACTACAAAAATTTCGGTTTTTGCGACGGCAAAATGCCGTCGCTAATACACCTAATGTCGTCTAAAAAAACTTTTAGCGACGGCAAAGGAGGGGTCACAACAAGGAGTGCTGCAAAAAAGTTTTAGTGATGGCATGCTGCCGTTGCCTTTTTTTTTGCAACGACAAATGTTGATTTTCGCGACGACGTTTTATTATCGCCTATAATATGTAAAAAATGAAACCTTTTGCGATGAAAAAAAAAATTATAGAATTTATGTGCTCCTATCATTGCACACCACTTGTAAGATTGGGGACGCAATAAAGTCCAAGTGTAAATCATTTTACTAGCTTAGTGTTACCAAAACTTTAAAAAAAAAATTTTAAAAAAAAAAAAATCGTTTGATGAAAAATGGATTGAAATCGTCTCCATTAGATGAATGGAATAGAATGAAAATATTCACATTAACATATCTTTATTTTAAATTCAAAAATTGTTTAGAAAATATTTCAAATTTAAAATAACATGACAGTTATAAACATTGATTTTAGGGTAAATTACAAATACACCTCCTGAGATTTGATTAAATTACGAATCGCCTCCTGTGGTTTTGAAAATTATATTTCACCCCCTAGGGTTTCTAATTTCATGACAAATTGTCCATTTTGATAATAAATCATCAAGTCAATTAACAGTTTTTAATGATGTTAAAAATATGTTTCAATTAATAATTTAGGTAATTTTATTATTATAGAGGAATAAATTTCATTTTTTTAGTTAATTCTGTTAAATAAAAAATTCTAATAAGGGAGCATTTGTAATTTTTCAAACTATAAGGGACAATTTATATTTTAAATAAATCTTAAGAGGTGTATTGTAATTTACCCTTGATTTTAAGAGATTTGCTTTAGAGAGATTTTGAATATTATGAGACCAATTTCAGTCAGTGAGCAAAATTATAAGTTCACAAAAGTGAATTTTATTCCAAAAAATATTATGAGACCAATTTCAGTCACAATAATACTTCATAGCTCGAAAAAGTTAGCCTGAAAGTGGCTCGAATACCCAAAACATTGTTCTTTTTTTTTCCCTTGCTGTTGAATACGAACAAATGGAAAAGAAGAGGCAAGTGAGAGAGAGAAGAGAAGAGGAAGAGAGAAGAGGCGAGAGAGAAGAGGGAGAAAAGATGGAGATGGCGGAGGAGGAAGAGAAGGAAGATCGACGGGGTGGAGGCCTCCATTTTCATTGATTTATTCATTTCTTGATTTATTTGTTTTAGTTTGTGATTGTTTGTCCCCCCTCACCTCTTCCCTTCCTCCTCCTCCTCCTCCTCCTGCATATCCCTTTATCTGCACTCAAATCCCTTCAATGTAGCTTTGTTTTCTAATCTATATTCAAACCTAGCTAGGGTTCAACTTCCAAAACTCCCTTTTTTTTAAATTTGTTTTGCCCCAACTTCTTAAAATAAACAAAACCCAAAAACAGTTTTTAAAAATCTTGCTTTCATTTTTTATAATTTTCTTGTTTTCTCTTGTTTTTGTTTCGGATTCTACATTTTTTTTTTACAATTTATTTATTTATTTGTTTTTTTGTATGGTGATTGTTAGTTGTTGTTGATGATGATATGTGTTGTTGTTGTTGATGATCTCTTGTGGATCTGGATCTGAAGATGAAGGAAAAAGAAAAGAAAAAAAAATTTGTTGATGATGATAATGATGTTGATGTTGATGTTGATGAAGATGTTGTTGTTGATGATGATGATGTGTTGATGAAGATGTTGTTGATGATGATGCCTAGCTCCCTCTTCACTCTTTCTTGTCTTCTCTTCTTCATCTTCTTCTTCTCCATCTTTAAAAAAACGAGAAAGAAAGAAAGAAAGAGAAAAAAAAAATCCAAAACGACATCGTTTTGGACTCGGGCCATTCGAGCCTTATCATTTTCGACCTACCAATCGAAACTGATTTCAATCATTTATTGAGTTGTTATGAAAAACCTACCTTTAAAAAAGCAAATAATAATAATAATAATAATAATCTTTAATGACCAAATTTTAAAAATGTTATTAATTAATACATTTTTAAAGACAAACACAATATGGTGCCAATAGGTTTACTTTTTGAGATGAAAACGTTGGTCTTGAATAGTAATTCATTATTACATGTCTAATATTATCGTTAAAAATATAAGAATGATACCTTTGGTAACTAAGATATTTTGTTCTTAAAAAATAATTTAGTCCATAAATTTTTATCTTTAAAACTTTAATTTGTTGTAATAAACTATCATATGTCAATGATATGATTTTTTGTTGGATATATAATTAGAGGCGGTGCACACTATATGCATGTGCAATTTTACATTAAAATTTTTAAGTGATTTGTTGAAGGACAAAATATGGATCAATTTTTGTTATCTTATGTAGGCAATCTAAGAGGGGGGTGAATTAAATTTTTAAATAAATTATCAAATTAAAAATTAACCTAAATAATAAATAAATAAATATGTTCAATAATGTAAAATAGAGTAATGAAATAAAATGAGCAAAGGGAAGACAAATCAAACACAGCGATTTATAGTGGTTTGACACGTGAGGCCTACGTTCACTTCCTAAGTATCCTCCTCAAGAATTTCTCCATTATTCTTCAAATAGTAATACACTATTAGCGTCACGGGTGCTACTGGAACTTTGTAACAAGTGACCAATCCCGATCACTCTGACTAGTTTAGAATCCGGTACCTAGTCATATCTCACCAAGTGATTTGATCCCGAAAATCAGTCATAAAAATATCCCAACTAGTTTTGCATCTAGTGCCTAATCACACATAACCCAAGTGATTTTATCCCAAAAAATCACTCACAAAAACTCTCTTTTTATAAGAATAATATGAATAAGGGATAAAAACCTTTTTACAATTTTGCTAAAACTCTCAATAAATTTTCCCATAAAAAATATAATTCAATGAAACACAATACAATATTTGATAATATCACAAAATTTTCTCTTCTTCACTTCTTATTTTTCTCACACCAAAACACTTCTATATATAATAGAAAATATATCCGTTGAACATATATCCGTTGGGAGAGGACCCTCCCCTAACAGATCACGAGGCATCGACTGAACCATGCGGAGAAGATTTGCAGCTCAAAAACACACAGAGAACACGCCCACGAGGAGTTTGAAACAATTGGCCAAACGTCGCTTTCGATGAATAGTGATACAAATATTTCAAAACTTTTTGCTGTAGAGTCAAATGATACACAGTGACTGCATAATAATTTTTTATTAAACTATTTAATTGCATAGTAATTTCTCTATTAAAATATTAGTATGTATAGTGAAATCTCTTTAATAACATTTATCACTACAAAAATTTCGGTTTTTGCGACGGCAAAATGCCGTCGCTAATACGCCTAATATCGTCTAAAAAAACTTTTAGCGACGGCAAAGGAGGGGGTCACAACAGAGGGTGCTGCAAAAAAGTTTTAGTGACGGCATGCTGCCGTTGCCTTTTTTTTGCGACGACAAATGTTGGTTTTCGCGACGGCATTTTATTATCGCCTATAATATGTAAAAAATGAAACCTTTTGCGACAACAATGCTTTTACCGTCGCTAAAAATTTTATTTGAAACGGCAAAAGAAGCTATCGCGAAATGTTTTTTTTTTTTTTTGAGACAGCATTACCTTTGTCGCCAAAAACTATTTTGCGACAGCATTGCCTATGTCGCCAAAAAATTTACATTTTAGGTCTAATGTTTTTGCGACGGTATGGTGCCGTTGCCAAAAAAAAAAAAAAAAAACTACAATAAAATTATTTAAAATATTAAAATTACCTGTATTAAATAAAAAGAAAATTTGAAAAAGAAACCAATAATTGCATAATAATATAAAAATTCATGTATAGAAATAACAATTTCTCCATAATAAAAATATTCTTACATTCATAACTAAACATCAACAAATTACCCCACTACATGATGCTGCATAATACATATATAATATTTAAGTACATAATGTTGTTCACAATTCAAAATAACATAAACTAAAAACAAAGGCTTTCCTTATCATTCTTCGTGGGTAACAAAAACAAAAGTTAATCACATTTTTCACTGGCATGCATTCCACAAGAAGCAAACTTCTATTCGGGCAATAACTGAAAACAAAAAACAAAAATAATTAATGACAATATAATTATGTGTTAATATGTTAATTGCAAAAAAACATAAAAATTTAAAAACTATACAATTACAAAGATAATTAAATAAAAAAATTTGTCCAGACCGAACTCCGCCTCTAACTTCCAAACCGAAAACCCGATTAGAGTCTCGTCTTCTCTCACAAGTCTCTCGTGCCTAGGTGGTCATGTGTGCCAAGTTTCGTGCTACTCTGATGTTGTTTGGTGATTTTAGGACGTCAACACCTCGAATTTTAAGTTTCTTAAGGAACTAGTTTGCCGAGACCAAAATTCAGTTCTAACTCCCAAACTAGGAACCCGATTCGAATCTCATCTTCTTCCACAAGTCTCTCATGCCTAGGCGGTCGTGTGTGCCAAGTTTCATGCTAATCCGACGCCATTTGGTGATTTTGGGGCGTCAACACCTCGAATTTTAAGTTTCTTAAAGAACTAGTTTTTCGAGACTGATATCCAGCTTTAACTCCCAAATCGAAAACCCGATTCAAGTCCCTTCTTCTCCCACAAGTCTCTCATGCCTAGACGGTCGTATATGCCAAGTTTCGTTCTAATCCGACGCCATTAGGTGATTTTGGGGTGTCAACACCTCAAATTCTAAGTTTCTTATATCGAAACCGAAATATGGCTCTAACTCCCAAGTAGGGAATCCGATTTGAGTCTCGTCTTCTCCCATAAGTCTCTTATGCCTAGGCGGTCATGTGTGCTAAATTTTGTGCTAATCCGACACCATTTGGTGATTTTGGGATGTCAACATCTTGAATTTTAAGTTTCTTAAGAAACTAGTTTGTCGAAACCGAAATCGGGCTCTAACTTCCAAACTGAGAACCCGATTTGAGTCCCATTTTCTCTCACAAGTCTCTTGCAGCTAGGCGGTTGTGTGTACTAAGTTTCGTGCTAATCCGACGCCGTTTGGTGATTTTGGGGTGTTAACACCTCGAATTTTAAGTTTCTTAAGGAACTAGTTTGCCAAGACCGAAATCGGGCACTAACTCTCAAACCGGAAACCCGATTCGAGTCTCGTTTTCTCTCACAAGTCTCTCATGCCTAGGCGATCGTTTGTGCCAAGTTTCGTGCTAATTCGACACCGTTTGGTAATTTTGGGGCGTCAACACCTCGAATTCTAAGTTTCTTAAGGAACAAGTTTGTCAAGATTGAAATCTGGCTCTAACTCCCAAATCGGGAATCCAATTCAAATGTTGTCTTCTCCCACAAGTCTCTCGTACCTAGGCTGTCGTATGTGCCAAGTTTCGTGCTAATCCGATGCCGTTTAGTGATTTTAGGGCGTCAACACCTCGAATTCTAAATTTCTTAAGGAACTAGTTTGCCGAGACCAAAATCCGGCTTTAACTTCCAAACCGGAAATCCGATTCGAGTCCCGTCTTCTCTTACAAGTCTCTCGTGTTTAGGCGGTCGTACGTACCAAGTTTCGTGCTAAAAAATAAATCATTCACATAGTGTGCAACCATAACATATGAAAATATAAAGGAACGGAAAAGAAAATACAAGATTTTTTGAGATACAAGTTTACATGGTAGAAAAAATAGAAAATACAGAACACTGAAGTATTTAATGATTCAGATAAATTAACCAAAATTATGCCCAAAATATGCTAGCATAAGCATAGATTCCACTAAGGTGAAAAGTTAAAGTCTAACAAAGTCATAAAATGAGGCTTGATTTATGTAACTTTCTGGTACAATGAAAAAAAAAAGACACCTACAACAATTTAAAAAAAAACAAATATCTTTAACAGTTGCACACCATAAATTGTAAAATATAAAAAGTTATGCAACATTTCTCACAAAGTATTTCAGTAATTGCCTATGTCAAAATTTAATCAAGTAACAATCATCATAGATAATTCAGTGCCGGTCAATATTATTTTCACCTGCGTACACCCTTTATGACAGCACTGAGGAGTTCCAAGGGTACAAATGCAAAATTGGAAGTTCCAAACAAATTATCTCTTGCTGCATAGCAGTCATGAAAGGAAATAAAGCTTGAGTCACGGATCCATCCACCATCAGCACTCTTCCAACAAGGGTTACTAACGAGCGAATAGGAACTCTAACCTATCAGTAAAAAAACTAAATTGTTGAGAACACTAGCACAGTTACATCCATAATATTTCACTATTGACCATATAGAAGTCCAAAGTTACTGTTATAAAGTAGATCTACATCTTTTTGTTAATTGACAAAATTAACCCTAATAAAATAGCATTACCTGAATAGGATATATTTCTCACTTCGATTACGCATGCCAAGAGCTTCATTGCTAATCCACGCACAAAAACCCAACTTAATCCCCAAACCCACTTCAATTCAATTCAATTCAAAAATAGCAATCTCGATGTAGAGAAGAATATTGTTGTAATGAATGGTGTTAATTGAATGTATATATGAAAGACAAGGGGTTTTGTATGTGGTTATAGAAGATGTACATAAACAATTTCAATGATACTGACAAATCCACAAAAGAAAATTAAAAAAATAAAAATAAATTATGGAATGAAACGGAACAAAAAGAAAGAGAAGGGTGTATAAGTCTAAATGAAGTCTGTGTTTGGTGGCTGAGAAAATATGTGATTCGAATGGAAAAGGAAACTGATGAAGGATGCGAAACTAGGAAAATGCGAAGAATTGGAAAGAAAATGGAAAAGGAGAGGACGATTGAGGAAGGAATGAGAGAGAGAGAGAGAGAGAGAGAACATACAGTCACTCGTTGAGTGAGTGAGAGAGGTGCGATTAAGACTGACTGCTGCTAGCCATCGTCACTTTTACTGGCCATTAACCGTTCACTGTCGGGGCAGTTGCAAGATGGGCTAAAGGGTTTTGGGTATACGCCGGTGGAATTTTGCTGGTGAAATTTTGCTGAGTAAGAGAGAGAGCATACGCTGGTAGAATTTTGCTTCAAGGGTTTTGGTTGCTTCAAAGGTTTTAGGGATTTTGGAGAAAACAAGCGCGAATGGGCTGAAGGAGCGAGACATCCGAAATTAACATTACTTTTTGCGACAGCATATTTGAATCGTCACAAATAATAAATCTAACAAGTAAAATGACGCCGTTTTAATAAGAGTTTGTTTGCGATGGACAATTGCCATTACAATTTGTCCATTATTTGCGACAACAAATTTTTTCCATCTCAAAAAATTTGTTTTTTGCGACGGTACACAAGGCGCCGCAAATACTTCCGTATTTAACATATATTTTCTTGTATGCTCATTCACAACGGGGTACTACCATCGCAAAAGCTACTAATTGGCGACGTTGTAAACTGCCGTCGCAAAAGACCATTTGTTGTGACGGGATAAGTGCCGTCGCAAAAATCCTGTCGCAAAAAACTTCGTGTTATATAAGGGTTGGTTTGGCAATGGCTCATTGGGCTTTTTTGGCTCAATGAGCCACAAAAGACAGAATAGACTCATGAGCCACAACAGACAAAACATCCCATCCAACCCCATAATCATTACACTCTTCTCTCACAAAAAAGTCAAAAAAGCCAAAAAGCCAAAAGCCCTTCCCAAACCAAGCTTTTGAGCCCAGGCTCATATAGCCAAAAAAGCCAAAAAGCCAAAAAGCCAACCCACTTCCCAAACGGAGGCTAAGCCTTTTTCTTGCAGTGTATATTAGATATGAAAATATATACCCCTTTTAAAATCTTTGTAATTATTGTAGAGATTTTAGAAACATTCTAATAAAAATAACCAAGCATCCTATGTGAGTATATCAAATTTTGTCAAAAGAAAACAACTCAACAACATTTGTCAAAAGAATACAACCAATCAATATCAAATTTATCAAAAGATGAATAGTGACTAACCGTATTTTTCAAAACATGAATAGTAAATTTTTTAAAATATTTTTGTAAAATCAGATTTTGCACAATAATTTTGATTTAAATAATATTTATAACAAATACATTATACAACATATATTTTAACAGATAATATTTTATGTCAAATAATATAAAATATGTATATTAAAAAATCACAATTTATCGCATAATATTTCAGACATTATTAAAATTAAACCACGTGATTAACAATTTTGAAAACTGCTTAGGAGTTATGTACAGGATGCAACATGTTGATTTGATTCAGTTTATTATAAGTGAAAAATTGATAATCAGAAAATAAAATTTAAAAGCACCTTGCCTCCAACTTCTAAATAATTTTTTTTTTCAATTTATTTAAGTTATTTATGATCAGAAAACAAAAATCAAAAGTACCATGCCTCCAACTTCTAGATAATATTTTTTTTTAGTTTATTTAAGTTATTTATGTCAAACAATCTGTATGCAAAAATTATACTAAACAGTTTAATACAATTTTTTGAAAAAAAAATTACTCCATTCGTCCCAAAATATTAATCTCTTATTCTATTTTTCATTGTCTCAAAATATTAGTCTTTTTTCAAAAATAAATAATAAAATAATATGAATTTTCTATTTTACCATTCTTTTAAATTCATTAATAATACAAAAAGTATAAGGGTAAATTCAAACACATCATCTAAGATTTACTTAAATTAGAAATTATTCCTTGTGGTTCTAGAAATTACATTACGTTATGCCCCCCTAAGGTTTCTAATTTCATAACAAATAAGTCCTTTTATTAATAATTCATCAAGTTAATTAACAGTATTTAATAATGTTAAAATTTTATTTCAATTAATAATTCAGATAATTTTATTATTGTATTGGTAAACAGTTAGAAATTTTAATTTTTCAATTAATTCTGTTAAACAAAGATTTCTAACAGAGAGGTATTTGTAATTTTCCAAACCACAGGTGGACAATTCGTATTTTAAACAAATCTCAGGAGGTGCATTTGTAATTTACCCAAAGTATAATTATGACAATTGGATATTTAAAAAAATATATATATACTATCAAAAGGTTATTTTGGAAAATTAATATTTTTAAAATATAATAATTGTACTATTAAAAAAATTAAATTCCTTTAAAAAAATTATTATTTTAAAATAAAAAAAGTATAACTAATTCAAATAAATTACAAGCGCTGTTTGGGAAGAGCAATTGGAGGCTATTATAGCCTCAAATGAAAAATAATCCAAAAAACCCCACTATTCACCCCTTTTTAAAAAAAAAATAAAAAATAGCCTCAGCTGCCGTGACAGTGTAGGCACACTGTCAAAGTGTCAAATTGTTACATCACTTGAGAAATTACAATTTTGTCCCTTTACATCAATTTAAAAAATTATAATATTGGGGACAAATTAGTCATTTTAAATTCAAACATCATTTCAACACAATTTTCAATACAACAACTCAAATAAAAATCCATCTCATCTTCCCAAACACAAAAACTAAAATAGCCTACTAAGAGCATCTCCAGCAACCTATCCAATTTACCAAAAATGCTAAAATAGCAAGTCAATATTCATAAATCCTTCTCCAGCAGCCTAGCCATTGCAGAGCCAAACTAACATTTTTCTACATTTTGCTACAGTACCTCGCTGGGAGAGGCGAGGTACTGTACACTAGCTCTTCAATTTTTTTATTCTTTTTTAATTCAAACTTTTGGCTTTAAGAATATTTTAATGATGATTAAACTATTTACAAATTTATATATTAATATATATATATGAATAAAGTTGAAAGAAATAATATTTTAAAAGGGATAGTTAAAGTAAAGAGTATTGCTGGAATGTGTATTGAAAAAATGGTTAGCTAAATTAATAAAGTGAAATTTTGGATAGTTAATTTGGTGAGGATTGCTGGAGATGCTCTAAGGCCAAGTTTGGCAAGTTGAAAAAAAGTCAAAAAGTCAAAAAGTTATTTAAAAAGTTAAAAATTTATCACTATTCACCAAAAGTCAAAAATTACGGTTGTACAACTCCCAATCCTAATTTTTCCCTACACACTAATTTATACAATTTTTTAATACACATTTTTTCATAAAAAGTCAAAAAGTTAACCCAAACATCCATAATTTTTTCCTCAATTTTTTAGTCTAAAAAGACAAAAAGTGCACTTATTTAGGACATCCTAAACAACCCCTAAAATAGTCAAATAGTCAAAAAGTCAAAAAGTCTCTAAAATAGCCACTTCCCAAACGAGGCATAAATAATTTTTAATATGTAGTGTTTTGAAAAATTGGTAAAAAATTGACTTTTTTAATAAAAAAAATTGGATTCTTTTGAATAAAAAAATTAATTTTTTTAATTAAAAAAGTTTAAAAATTAAAAAATTAGCTTTTTTTTTTTTAAGTGTGTTTACAAAGACGCCTTTACACTGTCCGAGGGTTTGTACAGAACTTTAGGGTGTCATGACCCCTCCTACTCTAGTGTAGTTCCCCCCTACTCGCACTTATTTTGCGAAATAATGAAATATATACAATGCACCGACGTCAGAGCAATTTTTATTTTTGAGATTCTGTCAGAGAATTTCGAAATACAAACCATAAACTAAGTTATCTATAATTTAATTTATATAATAACACAATGCCATACCCACCTTTACTTTGTCAGAAGCCTAGGATCAATAGTCCAAATGATTTTTTTTTTTTTTTTTTTTTTTTTTTTGCATAATGCCATACCTACCTTTAATTTGTCAGCAGCCTAGGATCAATAGTCCAAAATGCATTCTGTTTTGTGCATATGCTCCAAGATTTTCTGGGTTGTTCAGATTTTATATTATAGATGCATAGTAACCACCAAAATTTTAAGGGTAGTTACATATAGCACCTCTGCCTACATTTTTTATTTCTTTGTAGTATCTTCATTTTTAATTATGACAATTAATTTTTTATATTTTATTTAAATAAAATTACAATGTCATTATTTCATCAATCTATCATTAATAGGTTGACGAAACTTGTTTACTGTAATTTTACTTTAATATCTTCACTTTTAATTGAGACAATTACTCTTTTATGTTTTAAGTGTCAATCTACCGTTAATAAAGTTGACAAAAATTGTCATGTGATCTAAACTTGACATTTTTTTCGTCTCGTTAGTGTCTTACATTTTTATCAAAATTTCACTTTAATCATTACACTTTAACTGAAATTTTAATTTGGTCTATTCACTTTTAATTTTTGTTAGCCTCATTAACAATAAATAGACGAAAAAATAACATTGCAACTTGATTTAAAATATAAGATATTAACTATCACATTTAAAAACGAAGCGATCAAATTGAGATAATATTGAAAGTTCAACGGTGCTAACTATAATTAATCCAAATTTTAAAGACTGGTTGTTATCTATCAGATTCAACATACGTATCGGAGTTTTGTTTTTCTAAAATTGATATATCCTGATATATCGGTTAAAATAAAAATTACATATGTTTCATTCAGTTCGATTTATATTGATTTATAGTTGATTTGTGGAATTTCCATTTGTTATGGTCAGTTTGACTGCTATGAACTCTTTTTTTTAGCCAATGATTAAAAAAAAGTTAATTATATTAAGACCTCCTAAATTATTTACAAATATCAATTTATCTCTCTCATTTATGAATGTATATAGTTTAACCCTTTAATTATTTTCTCCCTTTGAAGAGATGAAAGTGATGCATTTTAATTTTTAATAGTGAGAGAATCAAAATACACAAATTATAAATAATCGAATAAAATAATATTTGCTGACACTTAACATGTACTCTTTACAAAAATTGACAAGTGAAATACTCAATTCTCGATACATCATTAAGGCCTATTTTGTAAAGATGGTTCAAAGTTAACTTTCTAAGTTTTTTTTTGATATTTTTTAAAAAAATATGTAAAAAAATATAAAATATAATATAACTCAAAATAAATTAAAGGCTGATTTTTGACATCTTTAACTCTTCTCAAAAAGCCCTAAATTCTAAATTATAAACCTAACACCTTGAGTTTGATAGGTCTACCACTATTTAAAAATCATGGTACATATGTTTGGTTGACTTCCATGTCAAAAAAAAAAAAAAAAAAAAAAAAAAGAAAAAGAAAAAGAAAAAGAAAAAGAAAAGACCAATTCAAAATGAGCACGGCAGCTGAATATTTATTGTCGATCTTGATATGTTTGTTTATTTATTTGGTAGATTGAAATGTTTTCTTGGATAAGTGTATATGATTGTATATTTAATTTGCAGAAACACGAGATCATACTCGCAGTTTTGCAACACTTGGGTTGTATAGTTTGGTTTTGAAGTTTTTAAATTTTTTATTTTTAAATTTTTTTATTTTTTGTATTTTATTTTTCTAAGTATTTATATATATATATATATATATATATGCATCTAATTTAAATGTACTTAAAAAGTAAAATATACGTAAGGAATTTAAATAGAATTCATTAAATACAAAAAAAATTCAAAACATGTATTTTTTTTTGTATTTTTTTATATTTAGGGAATTTTTTTAAAAAAAATTTATGAATTTTGTATGTATCTAGATTAAGTAAATCTAAAATGTAAAATTTTGATTAAAATATTTTTTAAAAAATACTAAAAATATAAAAAATACTAATTGAGAACTCAAAAACTATTTTTAAAAACTCTAAAACCACACCATATGGTATGTAATTTTTTAATTGTGAGTATATAATTACTTAATTATTAATTAAACTTTTTTATAAAAAACAAAAAACCACGTATGTATTGACCGTTTCCGATATCTATTGGTCTATAACTGATTAATAGTCAATACAATTGGTTTCAGCTGATAAAAAACTCTTTTTTGCATGAATTACTGACCGATACAACCAAACAATTTGCGCTTAACTCGTGTTCGGCTTACTAAAAATTCATTCAAGTTCGATTCATTAAATAAATAGGTTAAATTTGTACATATTTTATGTTGTGTTTGATTGAAAGATTTTAGAAAGGAATTTGGAAAAGGAAAAAAAAAAATGAATGTGAAACTAAGTGAAATGTAAATATATTTTATTAATATTTCAACAATGCTACATCCCCCTAAAAATATCCCCCCTAATCCCCCTAATTTCCATTTTAAGTAAACTGTTTTTTTTTTTTTTTTTTTACTTTGCCTTGCATTTTTTTTTTTTTGCCAAAAAAGGCAATTTCGGGGGATTCGGGGGCACCCCCCTCGAGCTCCCCCGCTTTTCCCTTAATATTTTACTTACTTTTTTTTCTTTCTCTTTCTAAATCCCTTTCAAAATCTCCCAACTAAACACAGCGTTAAAGTTCGTTAAGGTTTTCAAACCAAACTTGAACAGTCAATTGCTCGTTTGGCTCGGTTAGTAAACCTAAAATTATATAAAATATCAAACAACTTGAGCTGGTTCGATAAAAATTCGTTTAAAATCGGCTCAAAAGTTTAACAAACCAAATTTAAACAAATTTTAAAATTCGTTAAAATTATCGAACCAAACTTAAATAATTAACTGTTTGAGTTTTTTTGTTTGTTTATTACCCCTAACAATACCGACAGATCTCTCCATACCATTATTTACAATTGTGTCTCTTATCAATTGTAAAAAATTAAAACACAAAAAAAAAAAAAAAAAAAGGAAAGAAATTCAACAGGAGACAAGTTGACCAGTATAATTGAAAAACATGCTACCAAAATTTTCCTTACGTTTGGTAAAGTTTTGTAATTATGACAAAAAAAAATTAGATCGCATCAACTGAAAATTTGGATCTGATTTGAGTTGCCTTGCAAGTTAAATCAATGACAAAAAAAAAATAAAAATAAAAAAATAGATGAAACAATATAAAAATTCATGGTGTGAATCTTTTAAAATATCTGGTTCAAAAAAAAGAAAAAAAATCTTTTAAAATATATTTGTAGGACACTGTTCTTATTCAGACAAAAATGCACTTGGGGAAACTTTTTCTCAACTTATGATTTTTTTTAAAACTCTTTAAAGGAAAAATAAAATATAAACTCATAATATAGAGAACTAAACACAAAATCAAACATAGAAATTGTTTTACTAGACGATCAACTGGACTTCCGTCCGAACATCTGAAAGACACCATGATAATCGGTTGACAAGCTTTGGCCAATTGTCCGGGAGGTTATTCGGCCGGACGACCAGATGCACAATTTCTGTGTTCAGATCTGTCTTCAATCGTTTGTGCAGCTAGACTTTTTGCATAAATACTATAAATTAGTAAATATCCTATCTAGTTAAAATTTTATTTCAAAAAAATCTTAAATTTTTATTCTATCTTTGAAAAGTGAGTATCAATCTATATATTGAATTTCCTTTATAAGGATAAAAGTAATTATCTATAATATTTTATTGCTTATCTTTTACAATGGATACATACTTTCTTTTATCTAGTATTAGGCCTCGTTTGTCAACCATACATTTTAGTGAAAAAGTCAAAAAGTCACTATAAATTATCACATTACTCTCTCAACTTTTTTGCACATCTTTTTGTAAAAATTTAAAAAATTACTAAAATAACATGTTTTCAAACGAGACCTAAGATGTCACATTGCGTTTATAATTTCCAATTGATTGTTTTTAAGTTTTTCATTAAGTTCTTTTTATTACTCAATTAATATATTATTTTGCTCTATTGCTATTTGTAGAGAAATTTTATTATTTAAATTATTTAATTCTACTTCTTCAGTATATGTAATATTCATATAATTTATTGGCAAGATTGAAAAATCTGACGTTAATGTTATTTTAAACATATAACAAAATAAAATATCTTTTAAAGACAAAATAAAATTTTAAAAGATTTTTCTGTAATAAAATCTTAATTGGAAAGGGTCTGTTACTAATTTATAATATGTATAAGTATATATTTCATTTTTGTAATATTTTTAGGAACTAAATAGACTTTGATTTATATACTTTACGATTCTAATAGACACAATCGATAGTTCAGGGACTAAATAGATTTTGATTCATATACTTTAGGGACTAAATAGATTCAATCAATATTTCAAGGATTAAATAGACAATTTGACAATAGTTTAAGAGTAGAAAGTGTAATAATCCCCCCCCCCTTTTTTTTTTTGAACAATAAAACTTTTTACTCTTAGACTTATGATTAAATTTAAATATATTACGCTCCAATTAATTTTTTTTTCCAAAAAAAAAAATGCTAGTTTATTTGGTTGTGCTTTTCTGAAACAAAAATAATAGAAAGTTAGAAAAGCTTATCATATTATTTTTATTTTTATGCAAAAAAGAAAATAAGAAATTTGAAAGCAAGTTTTTAATGTTTCTTAAAAATTGGGTTATGTATAAAAATAAAAAATAAAACAAAACAAAAACAAAAATTTAAAACACAACCTTCATGATTCTGAACTTGAACATATTAATTTGTTTTGTTGGAGGTGAGAGTGAGAAAAGTTATATTTAAAGTTTTAATATTTGTATCCAATGCATAATTAGTTTACAAAAGATTCAATAACGTAACAAATTTTAAAAATAAAACTCATTAAATCGTAACATTTTAAAAAAATTATTAATTCCACAACCATTATGGTTAATATGAAAGGGATGATAATGAATGGAATTGTTTATTATTTTATGTGTTATGATCGTATTGATTTAAAGGGTTTGGCATCTAGTTTTGATGATCAATATAAATATGACATAAAAAATGATAAACATACAGTGATACACAAATTTTTTTTTTTTTTTTTGAAAAATTATATAAAAAAAATCTTAAGGTTTGACATTTGTAATAAAATAGACCTTAATTTTTTAATTTTATCGATTTAAATCTTGATATTTTAATTTATTTTCAATCTAAACCATTTGTCTATTTGAGTTAACTAAAACTAACCAAAAAATAGATATTTTAATTATTAAATTTAATAAAAATAGTATTTTTGACATTTTATGTATACATACATTCAGTTTGATGACTAAAATATTATTTTCTTGTCGGTTTTACTTAACAGAAATAGATAGATGGTTTACATTGAAAATAAATCAAAAGTTAAGGTTTAAATTAACAAAATTGCAAACTCATAATTTATTTTGTTATAAATTTGTTTTTGTAATTTTTTCTTTTTTTTTTTGGAGATAAATTACACCAAGCTCTTTCGAAATTTAAAAAAATATATAATTAGTCTCATAAGTTTAACATAATTACATTGAATTTTGTCAAGATTTTAATTCACATAAGTCTCATTTTTATTAATAATTTATCAATCACGTAGATTTAAAAAAATGATGTCATTTTTTAATACTAAAATGTATATTTTACGATGTTTATTTTTGTATCTTCATATTCAAAGAAAGGTTTATGTCAAAATTATGAAACTAGTTATATTTTTATTAAATTTCAGAAGAAGTCAGTATAATTTACTTTATATATATATAAACATATATATTGATAATAAAACCCCCACATATATGAAAAAATTCAATCACATAACCTCCTAATAGCAAACAGAGGCCCCGCCTGGTTTGATTTTCTGATTTTTTTTTTTTTGAAAAAATAGTAATTAGTTTTACAAAAATAAATATCAAACATATATTTTTTAAAATTATTTCTACCCTTCAAAAAAAATAAAAATATATAAAAATAATAAGTATTTTTTTTTTTACAAAACTATTTTTTTTTTTTAAAAATAAAAAAAAAATTCTAAAAATCAAAGCAAGACTAGAGATTCTGATAAAATTAACTTCATAATATTGTCACAGTTGCCACATCAACACATGTGACTAGAAACATGATACATTTCTAATCTTGACAAAGTCCATGGTTTTGTGATCACCTTGGTACTATGATTTCCAATGAATTATAGAAAACTTTACAGCTTCAAATATTGATCTTTGGGACTAGTGGGCCAAACCAATAATGTAACATGATTGTCATGATGTCCTTTTAAAAAGAAACAAAGAAACAAAGAAAATGAAAGAAGAAAAATAAATAACCTACTTAAATTGTATGTTAACTTAAAATCGACATTCGTGTTGAATACTAATTGGCCGATATTAGAATAAATTCATAACATTAACAAAAATGCTAGAGGCCCAAAAATTCTATCAAAAGTTTTACCAAATGTCTCACATGGGTGTGGGACCCACATAAGACCCACATTGTATGGGTCCCACACCCATGTGAGACATTTGGTAAAACTTTTGGTAGAATATTTGGGGTCTCTAGCATTACTCTAACATTAATCAATTAGTGTTTGACACAATATCGGATCAATTAATTTGCTTATTTTTATTTTTTTGTGTAAAAACTATATATGTATAATAGCATCAGGTAGGAAAGGATTTGAAAGTAATCATTCAATGAATTAAAGTGGCTTCAATTTAAATATGATAATTTAGGTATATATTTCAATGCTGAATTTGAGAGTTTTATTGAAATGATCACGACAAGAAATTAAGTGTTTTGGGATAAGTTATTTAATAAGTTCTACTTTAGCGATGGAGTAATATTAGAGATTCCAAATAATTTACTAAATATTTTACCAAATGTCTTACATGGGTGTGGGACCCACACAGTCGCGTAGCCATTCCAAATAATTTACTAAATATTTTACCAAATGTCTCACATGGGTGTGGGACCCACACAGTCGCGTAGCCATGTGAGAGGTTTGGTAAAATATTTGGTAGATTATTTGGGGTCTCTAGCATTTTTCTTAGCAATGAATTACAAATCTTTTACAATCCATTCTAATTTAGTGCTGCTTTGTAATTTGTTTGTGATGATTTAAATAAGTGTATTATTTTAATTTTTATGAAAAGATGTATGAAAAAATAAAGAGATGATGGGACTCAAAACAATAGAATATATATTTTATTTTAATAAAATGATCATTATATTCCACTCGATTCTAATAAATCAAACACTACGTTAAGCTTGGTTGGGAACCACGTTTTCTGGCTTTGTTTTTCTTTTTAATTTTTTTTTTTATTTAACTTCAAATCTTTGTACATCTCATGGGTTTTTACACTAAAAATTGATGTTTAAAAAATAAAAAATAAAATACAGAAAACGACAAAACACTTATTTGGTAATGATTTGGGAGGAGCAATTAACAATGTAAGGGGCTTAAGAAGAGAATTAGCTTAGCTGATTTTGGGTAGGATTAGAAAAATAATGAATGGATTGAGTCTATTTTATATTAAAAATTTTATTTTATTTTATCTAGTGTATCTGTTTATTTTAATATTTGTTTAAGTTTTTTTTAATATAAAAATAATTTTTTATTTATTTTATATAAAAATAATTTAACAATCTCATCACTAAAAATCTCTCTTACTATCATCAAAATAACACATTTTTACTTAATCTCCTCACTAACAATTCACATATTAATAATCTCTTTACTAACCATCATTTTACTAACAATCTCATTCAACATAATCTGTCAAATAAACGTGGCCAATAAGTGATCAAATTATCCAGTGAACCAAAGAGTTTAATAAAATCATCCTCTTTGGACTCGGTTAATTTGATTTTTGAGTACATTAGTTTGATTATGGATTTTCAAATCATCAAACTAATAAAATTGGGTTGATTCTTAGTTTAGATCTTACCTAAATCGAATCAACTTGAGTACTGAACCTATATATATATATATATATTAAACTTTTATTTATATTGACATGTTCTTACTTAATTTGTTTACTAACATATGAACCCGTACAATGCATAGACTAAACAAATATTTAAAAATAATTTTAAAATTAAATTATAACATAAAATTTATTTAAAATATACAGAAAAATAATTTAGAATAAATTAAATTTTAAATATTTTATTAGAATATATGTTGCAATTGTTATGTCATTAATTGCATATTCTAACCTCACAATGAGAAATAAATGCCATAATTTAATTGGTAAAGATGAAAAAAATAGAATAAATTAAAATATATATATATATATTTATGATAAAATAAAAATACATTTTTTTTAATAAACTTTTTAGTTTTAGTAATTTTGTCTAATTATATATACCTAAGAATTTCATTCATAGTTTTTATTAAAATATTTTTAAATTACAAATAAATAAATTTTATTTTGACTATTCTTTTAAATCTCAAATTAGATGCAATTTAGATATGGTTAAAATTTTATTTTTAATTTTCCATCTAAAAATTTTTAAATTAAAAAATTAGATCGACCATCAGTTTTATACCATATATATCTTATGCCACACGTTTTTAATTTTTTTTTTTTTTAAATAGAAGGCTTAGATATGGTTAAAATACATAGTTATATTTTTAAACACGACATGTATTTTCTTATATGGCCTAAAAATTTACACTATACGTATATTTTTTAATTTATGTTTACATATACCATGCGAATTTTTTTAATTAATAACTATGCTATAAGTTTTTTGACGCCTAAAAAGTTATTAGTTTTTTTTTTAAAATACCACATGTTTTGTTCAGTTTTCAAAAATAAAAATATAAAATTTTGAAGTAAATATTTTTAAATTTTGAAGTCATAAAAGACTAAAGTTATATTTGAAATTTCTTTTCAAAGATTTTAAATTTCAAATTAAATATGAGTTGGATATGGCTATTTTTTTTTTGACTTTTCTATATTAAGATTTTTAAATTCTAAAATCATAGATATGATTAGATAGACTAATATTTATGTGCCATGTGTATTTTTTAATGTCTATAAATTTTTTAAAAATTAAGAAATTTAGATTAATACTTTGAAACTAATGAAAAATCCATTTTGCTTAATATATAGAGCGATTAGTCAATCGTATATAAAGTAGGCATGGTGCATGATTTTAAAAATCCTCATCTCCCGCACCACAAAATTTTTTCATATGAAATTTGAGATTTCGAGTGATATATTTTATATTTTTTGAATGATAAACATTGGAGAAAAGATTAACTTAAAATCAAGACAATTAAGAAGGATTTCAAGAACAAATTTTGCGAATTAGTAATGTATGAAGGATAAATCAATCAATCAAAATAAATTGAATAACGATTTAAAAGCAAATGTATGAATATATTTATTTACCAAAAAAAAAAAAAAATGGTATGAATATAGGTTATAATACATTATACATAATCAACACATATACATACATACAAAATATATACATTTATACATATGCGCATATATTTAACATCACACACACACACACACACACACACACACATATATATTTTTGTAAATACATTAAATATAGATACATTCATACGTTCAACATTACGTATAGATACTCAAGGCAAAAGACTCATAGAGAATATGAAACGAAGAGATATTCAAACATTCATTTGAATGTAAATATTTGTACCAATCCTCAATAATAAAAAGAGACAAATATATGAATATGTATAATACTAACTTCTTCTAAATTACATGTTGCATTAAATTGCTCAATTGTGTAGGATTTTGCCTTCTAAAATGCCTCTTAGGTTGAATTGCTATATCTTATTTAGGGTTTTTAAAATCCTATATTTTATAATTTTATTTTATGTTTTTGATCGACATTATTTGGAAAGGTTAAAAGGGAGGAAAATATATGGGATAGGTTTATGATTTTCCATATTAGTTGGATATTTGAATTTTGAAATTCAAATTTAAAAGATAATTAGAGTTTTTTATTTATTTTAATTTTTTATAGTTGGTTAACCAATAGAAAGTTTTTTAATTGGTAAAAAATATAAAAAAAAAATTAACATAATTAGGTTGAAGTTTTGAAACTCTCACAAGGCTTCTTATTAGAAACCACATTTTCTTTAATATATATATATATATATTATAATTAACTTGATTGTACCAAATAAATTTCACATACAATAATTGTTAGGTAAACAAAAGAAGTACTATTGAATTTCATATTCGATTTAATTTATATTGGTTGTATTAATAGATTTAATTTGTATTGGTTATATTTAAGCTTGAGTTGGATTTTATTTCTATTGGCTTGCATTAAACATTATTTTGTTCTTTGTTTGTGTTATGTTTAAATTTTAAAAACCTATTTATTTTAATTATTTATAATTAATTGATTCATTTATTTTTAATATAGTGAAACAGTGGTTTGAATCCAAACCAAACTGAGCTACATTGGACCTGAGCTACATTGGGTTGGTTCTAGGGCATGATTGGTTTGATTTTGGGTTCCAAAACTTAGAACCGACTATAATTGAATTGGTTCTAAATTTAATGTCAAGCCGAACTAAACCAACTCATAAACACCCTTACTTTAGTTAGCAAATCCGACCTGTTGGTTTAGATTTTAAAATTTATTTTTTTCAAATACTAAAATTAATTTGACAAAAGAAATATTAAACTAGTTTGAAAAGGATATGAAAATGAGTCCTATTAAAAAAATAAAAATTCATTTTATTTTAGCAAATTAGTTTTTAATTAGGGAGCTTTTTTGATAAATCCACTTTCTAAGAGTTTTATTCCATCTAACCCATATTCTTTTTTACTATTCCATTAGGTCCTATTTGAGATAAGAAGACCAAAATACCATTTTCATCTACTTATGTTCCATTTAGTTCACATTATTTTCTTATGTTTCAATAAGTCCTATGGGTGACATAATTACCAAAATACCCCTAATGTGAATGTTCACACCGTCAATGTGAATGTTCATATTGTCAATGTATAGGGGCTTGGCCCATGTCGATCCTCGTGGGTGCCCGAAAAAATTTGAGTCGGGCCGGGGCGGGCCCGGCCCGGCCCTTTGACAATGTGAATATTCACATTGATATGTTAACATTCATATTAATAGGAGTGTAAAATTGGCCCGCGTCCCGTGGTGGCGCGAAACCTGCCCGTGGCCCATGGACAGCCCGGGGCGGGCCCAGTCCGGCCCGTTGACAATGTGAATATTTACATTGACATGTTAACATTCATATTGATAAGAGTATAAAATTGGCCCGCGGCCCATGGGCTGCCAAAAGCCCGCCCGCGGCCCGGGGCGGGCCCGGCCCGGCCCGTTGACAATGTGAATATTTACATTGACATGTTAACATTCACATTGATAGGAGTGTAAAATTAGCCCGTGCCTCGTGGCTGCCAGAAACCCGCCCACGGCCCGTGGACGGCCTGGGATGGGCCCGGCCCGGCCTATTGACAATGTGAATATTCACATCGACATGTTAACATTCACATTGATAAGAGTATAAAATTGGCCAGCGGCCCAGGGCGGGCCCAACCCGGCCCGTTGACAATGTGAATATTCACATTGACATGTTAACATTCACATTGATAAGAGTATAAAATTGCCCCGCGGCCCGGAGCGGGCCTGGCCCAACCCGTTGACAATTTGAATATTCACATTGACATGTTGACATTCACATTGATAGGAGTGCAAAATTAGTCCGCGCCTCGTGGCTGCCCAAAACCCGCCTACGGCCCGTGGGCGGCCCAGGACGGGCCTGGCCATTTTTTTTTAATTCTTTTTAATTTTTTCTACCAAAATTTTATTATTTTCCTCAAAAAAAGACACTAGGCCTCGGCGCGGGCCGGGCCTCGGACCAAGCCTTGAATGGGCCTTAACCGGACCGATGGGCCGGGCCGGGCTTCAAAGTGATGGCCCAGGCCCTATCCTAGGGTCTCGTACTAGGCTTGAGCTTGGACCCAAACGAGCCTTTCCCGGGCCGAGCCACGGGCCAAAAAATTAGGCCTAGGCCCTAACCCTGGCACAATGGTATTCGGGCTTTGGACGGGCTGATAGATCGAGCCTCGGGTCGGGCCGGTGGGCCTGGGCCTAGCCTCGAGCTTAGGTCGAGCTTGGGCGGGCCTGGCTATTTTTTTTTAATTCTTTTTAATTTTTTCTACTAAAATTTTATTATTTTCCACAAAAAAATACATTGCGCCTCGGGCAGGCTAGGCCTCGGACCAAGCCTTGAATGGGCCTTAAGCGAGCTGATGGGCCGGGTCGGGCTTTAAAGTGATGGCCTAGGCCCTAACCTAAGGTCTCGAACATGCTCGGGCCCGGACCCAAATGAGCCTGCCCCAGGCCGTGGGCGGGCTTCGGGCAATGTAAAATTCTACATTCCTATCAATGTGCATGTTAACATGTCAATGTGAATATTCACATTGTCAACGGGTCGGGCCGGGCCTACCCCGGGCTGCGGGCAAGCTTCGGGCAGCGGGCAAATTTTACACTCCTATCAATGTTAATGTTAACATGTCAATATGAATATTTACATTGTCACGGGTCGGGCCAAGCCCGCCTCGGGCTACGGTCGGGTTTCGGGCTGCCCACGGGCTGCGGGCCAATTTTACACTCTTATCAATGTGAATGTTAACATGTCAACATGTCAATGTGAATATTCACATTGTCAACGGGCCGGGTCAGGCCCGCTCTAGGCCGCTGGCCAATTTTATACTCTTATCAATGTGAATGTTAACATGTCCATGTGAATATTCACATTGTCAACAGGCCGGGCAGGGCCTGCCCCGGGCCGCCCACGGCCCGTGGGCGGGTTTCGAGTGGCCACGAGGTGTGGGCTAATTTTACAATCCTATCAATATGAATGTTAATATGTCAATGTGAATATTTACATTGTCAATGGGCCGGGCCGGGCCAGCCTCGGGCCGCGGGCCAATTTTATACTCTTATCAATGTGAATGTTAACATGTCAATGTGAATATTCACATTGTCAACGGGCCGGACCGGGCCCGTCCTAGGTCGCCCATGGGCCGCGGGTGGTTTTCGCGCCGCCAAGGGACGCGGGCCAATTTTACACTCCTATTAATGTGAATGTTAACATGTCAATGTGAATATTCACATTGTCAACGGGCCAGGCCCGCCTTGGCTTGCGGGCGGGTTTCGGGCCGCCCACCGGCCAATTTTACATTCCTACCAATGTGAATTTTAAAATATGAATGTTCACATCATAAAATTACTAACCATTCAAAAAATATTTATAAGGGTATCAAAATTAAATATAAGGGCATAAGTGTCCAAGAAAATGGTGTAAATCAAGAAAAAGGACTTTATGGAATAAAACTATAGATACATGGGACTAAATGGGTTAAAAAATTCATTCATGAACTTCTTGGGTTAAAACACTTCTAAATGAAATTTATCAATAAAAATTCATTTTAATTAACTGTAATAACCCTCAGCACTGATTACCGATAAGTTACTGATTACTGCTAAACCGAGACCGATTATGATTGATAATTGAATTGATTGAAATACTGAACTGACTGACTGAGATCCGAAATTGAATCGATTGACCGTATCTGTTCAATTGCATGTTTATCTGTTTGACTGTTTAATTATCTGTTCAAATTTGTATGTTTAAACTGCAAATTGAAGGCCTTATCGGCGGCCAAATCTGAAATTGATTGATGTTCTGTGTTCCTCATAATTAATGTGATTTTATGGCATATTTATCTGAAAATCGTTTTGGTGTAATTAAATTAGATTAAAATAAACTAAATCAAAGAGTTGCGTTATTTACGGAATTGCCATGTTAGTGGGCCCTTTATTATAACATATTTGAGCCTTGTTATACTCATTTGCAAACATTTCATCAGCTCATTTTGAGCACACCACCGAATTTAGAGAGAGAGGAACTTAGAAGATTGGTTTTCATCTTGTACATTGCTTAGAAATTATGAAGATTTAGGGAGTTCTTGCTTGATTGAACTTCTACACTTGTAATTGAAGACCTAAGGTAGATCATTGACCTTCTTCATTGTGCAATTGAGTTTATTCTTGTATGATTCATGGGTCTTTAGTGATCTAAGGCATGAATTGGTTCAATAGTGTTGAGTTGAAGCCCATTCCATGCATGCATGCTTGTATTGATAAGTTTGAAGTTGTTTTCATGGCAAATGTTACATGCATGCTCATATTTATGTTTAAGTCCATGATTTCATCATGTTTTTGCAAGTTTAGACTCATTTGAACTTGCTTTGGAGCTTTGTAGTTGATTAAAGCCTTGCATGTCACATTTGAATTGTTGTTCTTGAACTTTGGTTTAAAATGAGTTTAATTAAGCTACCCTTGGGTTTTGATTTTTATAAATTGAGCTTGGAACCATGTAATATTATGAGTTTACAAGAGTTTTCCAGAAATTCAGCCCAAGAGGATCGATTTTGATACTTTGAAACTTGGTTTTGAACTTGGAGTTCAAATCTGGATTTTCCAGATTTTGGTTGTTCGCTCGAGCGGAGGAAGTGCCGCTTGAGCGAGGAAATCGAGCTCCCAGCATCTCTCACTGTTTTACAGTCCGCTCGAGCGGGGTATTGTACGCTTGAGCGGAGGCTAGTGTCACACGCTCGAGCGGGGACCTTTGTTGCATGTCTGCTCGAGCGGGGAAACCTGCGCTCGAGCGGGGAACTATTTTTCTGAAAATTCTGAAACTGTTTTCTGAGTGCATCTTTGCATCCTTATTCCATTCTAGGCATTCTTAGGCCTAGTTTAAGACATCTTAATGAGGATATAGATGTAGAACCACACCGAGGCAAATTAGGGATTAAGTTATTATCTTTCCCAACTGTGTAGCTTAGTGTGTGTTCAATCTGTTAACTGTGTAGGGTTGGCTTACCGAGGAGACGCTCTAGCTTACTGTAGCCCAGAACTCTGTGAGTAACAATTGTGTAAAGATATGTTCAAATGATTATCTTTTGAATACTGAACTGAACTGGTATTATTTACTGAATGAATGTATGTCCTTTATTTCTGAACTGTACTGTAGCATCCTTAGCACCTATTGTTTACTGTTACTGTTACAGAAATCTCTGTCGGTTCCCTCGTTGGAACCACTACTGTTTACTGATTGATGGCCATCGACTGACTGTTCGGTCTTTTAAGACCTACTGTTTACTGTACTGCTACTGTCACAGATACCTCTGGAGCAAAGTGCTGCACAGACCTAAGTGCTACAGTGTGAGCCATCTCTAGAATCTGTGCGAGACACCTCTTGAATCCATACTGGGCTTTAAGCCAATCTGTGAAATCTGGAGCAAAGTGCTGCACGGACCTAAGTGCTACAGTGTGAGCCACCTCTAGAATCTGTGCGAGACACCTCTTGAGTCCATAAGAACTATACTGTTACTATTACTGTTACTGTTACCGTTACTGTTACCGTTACCGTTACCGTTACCATTACCGTTACCGTTACCGTTACTGTTACTGTTACTGTTACTGTTACTGTTACCGTTACTGTTACTATACTGTTACCGTTACTACTACTGTACTGACACTGCTACTACCACCGTACTGTTTTGCTATTGGATGTGCCACGTATGATTACTATGATTTCTAAATGACTGATATGACATGAAGTATAAGCCACCGACTGTATAACTGATTTACCGAGGCAAACGAATGTTTAAAATACTGAAAGGACATTCTTTCTTAACCCCCTTTACGCATTATGTTATTCACTGGGCTTTAGCTCACTGCTCATATATATATGTAGGTATACAGGCACCGGACCGTTGCTAGAAGCGTCGGGGTAAACTCCAGTTTTGTCAAGCCAACCTTTGTGCCTTACTTTGAGGTTCCAGTACTGTTCAAGCTATGGCTTAGGGGTGTTTTAATCTCCCCGCCTGTCTCTGTATCTGCGATGTACTACTGTATAGACTGAATATTTTGCACTGTACCGTACTGTTTAATAGGGATTAAGTCTCTGTACTGAATGACTGTAAATATTGTGCATACTGTTCTGTACTGAAAGTATAAATGTATGAAAAATATTTTTGCATACAGACGGTCACAGCTCGTTGGACATTGTTTATTTACTGTATTGGCTTCCGCCATGCCCCTGTACTCTGTTATACTGTCTTACTGTTAAGCAGGCCTTCGGTAATCTTGGATTACTGGCCGGTTACGGTGCTAAACCCATAGGGGCGAGTTTGGGTCGTGACATTATCGTAAAGAAATTTACAATTTATTTAAAACCAAATCAAATAAATGTTTGACTCAATTTAAAGAAAGGCGTGTGGTCTTTTTGTCAATAATATCATTAAAGTAAGACTTTCAACAGGAACTGTACGGGGAAGAAATAAACCTTCTCGTATAACCTGTTGGTCAAGTTTGCGTTCCTCCGTACGACGTCGCTTTATTCCCTGAAAACACAAACGTGAGCTAGCCGGCGGGGTTGTGCCGGAAACCTCTCCGATGCCTAAGTCAGTCAACTAGACAAATAGACAAAAGCTCTATATATTCAGGAATCAAAGTTGTGTTACCTCTCCATAGGTGATGTTTGTGAGCTTTTATAGGTTCCGTGTGGCACAATCCAAGTAGGACTCTTACTCCTCCATGCAGAGTCCTCTTAGGATTCATACTCTTGAAAGATAATGCTTATCCTTCAACACCCCCCTCACTGCTTAAACCAAGTGAGATGGTTTTACCATGGTCGGACTCCTATGTGGCCGAACTAAGCATGGCTATGCTTAGCCGTAGAATAGACCGAACTATCCTTAGTTCGGTTCACTGCCCTTACCTTAGTTCCTCTTCCATAAACCATAGTAAGCCCAAACCGAGCTAACTTTTAGTAAGGTTTCGACTACGTTAACTACACTGTGCTATGACCGGCATAAGTTTTAGTATGGCGACCAAACTAACCGTAGCCCTTTAGGACCGGAGTAACTTCATGCATCTATAAGACCGGAGTAACTTCATGCCTCTGTAAGACCGGAGTAACTCATACGGCCATTTTTGCTCAGCCCTTCGCACTGCGGCCCATATCGGCCCATTACCCAGCTCGGCCCAATTTCCATATAAATTACCCTCTCAATTGCCCCTTAATTCCATCTGCATAGCATGATAGAGATTATCTATCTATCAGCCGAGCTAATAATTTCAGCCTTACAACCGAGTTAAAAAACTTTTAAGCCTTTCCAGCCAAGCAAAAAACTCATTTAGCCTTTCCAGCCGAGCTAAAAAACCCATTTAACCTTTCCAGCCGAGCTACATTTCAATCGGCTGATTTGATCTGTCTGGTCGAAACGTCCCTTCAGCTGTGGTGACTGAATCGATTCCCATTCTAAGGACACGTGGCAGGCTGTTATTGGCCTACTGCAGCTGTCACGTCGCCCTCATACTTCGCAAAATTTGAACAGTTCCCGCCTTCAGGTCTTTTCATCAAAACCAACCCTTTCGTTTTTCTTTCAAATTTATTCACCTTACTATTCAACCCCTTCTCTCTCTCTTCGAACCTCCATTGCTCTTCAACCTTGTAATTTTTTAAGCTCGTGTTTTGCTGCTGCTGTTGCTTCCATCTTCAATTTCTGTCTCTTTACCTGGTAAGCTATTCAAATATGTCTTGCTTTCCTTGTTTTTGCATTTTGCTTAATCCATAGCTTTAGGTTTGTGTTTTCGTGAAACATTTTCTTTCCATTTGCTTTGTCTTGTGTTTTTATGCAAAAACTTAGTAATAGAACCATTTGAATCCATGTAATAATCTGAGAAACACTGGTTTCAATCCAAAATCATAGTATAACCGAACTAGGAAGTTGTTTGTAGTTGATGTCAGTCTAACCAGACTACACAACCGAACTAACTCTTCTTGCTATACTTGTAGTTTCAATAAATCAAACCATCTTTTGACTTATCCTGGCCGAGATAACAAACCGAACTAAGTCTGTAATTAGTGTACTTGAAAGTCCAAACCACGACCAGGCTATAATTTGGGGCTAAACCAGCTTTCTTAGTTTAAACCGAACTAAGAGTGCTGCCCCTAGAGGCTCAACCGGGCCAACATAACCTTTGCACAAACCGAGCTAATAGGTCTCTTGTTTAAGCCGAACTAACAAGCCTCATGCTCAAACCGAGCTAAGACCTATAGCTTTTCCTCCTAGCCGAGCTAGGACTTGATTTATCTTGCCTTTATTTCTCTTTAGCACAGTCCAACGGTCTGTGCTTAACACCTGTGTTTTTTTTACTTTGCAAACTTTAGGTTGCCCAGGCACTCCTTTGAGCGCTCTACCGAGCTACTCAGCCCACTTCAGCGACCGAGCTAATCACAAGTATAATTTATTCATAACTTAAGACAAAAATTGGTAAATATAGGTTTTTCGTTGAAACACCTGGTGGCCTGGTCGAATTCCGAAGGGAGTATAACATTCCTGACGACGTCTAGCTCACCTTAGCCGAACAAGATACCATACCTTGGGGAAACCCTGGTTTTGTTCCCTTCACCCTCCTTTCCATTGTAGAAACCGGCCTTAGATTCCCTGTACAGCCCTTACTTTGTGAATTCCTTAGGCAAACTAGGATATGCCCAACCCAGCTTTCCACAAACTCATACCGCATAATAAATGGTATAGCCGAGCTAAACCGCCGTGCTGGCATTAACCTCAGCCTAGCCGAACTCTTCCACCAATATTCCATAAGCTCAAAAGAAGATGGATGGGTCTATTATTTAAGAATACGCCGCCGCCGAGAGAAAATAATAAAAGACACACCGGACAAAGACTTGAATGATGATGATTTTTTCTGGGTATCTGGGAATTTTGAAGACCACCAAGCCCAGATCCCAGGCCGCAGTATAAACGGGAATAAAGGAACCCCTGGTATAATTACTTCGGTTTCTTTGCATGCTTATGTTTTATTTCGGTTTCCTATTCCTGAACCGAACTAATAGTTGTCTTCTTTATGCAGATTCAGCCCATCTTCAATCATTATACAGTTACCCCAATCTTAACACTCTCCGCGCCGCACTACGATACCCCAAAAGAAATTGGGCCAAGCTGCTGAATTTTGAGCCGACGTACCGATACAGCAGCCGACGGAAAGCCAGAGTAACAGATTTTTTACTAAAAGCCTCCCCTGAATCGGACCCCAACTTGCCTCAAATCAACCTAGTCCCTCTAACTGCCGAAGAAGAGATGGCCAAGAGGAACAGAGCAAGGGCCCTTCTCACCGAAACAAACCGAGCCGAGGTACCACCACCGAACCAGACTCAGGAGACCGTGGTGGCCCTTCCAACTCAACAACCCTCCTCATCTCGCCCCAGCAAGCGTGCCCGGACTACTCCAACCGAGCCACACCTTGTTGATGAAGACGAAACTACACTTCCACCAAGCCCTCCACCGAGCCCGCAGCCGGAGTGCTCCGACCGAGCCAGCTCCTCCAAGTGGGCACCCAAACTGACTTTCCAAAACCGAGATATTCAGGACACTGATTCAGTGGTCACTGAAAAAGATCACTTGATGGCATTCAACCTTGCCAAGAGTGTCTGCCTTCCAGCAGACATGGAACACCACCAGCACCTGACCGAACTAAGGGCCATCCATTCGGCCACGAAGTCCATGGTGCTTGTAAGTAGCTTCTTCTGTTAACCTTTCTAATTTGTACAACTTTCATCTCGGTTTGATTACAAGTCCCACTTTTTTCGCAGGCCATGCAGAAGAGCCATATCGCCCACAAGCGAGTGCTTGAACTTCGCAAGACTACAAGGCAGGCACTGGCTGAAGTAACTGAAAAAACTGCCGAGCTGGAAGAAGCCAGGAAGCAACTAGCCGAGCTAAAATCTGAGAACGGTCGTCTGACCGGACTCGTTAGCTCGGCTGAAGCGGAGAAACAAAAGGCTGCAGCTATAATCAAAGATAAATACCTGCGCGAGCTAGCCAAGCTCGAAGGCAAGAAAAACGCAGAGATCGCCGAGCTAAAGAAAAAGGCGGACAATGCGAATGCTGAAGGTTTCAAGGAGGGGGAGGCCCTCTATATTCCACAATGTGAAGCAGCTAAAGATTTGTTCTTCAAATGTGGTTGGAGGGCAGCAGTGGTGCAGCTCGGTTGTGAACCTGAGACCGAGGTATACAATCCTCCTCAGTACTTCATACCGAGCTCACTGGCGAAGTATGCTGCATCCGTTCAGCAACAGTTTCTTCAGAGTTCAGATGACGATGAAGAAACCGAGCCCATTAATACTCCGGTCGTCAATGCACCTGCCGATCAATCATCTCGGTTGGAGCCAACGGTGGAAGATCTTACTAACGAGCTGTCAACTGAAACCGTGCTTCCAGCAGATACCGAGCTCCCACCCGAGACCGCACTACCGACTGATACCGGGCTTCGGGTTGACATAGATGCTGATCTAGATTATCTGTTTAACTGATTTTGTAATTTCTTTTCTTTTTTTTTTTGTTGGACTTGTAACCGGGCTGGGGGCCCCTTGTTTGTAATTTTCTTTGAACTTCTATCAATGAAAATCTTTTTTTTGCTCTAACTGTTACCTCGGTTTGCTCTTGTATTTGCTTTCTTACTATAGTTTGAATGAAGAAGTGCCTTCTCTTGCCGAGATAATTCATTCTGGCCTTAATCTTGTAATCAGACTGGCCATACCAGCCAACCACTCTTCAGCCTAAAACCTTTACTTCGGCTGAAGAGTAATAAGAGTTGGTTTAATCCAGCCAACTACTCTTCAACCCATACCCTTACTTCGGGTGAAGAGTAATAAGAGTTGGTTTAATCTAGCCAACCACTCTTCAGCCTAAAACCCTTGCTTCGGGTGAAGAGTACTAAGAGTTGGTTTAATCCAGCCAACCACTCTTCAGCCTATACCCTTACTTTGGCTGAAGAGTATTAAAAGTTGGTTTAATCCAGCCAACCACTCTTCAGCCTATACCCTTACTTCGGCTGAAGAGTAATAAGAGTTGGTTTAATCCAGCCAACCACTCTTCAGCCTATACCCTTACTTCGGCTGAAGAGTACTAAAAGTTGGTTTAATCCAGCCAACCATACTTCGGCCGATATCCTTACGTCGGCTGAAGAATAATAAGAGTTGGTTTAATCCAGCCAACCTCTAAGTTGGTTTTTCCAGCCAACTTAGAATAAAATGTTTGGTTGTTCCGACCAAACGTCCTGTAGCCTGGATCCTTAGCCTAGGCTTAGGAAGGGTGTTGGTTTAATCCAGCCAACCTCTAAGTTGGTTTTTCCAGCCAACTTAGAATAAAATGTTTGGTGATTCCGACCAAACGTCCTGCAGCCTGGATCCTTATCCTGGGCTTAGGAAGGTTCGCAGTTGGTTATTCCGGCCAACTGTGTTTTTAATGCCCCTAACTCACCTAACTCACTAAAACAAACTTTTACAGAAGAAACGCTTATACCGAAAAGAAAACTACTTGTTTTATTGAGAAAGGAAAAAATTACACATATTTAAAAGAAAAAAAAGCTAAAAATAAAATAACTTGAGATTGGCAGTATTCCATGGCCTGGGAATTGCCTTGCCGTCCTCATCTTCTAAGTGGTATGCCCCTCTGCCTGCTAATCCAACCACTTTGTAAGGTCCTTCCCAATTAGGCCCTAACTTGCCATCTCCCGGTACCAAGGTGTTTCCTATTACTTTGCGCAGTACCCAGTCTCCGATTTTGAATTGCCTTGGATGTACTATTTTGTTATACTTTCTAGACAATTCTTGTTGGTATGAGGCAACGTGAACCAGTGCTCTGTCTCTTCTTTCTTCCGTAAAGTCGAGCTCCAATGCTATGGCTTCGCCATTCAAGTCTGGATCAAAATTCTCGCTTCGAATTGTGGGGAGGCCAACTTCTAATGGAATTACTGCCTCCATACCATAGGCTAAGGAAAATTGAGTTTCTCCTGTTGACCGCCGAGGTGTGGTGCGGTAAGCCCATAAAACATGAGGGAGCTCTTCTGCCCACTTGCCTTTGGCTTTCTCTAATCTTTTCTTCAATCCATCCAAGACTACCTTGTTTGATGCTTCTGCCTGACCATTTGCTTGGGGATATGCCGGTGTAGAATTGTAGAACTCTATCTTGTACTCTTCACAAAAGCTTCTGAAGATTCTGCCGTCGAACTGAGTGCCATTGTCTGATATTAGCACCTTTGGTATGCCAAATCGAGTGATGATATTCTGCCAGACAAACTTCTTCATATCTTTTTCTTTGATTGATGCCAGGGCTTCTGCCTCCACCCATTTTGTGAAGTAGTTGGTTGCTGCAAGAAAGAACTTCCTGTTGCCTGGTGCTGTTGGAAGTGGTCCTACTATGTCCAACCCCCACATTGCGAAGGGCCATGGACTAGTTAGAGGTAGAAGTTCTCTGGCAGGTTGGTGTATTTGGTGTGCAAACTTTTGACACTTTTCGCACTTTTTGACATATTTTTCTGAATCTGCTTGCATGTATGGCCACCAATATCCTTGCGAGATTGCTCTATATGCTAATGATTTTCCTCCTTGATGGCTTCCGCATACGCCCTCGTGTATCTCGAATAAGAATGCTTCCACTTTGCTGGGGTGAACGCACTTTAGATAGGGCCCTAAGAATGATTTTTTGTATAATGCCAATGATGGAGAGAGCCAAAATCGCTGCGACTTCGCTCTTATTCTGTTGGCCTCTTTCTTTTCTTCCGGTAAGGTGCCATCTTTCAGGAACAGTATGATGGGATCTATCCAAGACGGGCCTAGCTCGGCGCAACATACCTCTTCTGCTTCGGGGTCTTCAATGCTTAGTCTAGGTAGGTAGTCGATCAGCAATGGATGAGGGATGGAAGTATCTGCCATTGAAGCAAAGCCTGCTAATTCATTGGCTCTGCTGTTTTCTTCCCTGCCGATTTGTTCTATCCGCACTACTTCAAATTTCTTGATCTCTGTTCTGACCAACTCTTGGTATTTAGCCATCCTGTCGTCTTTTGCCTCGTAGTCGCCTGATATTTGGTTTACCACCAGCTGTGAGTCGCTGTAAACCATTAGCTCGGTGGCCTTCATGTAGAATGCTGATTTGAGGCCTGCAAGAAGCGCTTCATACTCCGCTTCGTTGTTTGATGCTGGGAAGCCAAGGTTGACTGCTTGCTCCACTACTAGGCCGTCGGGAGAGATAAGGACTATGCCAAGTCCTGCGCCATGCCGGTTGGATGCTCCATCCACAAAGAGCTTCCACATCTCTCCAACGAATAACTTCCAGCAAGTGGAGGGATCAGATGATGCCTTGGGGTCAAGAACGTTGCTGGTGCCTTCTTCAGGGTCCATGCTTGCTGTCTGCCCCTTATTATCTGATTGTACCAAGTCTTTATTTGTTGGTGAGTCTTGACTTGGTGTAGTGTGGTTTTCTTCTTCCTCCCTTACTTCACTCCGGTCTGCCTTGGGACCTGATTGGGTAACCGGTACCAGGGGTTGCGTTATTCCGACGTCAACTTCCATTCCTAGTCCGATTGTTTCGGTTAGGTCGATTGGGCAGATATGATGACTTCTTGGGGTGAATTCTGCGACAAAGTCTGCCAAAGCTTGAGCCTTTATCGTGGTTCTGGGTTGGAACTTGATGTCATATTGTCCCAACTCTACTGCCCACTTCAAAATTCGTCCAGAAAAGTTCGCTCTCTCAAACAGGGCTTTTAATGGGAAAGCTGTGAGGACGACTATGGTATGGGCGTGAAAGTAGTGCGACAACTTTCTTGAGGCCATCATCAAGGCCAAGGCCAGTTTTTCCAGTGGGAGGTATCTTGTTTCGGCACCCAGCAATGTCTTGCTGACATAAAAGATGGGCAGATGTTGGATTCCTTCCGCACGGACCAACACTGCGCTAATCGCGTGCTGTGAGACCGCCAAGTACAGGAAGAGTTCTTCTCAAAGTATTGGGGTGACAAGCAGTGGTGGGGAAGACATGTATTCTTTCAGGCTTTCCAGAGCGCGGTCGCATTCTTCGTCCCACTCAAACTTGGCTTTTAGTGCTTGAAAAAACGGTCGTAGTCTGTCTGATGACCGGCTAATGAATCGGTTGAGTGCAGCCGCCATACCGGTGAAATGCTGTACTTCCTTTACTGAGTTTGGCCTCTCCAGATCCTGAATTGCCTTGATCTAGGAGGGGTCTGCTTCTATACCCTGGTTGGTTACCAGGAAGCCCAGGAATTTGCCAGATCCTACTCTGAATGCACACTTGGACGCATTGAGGCGTAACTTGTGCTTCTTCAGGATTTCAAACATTTCACCTAGGTCCTTGAGATGGTCATTCTCATCCTTGCTCTTGACCACCATGTCGTCGATGTAAGCCTCCATTGTTCTGTCTAATAATGGTTCAAACATCTTGGTGACCATCCGTTGGAATGTCGCCCCTGCGTTCTTTAGGCCAAAGGGCATGACCTTGTAGCAATACAATCCTCTTGGAGTTGTAAAGGACGTGACTTCCTGGTCTGGTTCATGCATGGCGATTTGGTGGTAGCCTCTGTATGCATCCAGAAAGCTAAGTCGGTTGTGTCCTACCGTTAGGTCTACCAGTTGATCTATCCGTGGTAGAGGAAAGCTGTCTTTTGGGCATGCCTTGTTGACTGTTTTGTAGTCAACGTAGACACGCCACTTGCCATTCTTTTTTGGCACTACTACTGTGTTGGAGATCCATCTTGGGTAGTGCACTTCTTTGATTGCCCCTGCCTCCAGCAGGTTTCCTACTTCTTCTGCCACTATCTCGGCGTGGTGGAGTGCCGATCTGCGAGTGCGTTAAATGATTGGTCTGGCGAATGGGTGGACATGGAGTTGGTGACAAATGAAGTTGGGATCAATGCCTGGCATATCGTATGGTGTCCAGGCGAACACTTCGATGTTAGAGGTCAAAAATTCCAAGACCTCTAATCTCTCAGTGCTGGACAACGACGAATCGAGCAAAAAGAACTTATCCGGGTTCTTTTCATCTATCCTTACCTCTACCAAGTCTTCCACCGCTTTTTGATTAGCTGCTTTACCGACATCTGCGAACAGTTCATTGCTCTCAGGTTCTTCCACCGAATGAACATATCCCTTGGCAGCGCGGCTGCCGTTAACCGTAACAAAGCATTGCTTGGACATGATTTGGTCTCCAAAGACCTCTTCAATTACCCCTGCGTCGTTGGGGAATCGCATTACTTGATGGTAGGATGACGCCACCGATCGCATGGCATACAGCCATGTTCTGCCCAAGATGATGTTGTAAGTGGAAGGGACTTTCAATACCCAGAACTCCACTTGTTTTGTTACGCTTCCTGCTCTAACTGGAAGAATTATTTTGCTGACTGGCCACTCTGGCATTGAGTTGAATCCAATCAGGGGAGATACGGCAGGTGCCAAGTCTTTATCTTGTAACTTCAATTGTTTAAATGTTTCGTAATACATTATTTCACATGAACTACCCTGGTCAATCAAAATCCGCTTGACGTCAAAATCCTTGACTCGGAGAGTGTCACGACCCAAACCCGGTCCTATGGGTTTAGCACCGTAACCGGCCAGTAATCCGTGATTACCGAAGGCCTGCTTAACGGTAATACAGTATAACAGAGTTCAGGGCCTGGCGGAAGCCAATACAGTAATAACTAGTGTCCATTGAGCTGTGAAAATCTGTATGCCAAAAACATTTTTCATGCATTCAAACAGTTTCAAACAGTACGGTCTATATACAGTCTATACAATCATATACAAACATTCAGTACGGGGACCAAGTCCCTCGATAACAGTACAGTAGAACAGTAAGCGGTCTATACAGTGATACAAAACAGTGAGGAGACGGATGGGAAAAACCCAAAACAAAATCCCAAAGCCATAACATGGCAACTCGGAACCTCACAGTGAGGCACATAGGCTGGCTTGACAAAACTGGGACCAACCCACGCTCCTAGCTCTGGTCTGGCTGCTGAGAACCTACATATATATATAAACAGTGAGCTAAAGCCCAGTGAATAACATAAAGCGTAAAGAGGTTTAGAATGAATGTCCTTACAGTAATGGAAACAGTTCATTTCAATCAGTATTACAGTTGTTCAGTACAATAAACAATCATATGTGGTACATCCATTAGCATAACAGTAACAGTAGGTCAAAAGACCGAACAGTAATGATGGCCAGTCATTCAGTAAACAGTATGGTTCCACAAGGGGACCGACAGAGATCTCTGTAACAGTAACAATAACAGTAGGTGCTAAGGATGCCACAGTATAGTTCAGAAATAAAGGACATACATTCATTCAGTAGATAATATCAGTACAGTAAACAGTTCAGTTCAGTATTCAAAAGATAGTCATTTTGAACATATCTTTACACAATTGTTACTCACAGAGATTGGGCTAATAGCAGTTAGAGCGCGTCCCCGAGAGCCAACTCTAAACAGTTAATAAATAGAACACACACTAAGTTTTACAGTCGGGAAGGATGATAATTAAATCCTTAATTCTCCTCGGTGTGGTTCTATGTCTAAATCCTCATTAAGATGCCTTAAACTAGGCCTAAGAATGCCTAGAATGGGATGAGGATGCAAAAATACACTTAGAAAATATTTTGCAAAGTTTGCTGAAAATAGGCTCTTCGCTCGAGCGAGCCTTCCTTCGCTCGAGCGAGCTTCCAAAAACAAAGGCTTCGCTCGAGCGAACAATCCTTCGCTCGAGCGGTCTGATGAACAGTAAAAGTACTGGATGCTCGATTTTTACGCGCGATACCACGCTCGATGCTCGCTCGAGCGGAGCCCTGAATAAAGGTGCTCGCTCGAGCGAGGAATCCTTCGCTCGAGCGAAGAAGCCAAATCTGGAAATTTCCAGATTTGCCTTCCAAGCTCAAACCAAGCATTCTCAACTCAAATCTCGACCTCTTGGGCCCAAATTCTGGAAAATACATCCACATTCAATATACAACAAGTTTCAAAAGCCAATTTACACATGCAAGGGCCAAGAGTTGGTCAATTAAGGCCATTTTTCAAACCCATTTCAAAGACAAATTTCAAAACATGCAATGCATGAACTTTTAACCAAATCCAAGGTTCAAATCTTGCTCTAATGAGCTCAATAGTTGGGAAACAAAATGAAAACATGGACTTTGATAGAAATATGAGCATGCATGTACAATCCATCATGAATTCAACTTCAAGAATCACCAAAATGGCCATGCATGCATCAATGGAGTTCCAATTCACCATTTATGAACTAAATCATGGTTTAATCCTACAATGGAGCATGAACCATGGAAGATGCAGCTTAAAGACAACAAGAGGATGATGAATTTCCTTACCTAAGTCTTGTATTCAAGGTGTGGGAGCTAAATGAGCAATCTACACTTCAATTCTCAAGCAATACTTCAAGTTTTCAAGCCAAATCACAAGAATGAACTCAATCACTCTTACTCTCTCTAATTCTTCTCTAATTTCGGTGGAACTAAGGAAGAGGGCTGATGAAATGTTTTGATTAAACATATACAAGGCTTCAAACAAGCATGAACAAAGGCTCCACTCAATGGCAAAGTTGTAATTAAGGCAAACTCTTAAGTTGGCTTTATTTAATCTAATTTAATCATTCCTAATCAATTTTCAGATAAATATACCATTAAATCACAAATATTCTACTGATCCCAAAACTCTAAATGGTTCCTAATTCGGCCGCCGATAAGGCCTTCAATTAGCAATTTAAACATATGAATTCAAACAGACAATCGATAAATCAAACAGATGCAATATGCAATTTAATAGATAAACTTATTCAATTTCAGTTTCGATTTCAATCAGTCCATTCACCACTTCAGTTAATTCGATTATCAGTCATTAGCGGTCCAGTTTAGCAATAATCAGTATATAATTCAGTGGTTATATCGGTGATCAGTACGAGGGTTGTTACAGAGAGTGACAACCAGGGCATCATTGTGAGGGCAATATATCCTCGCCAAGTCTCTATCTGAAAAAGACATGACGTTCGTGGCCTCTGTCTTCCCCTTTTTTATGGTAGGTTGTGCACTTAGTACCTCTCTTAAGTGCTCAGCCTTCTTGATTGACCCTCTGAGCTCGCATACACGCTCAGGTTCAAAGACTCCATATATCACATTGATTATGCCTTGAGGTGGGGCGTCGATTGGCATCCCGTTGGGGTTATTGTGGTCTTGGGGGGCTGGTTGCGTCCCTCCTTCAATGTATTTATCCAGGTGACCGGCTGCCACCAACTCCTCTAGGTGCTGCCTCAATGGCGTGCAATTCTCAGTGCGGTGCCCCTTTTCTTTATGGAAGGTGTACCGCGACCTTTCGTCGTAGTCCTTCTGAGCTTCCCCTAGCTTGGCTGGCCATCTGACGAAAGGTTCATCTCGTATTTCACTTAGAATTCGGTAGATCGATTTTTTGAATACCGTGGTTATAGCAGTGCGGACCCTCAACCATCTTTTATCCTGGTCCTTTCCGTTGTCTTGCCTGTCTCGTTCGTTTTTGTTTGGACGGTCTACCGCGTTGACCTTTGCTGAGGCCTTCTTCTCTGGTACTGCAGTCGTGCTAGATTTCGTTTTGGCACGTGCACCATCTTCCTTCACCCTGATGTGCTGATGCACTCTTTCCATCAAGGCTTCCATGGTGAGGGGCGGTGTCATGGTGATTGAGTCCCTTAATCTGTTCCCGACTGGAAGGCCTCTTTTGTATTGTGCAATGGCGAGATTGGTGGGACAATCCCTAATTTGGTTAAAGGTCTCCCAGTAGTGACTATTGTAGGATCTTAAGGTCTCCTTGTCGCCCATGTCGATGGAGAGCAGTTGATCGATCTCCACCGGGGTTTTGGTGTTCGTTCTGAATCTCGTTACGATCGCCTCTGCCAATTGTGCCCAAGAGGCTATGCTGCATTCGGGAAGTTTTTCAAACCAAGTCAAGCCTAGGTCGCCAAGGCTAGATGGGAAGAGGATGCACATCAAAGCCTCGTTTCGCCGGTAAACAGCCATGACCTGGCGAAAGTGGCTCAAGTATGAGTAGGGGTCCGTCTTTCCCTCATATGTAGTGAATTTGGGCTGAAGGAAGCCTGATGGTAGGGGCACGTTTTCAATCGCCAGAACGAACGGCGAGGTCTGCAGCCTTGCTAATGCCTTGTCCATTGGTTCGTAGGCAGGGCGCGGTATTGGCATTCCAACCTCGACGCTTCCATGCGTCCGAGGAGCCAACCGCTGTAAGGCAGAAACTCTGTGTGGATCGCGTACCCTGGCGTCCTCCTTCCATCGTGCCTTCTCTTCGAGCACGGTTCGTAAGTCGGACGATCTGGGCAACTCCGTCTGTCTGGATCTCGTTTGGTGCGTATGTGAGGGCCAATAGGTGCTTCCTTCAGTGTACGACCTCTCAGATCTCGTCCTCTCAGACCTGGAGTGACGAGTTCTGGAAGACCTGGATTGGGTATCGCCTGTCCTGAGGCTTCTGTTCTCTGCTTGTGAGGGTGTGGTATTCCTACTACGATTTTCCGAGTGGCGAGAGGGCGTCTTGCTTGTGCGCCCCTCTCCTGTCGCCACTCCTTTTCCCTTCATCTGGCGCTTTAGAGACTCCATGTTCGCCGCCATCCGTCGTATCAATTCGTCCTGTTCCTTGACGCGATCCTCCAAAGTTTGAGGATCAATCCTCCGCCTTTGTCTCTCTGGACTCTGTGAACGAGAGTGACGGGGGCTGTTAGTCTGCCTTCTGCCCCTTGTATCCCTCCTGGGATTTTGTCTTTGTGGCTCCAAGTCTGCCATAGGAGGGATAGAAGGTAGGCCTTCGCGCCTCGCACCTCCTTCTGGTGTTTGCCTGTTGATGGCGGACTGTGGCAAATCTTCGTTATGCGCCATTGATTCTAAAGAGGAAAAGCTTGACCAAGAGGTTTTGTTCTTGTCTGTATTCCCACAGACGGCGCCAATTGTACGGGGAATAAATAAACCTTCTCGTATAATCCTGTTGGTCAAGTTTGCATTCCTCCGTACGACGTCACTTTATTCCCTGAAAACACAAACGTGAGCTAGCCGGCGGGGGTGTGCTGGAAACCTCTCTGATGCCTAAGTCAGTCAACTAGACAAATAGACAAAAACTCTATATATTCAGGAATCAAAGTTGTGTTACCTTTCCATAGGTGATGTTTGTGAGCTTTTATAGGTTCCGTGTGGCACAATCCAAGTAGGACTCTTACTCCTCTATGCAGAGTCCTCTTAGGATTCATACTCCTGAAAGATAATGCTTATCCTTCAACACCCCCCTCACTGCTTAAACCAAGTGAGATGGTTTTACCATGGTCGGACTCCTATGTGGCCGAACTAAGCATGGCTATGCTTAGCCGCAGAATAGACCGAACTATCCTTAGTTCGGTTCACTGCCCTTACCTTAGTTCCTCTTCTATAAACCATAATAAGCCCAAACCGAGCTAACTTTTAGTAAGGTTTCGACTACGTTAACTACACTGTGCTATGACCGGCATAAGTTTTAGTATGGCGACCGAACTAACCGTAGCCCTTTAGGACCGGAGTAACTTCATGCCTCTGTAAGAACGGAGTAACTTCATGCCTCTGTAAGACCGGAGAAACTCATACGGCCATTTTTGCTCAGCCCTTCGCACTGCGGCCCATATCGGCCCATTACCCAGCTCGGCCCAATTTCCATATAAATTACCCTCTCAGGAACGAATGTTTGTGGAATGAAATTGATTTGAAGTATAGTGACATGGTAATCTTTTTTGGAAAGCAAAAACAAATTAGACATTGGTAAGAGGAGAAATAATGATGTCAGGGAAAAGTAATTACCAAAAGGTGAAAAAAATTATAAAATTTTTAATTTATTTATAATTAATTTTCACTAATACCATTGCAGTGTAATTGTCCCTTCTTAAAAAACCAACCTATCCATAGATGTAGCACACTTCATAAAAGTTTGATGCTACAATTTACAATATGTGAGTCTACCATTCAACATTCAACTACAACTACCAAAAACAAAAACAACACTCAACTACCACTCAAACCATGATTGCAAAATAATAATAAGGTTGTTGTTAAGTTTTGTTCATTGAGAAGTTAAAGTTGTTAAGTTTTGTTTATTGAGAAGTTTAAGTTACCTGACCAGTTTATAATTTTTGACTTTTATATTTTTGCTCTTAAGATTACTATCGTGGAAGGTGAAAATATCTTCACAGGGAAAGCAAAATGACGTGCTACTTCCTTTAAGAGAAATCAAAACGTTAGTGATTACCTCTGACCAGGATAGGTTGGGAGGACCTTCCGACGATAAAATCAAAATACAGTTTAGTCATTAAGAGATGATTAGTATTTAAAAGAGGATTCTTAGATTACCTTCGGTCTGTCCTTTGTGCTTCACCTGCTTTGCCCTTTGTAGTTTCCTAACTTAAATCTCATCCGTCGGATCAATACTTGATCCGAGGGTTCTGCTTGTATCTGACTCTGGTCGGACAAGTGGCCAAGTTGCTTTTGCCCTTGATCGTTGGATTGCGAACAGCTTAGATTATATCAGATGTTAGTGGCCAACTTACTGAGAATTTTATTCGTTGGATCAGGTTAATCGGACAAACTTACCCTCTAGTAGGCCTGACTTATACTCCTGCATTTGCTGTCTAATATTTCCACTGTTGGATGAAACTTAATTTGATGCTTCTCTTTCGCTCTATTGATCTTTCTTCTAGAATGATATCTTTATATATGATTGTTTTTCACGCTCATAGCCACATGCCAGCATGCTGCTAGTCACTTCTAATGGACTCATTAAAATGCTCATTTGAGCCCTCCCTTTCTTTTGAGCCAATCGCTTAATTGATTGGGTTTGTGCCAATATTTCATCCTTCTACAATTATTGAATCCTATTAAGTTTCAATATAAACAATTAAGTCCTATTTGTTATAAAATATTCTCAAAAAGTTCATTATTCCATAATGAGATATCTTATCCCATTTTTACCCCTCATTTAATATGAACAATAATTTCATAAATATTTTAATCCAAGTAAAAGTATATTTTTAATTGTAAAAATTATGATATTGTATTAAAAAAATCATAAATCACAATAAAAAAAATTACTAATAAGTTTTATTTTGTTTTGAAAATTACTATTGAGTTATATTAAAAAATAAGTCCTACTTTCTATTTAAATTTATAAATTATTAAAAAAAATCAATTATTCATAATTGTATATTTTACTTTAATTTTATTTTCTCATTAAAATATGAACAAAAAATGTCATAAATAATTATTTTATATAATTTTTTATAATAAAATATTTTTAATTATTGAAATTAAATGAGTTTTCATAGGTATAAGATTCATCAACTATTTCATACATTGACAAATATATAAATTATGTCATAGTATTATTTTTAATAACTCATTAGAATAATAGGACTGACTTGTCCATAGTAAAACTTGATAAGACTCAATAGTCATCTTAAAAGCAAAATAAGACTTATTAGTATTTTTTCCTACTTTAGGATTTTATTTGTATTAATTATATGCTATATTTGATCATGATTATGATGGTAATTCACCACAAATATCATAACGCAATCTTAATCATAACTAAAAAAAATGAGTTATAACTAAACGTCATACAAGGTATAGTAACTTACACCCTAATAGGTCATAACCAAAGATCTCAAAAGTCGTAACTATGAGGTATATAGTACACACTCCAAAATAGAATTTCCTAGATTAGGAACCATTACTCATTTATTTTAGGTCAAATAAAAAAGAAAAAATGTCCAATAAAACACCTAAACACTGATTTAACAATAAACATCCATTCATTAACGCTTTGAGATATTGATCAACTGACTAATTACCCAAGAATTTCTTCTCCCAGTACTTAAACATCTACATTCTTCTCCTGCCCCGTTTACTCAGAGACGGGGTTCCAAACACTGTTCCACACATTTCTAGAATCTCCTCAGATTCCTCAAAACAGACTACACCACTGTTGCTCCCAAAGGAATTACTACTCATACGCCTAGATGGCAAACACGTCATTATATCTCAATACAAGACCGAATAGGTCAACGGCGATCACACGATCCCGGTCACACAAGACAATTCTTACTAATGCTACACTCATTACCTGAGAACACAAACCATTCATCATTCTAGGAAATACTTCAAGCGTCTACCCATGAAATTCTCTTCCCACTCAAAACTCCACCCATCTAATAACACCACAAACTCATTTTATACGCACATAAATACCAACTCATAACTAACCATGGCATAACACTGTCCCTATTCACGATCGATAAGACCACAATGAACTTACGAATCAACAACTCAAGACACTAAGCAACACACACAAGTACCATTCTCATTACGCCAAGATACGAATCTTACACTCCCTTAGACATTCCCACATAACTTTCACTAATTTCACAAAACTCTAAGGTCTCATATTTCCTTAGACTCAACACATTCAAAGACTTATAATTTGGCTCTTATCATACTACCACACTAATCACAAAAATTTCACAGATTTCTCATTCTCCACAAACAAATTCCAAACTGAACAAGGATTAAAGGCCATCACATGACCATCTCATAATTCAACATTTGATATACAACAACACTAGGATCATTAATCCCATTAACAACTTTTCATTACATATACATAAAGAGAGCTCAAGATTCACTACACATCCCAACACAAAAGGGTAAATAAACAACAATATATATACATATACAACACATAACCATAGTGCCTCAACATCCCACAGCACATCAATCAATATCAAGGGGGTTCACATATAATATCCTCGATCTCTAAAACAAAAGTCCCTCTCAAGGGTGATACTACTGCGTTGGTTAAAAAGTCGACTCTCGCAAAGCTCCCGAAGCCTATCCCTGACTTGACTGATGAGACAGAGTCTGACTAGGTTCTGAAACACTCGAAGAACTTACACGTAAAGAGTAGAAACGTCTAACATAGACCAGCTGACCACAATCAAAACAAACAACAGTCTCCCAACTCGGAGTCTGGCCTGAAGCCCGAACCTCATTGGGTCTCCCAGTGGACGAGTCCAAAACCCCCGACGAGGACAATGACTAAGTCTGGGAGTGAGCATGCGCTCGCCTCCACCTCTTACTGAGCCTAGAGTGCTTATGAACTGTAGGAGTTACCGAAGTGGCCTTCTTCCTGACCTGACCAAACCAACACTTCTAACTATGGCCTCCACATGGGCCGCCGCTTCAACTAGAGCATAATAATTCTTCCACATAGATCCAACCACATTCTCCCGGATATCATCACGTAATCGCCTCTCAAACTCATAACAACGACGCTCCTCTGTTACCACCAACTGTGGAGCAAACCTTCACAAACTAGTGAACCTCATCTCAAATTGAGCCAAAGGAATAGCATCCTAGCGCAACTCAATAAACTGTTCCCTCAACTTTTCCCAAGCATGAGGGAAGTACTTGGCCAAAAAGGCCTCGGTAAAAGCAACCCACGTGGCCTCTACAGTGTTCTTAGCATACTTCCACCAATAATTCGCATCTCCTTTCAATTGGAAACTCGCCAAAGAAATCCTCAACCCCTCGTCCTTAACTTTGAGCATATCAAGAGTCTTGGTAATCTCTTCCAACTAACCTTCCGCCTCTAATGGTTTTACTTCCCCCAAAAACTCCGATGGATTGGAGCGAAGAAACTCCTTAGTAAGCTTGAGGGTACGCCGTTGTCCCCCTCATAGCGAGCTAGAGCATCTTGCATTGCTCTCACAATCTCGTGTGCAACTTCATCACCGACAGCTGATGCTGCAACAACAGGTGCTAAAGGAACCGTCGTGCCCCTGCCGGCACTCCTACTACCCATCCGTCCTCTATTCCCTCGTGTAGACATCCTATAAAACCCAAAAAAAAAAAAAATCAAACTTAGCGCACATCGCAACAGCCTTCCTGAGGCACACACTCACCACCTCTAAGCTACAAGACACACTTAGCTCTCAAAACATACAATTTCCATTGCATATAAACAATTAAACATCTAAACACATAATCGAATCAAGTCCACAAAGATAGCCACTCATCCCAGAACTCTCAAGGAATTCTTATTAGAAATCACGTTGATCAGGCATGTCTCCAATAGGACCTCAAAGTAAGTTCACCGGCTACAAGTACTATTCAAGAAACTTAATCCCATGCTCACATAAATGCAACATATAAGTCCTAACACTTATCCTAACTATATGCAACGTCCTCACTAAGCATAGTAAACCTTTTGTGGTAAAAACTACTTCCCACGAGCCCAAGGTATTCAAACCCGGCTCGCTCTGATACCAAGTTGTAACGCCCCACTTTTTATTACTCGAAATCCATTACCAAAATCATTAAATTAATTCAATTTCAGAGATAACATGCGGAAATTATTTACATCAACGAGAAAAAGTAAATAAAGATTCTCTCATTCGAATACAAAATGAATGCAGGAGTATAACTAAATAAATTACCCATAGGCTTACATCTTTAAAAGTAAAAGAAAGGGTTTAACTCTTTTACAATAACGGCATTCCACCTACAAATAAAAAGGTCCCGTGGCCAACAACTAAGAGTGATCCTCGATGTCAAGCACTTCTTAACATCACCCGAAAAGAATTAGCAACGTGGGATGAACATAAAGCCTAGTAGGGATTCCAACATGATCCTAAACAATAACAACATACAAATAACTATGATCATGAATACTTCACATTATGTCATATACATATTGTGATGGTTTATAACGAAAGTATACATACATAGATACTTTTCTCAAAATCATTTGATTTATTTAACAACACAACCAGTTCACATTTACTTCTCATTTTCCCATCTTTAACAAAATATCACATAATGACCATATTTTTCATCTTTAACAAAGTATTACATAATAATCGCCTTGCGTTTGAAACAAATCACAAAGATCTAATTTTCTTTTCCTTGTTTTTTACGACCTCAATACATAAATACATTCATCACATTTCTATGCCTTAAACCCAAGGTTAAGGAAAATACTAGTAACAATCAATTTGATGCACCCACATGTACACATAACCATTTAACTCAAGAGATGAAAACAATACACACCCAACCACTACCTACTTAACTTTTAAGACAACTCAATCTCCCAGAACCACAATCATCATAACAAATGACATATCACAGTCACACTGAAACAATAATAATAAACTATTCTACTTTACCTGCTTTAAGCACGGTAAGCCAACAGTACATCTTTTCACAACAAAATGTTAATTTTTCAAACACCGGTTGGAAGGTAATGATAGCTCTGCCAAGTTCTCCAGGCGCTAACCAGAAGGTACTGATACCTTTTATTCTTAGCACGGCCAAGTTCTCCAAGCGCTAGTTGGAAGGTACTGGTACCTCATATTTTCAACGCGAGCACAATTTCCAACCATCACTTTGTACAACAAGCATAAATAACTCGAGTGTACTACATACATGTAATCATTTCAACATCACAATGTCATCCTCCACCGATGACCAAGGACAAAACCTCTAAACAATATGCATTAAATACACGTAATACAATTATCCAATTCTTATGAGGTATTAAGTCCAACAACAACAATAATATTCAAAGGTTTTCAACTTCTACCTAAAGTTCTTTCTCAATTTGCAAAAGAGTTATAATTACCTCTTCTTTCCAAAATCAATTTCCACAATTCCTAATTCACAATACACTAACTATATTTTCAAAAAAAAAAAAAAAAAACTCATTTCCTTCATTTAACCAAAAACCCAATCCATGGATAACAAAGTCATAATCCACTCAATTTCGACTCAACAAAAATGTAACCCAATTATTCTAATCTCATGGTTAACCCTTTTTTTAGCAATTAACAACTACCAATTCGTTATACTCAACTATAATCAACCTAACACAAAGTTAATGCTAAAATCATGAGACCCGATTTAATCTCAAATTAATTACCAAATCATTAATCAAATTCCTTAATTCATAATATGATTATTTCACAATTTCAACCCTTTTTACCTATTAGACATTATTACAAACATTAGGGCTTTACCTCTTTCTCAACATGAACATGTTAAGCCACTCCCCAATTAACCCAAACAACAATCAATTTCACAAATCTCAATCTCAATTATCAGATCTTAGATCCCCTTTCGTGATTTTTGAAAAATCCATAACGAACATAGTTTTTATGCAATAAACCTACCACATATCTATCTATAGACGAGGTATTGAAAAAGATCAAAGAAATCCCTACCTTAAAGGGAGAAGAGAAAAAAAGCCAAAAATCAATTTCGCCGGAATTCGATCTCTACTGGTCAAAACGAAGCCATCGATATGCTCATCATTTTGGTACAAACTAGTACCAAAATCCCAATGGATTTATGAGATCAAAAGGAAATGTAAAGTTTTGAGGGTTTGGGTAGAGAGTGATGAGAGAAAAGATTGTAGAGATATATATATATATATATATTCTGAAATGAGAGAAAGAGGGGCCAATGATCAATAAATGGCTTAAAAGCACGAAATTGAGGCAGTTTCAAGCGCCTGGCCGCACATGTGGAGCCCTTCCTACACGTACAGAATTTCCCACCGCACATGCAATTAAAGCAAAACCAAAACTTCAACCTAGCTCAACCCCGCACATGCGACCCTTCCTCCAACACGTGTGGCCCCCAATTCGTACGTACGACCTAAGCCCCTGCACGTGCGGTTCCACCCAACTTGGCCCGAACTTCTCAAGGTAATCTCGGTCCCCTTAGTTTCGTCCCTATGCCCGAAACTCAAAATATTTAAATCGGTCTAACGTTAAGTAGATTAAACAAGTCCGAACTCTCAAACATCAACGCGACACAAACCATCAAGGTACCAAACAAGAAAAAGGTAGGTCCGAAAGGCACGTTCAAGTCAAGTCCAAGACCCGGGACATCATAGTCTAGACACACAAATTTAGGGATATTTTTTTTTTAAGGAATGAAATATCTTAGTTGTCAAAAATGTCATTGACGCATTTTTAGTAATGAAATTGGATATTTAGATATGAATTACGGTCTTTTTGGGACCAAAATTTTCATCCAAAAAGTAATTATTTTTTGCACAAAATTATTTTGTTCCTAAAAGTACATTTATTAGGGACATTTATAAATTTTTGTCGCTGATGTTCTTTTTTTTTCTTTTTTTTTTTTTCAAAATGATCTTTTGATAACAACTCTCATGACGATAGAAATTGATCTCTTAATATTTTATCTAACAAAATTTTAACTTTTAGAGATGAAAATTTTCAATTTTTAACACTCTTATATGTTGAAGTTTCCCTTGGAGAAGTAAATATCAAATTCCTACTTTAAAAATATGACTCCTGTTAAAATAGATAATCAGAAATTAATTTCTCATTTTGTTCTAACCATCATTCAAACATAGTTTTAAAATAATAAAAAATAAAAAATAAATAAATAAATAAAAAACAGGAAAAACACAAAATACAATTCGGACCGTAACAACGAAGACCAATAATGCAGTAGCGCCAAAAAAAAAAAAAAAAAATTACAAACGTGACTAAACAAAATAAAGACAAAAGAAAAGTATTGAACAGACCATCTAAAGTTGATGGTGATTGATTTGTCCACCACTATATGTCTAAATTAATAAAAGCGCAAGTTATTACCCTTCGAATTTTGTTAAATTACAAATTTCTCATTGAGATTTTAAAAATTATATCTTATTTCATCGTATTACTGTAGATATTATAAATTAATTAAAATATCCTTTGATAAATAAGGATAAATTACCTACATTATTTTGAAGTTTAGCTAAATTACATATTTTTTCCTGAGATTTAGCTAAATTATCATTTTTAAATAAGTTATGAAATATAAAATTAAAATGGAAAAAATACTTATCACACTATAAAAAATAAAATTTTAGAGATCAAAATTTAGAGACAAAATTATTTTTAAGAGACCAAATATTTTTATTACAAAAAATGTCGTTATTATATTTTTAGCAACGAAAGTTGGACAATAGTGATTAATTATTATCTTTTTATACTAATTTTTTTGTCTCAAAAAATAAACCATTTTGAGCTCAAATTATTTTGTTCCTAAAAGTCTACTTATTAGTGACATTTTCAAAATTTTATCGCTAACTTGTTTTTTATTTTTCAGAGCGACCTTTTAGCGACTATCCTCACGACGATAGAAATTAATCTTTAAATGTCTTTTGTAACAAAATTTGTACTTGTAAAGATAAAAAAAGAAAAAAATTATTTCTAAAACTCTTATATATTGTACTGTCAGATGGTAAAAATATCATAAAATTAACAAATAATTAAATAAGTTACCAACAAAACAAATGGCTTATCAAAAAATTCTTAGGATATGTTTGGTTTGATTTTTAAAAATTTATTTTAAAAAAATTAAAAATAATAATTATTTTTATGTAATTTTATCTTTTGAGTGGTTAGAAATAATTTTTACAAATTAAATATATTTTTTCATATTCATTTTTATTAAATTATTATTATTTTTAAAAAAATTCTAAATTTTTTTTTTTCTAAATAACAAACCAAATATGGTTCAAAAAACTTAATTTTTTTTTCCATCTAATGTAATTCTTTTGTAAATTTTATTAATTTATCAAAAGGATTTCAAGTTAAATTAGATTGTTTGGTGCTTTGTAAAGGTATCAGAGACAATATTATCCATCAATTTATATTTTGGTGATGTCAACTAATCATTCTTAATGTTTAGTTAACGACAGTGGTTAAATTATTATACGAATAAATCTCAAAAGGCAAAATATAATTTCTGAAATATCAAAAGAAAATCTATAATGTAGCTAGTAAAATGAAACAAGTTATTATCAATATGCATGACATCACCATTTAAATTTTACATCACCATAGTGATGCGAGATGGTGAAGTTTATTATTCATATGTAATTATCAAATTTAACATATTTTAATAATTACTAAATTTTCATAGTGAATTCTATATATATATATATATATATACAAAATTAGGGGTGTGAGCCCACTTGACGAACGTGTTTAAAATATAAACTTTAATTTTGAATTGATAACGTATTTTTTATATTATTTAAATGAGGAAAGTATTTTTAAGAGTTGTTTGGGGTATCTTAAATAAGTGTATTTTTTATCTTTTTGGACTAAAAAATAGAGGAAAAAAATATAGATGTTTAGATTAACTTTTTGACTTTTTACGAAAAAATGTGTATTAAAATATTATATAAAATTGTAAAATTACGAAATTACCCTCGCTGACACAAGCAGCAATACTGCGCAGTGCACTTTCTGTCTCTTTTTAATTTTTTTTTTATGGCATGTGTGGCTACAAGTGTGCCACGTTTTCAATTGACTCGGGATGTGTGGCTGCACAGTTTTGTGCAGTGCTATTTTGCTCTTTTTTTTTCTTTTTTTTTCAATTGAGAATTTTTCCGCCAAAAAAGAGGTAAATAATATGAATTTTTTTGCTTTTTTAGTGACTTTTGACTTTTTAAATTTTTTTGATGATGCCAAACCAACCCTTAGTATTAAGTGAATGGTTTTAGATTCAACTTTTGTGTCCCTCTTTTAATTATTATTTTTTATTTTTTTTCTTTTAAATAGAGAAATTAATACTTGACGCAAAAAGAGAAAATCACTTAACAAAAAGAGAAAAGAAAATTCATAGACAGCAAATGAAGGGTTCACTTCTAATAATAGTACAAACACATAATTTATTATTTACTAGTGTTGTAACTTGTCATTAATATGTCATACATTAATATCACTTACATCTTTCGTCATTAGTGCCTGATTAGTGCCCTGGTTTTTTGTTTCAGTGAAAAAACGTTTAATTTTAGAAAATGTTTTTTCCGAATGTTCTTGCATTTAGAGTAGGTTTGTCAATTGCTTAATTAGTAATTTTTTTGTTGATTTTATTCGCTTTTAATGAATTTTTTTTAAAAAAAAATTGGGATTGTTTGGAGTGTCTTAAATAAGTGCACTTTTTATCATTTTAGACTAAAAAGTTGAGGAAAAAAATATGAATATTTGGGTTAACTTTTGACTTTTTATGAAAAAAATGTATTAAAAAATTGTATAAATAAGTGTATAGAAGAAGTTAGTGATGGAATAGGCTGTACGGTCGAAAGTGTAAGGGGCAGCACGGCAGAGGGTACGGGTAGGAGATTGATTCTCTCATTTTCGGGCATAAATTGGACGGTGTTGTTCGGCCCATGGAGGCCCACCACGGGTCCCATTTTGCTAATCGAAACCGTGCAATGTGTAGAATTCGTCAAGTATTATGTGCTCATAAAAAATCACGTTGATTGGATATCAATAGCTATCTGATCGTGTTAGTTTTTCTTGTCAACTGTTAACTATAACGCCATTCATTTTTTATACAAAACTGATTTGATCATATAGTTACCGATTTCCGATCAACGTGATTTTTTACAGACATATAGTTCTGGAGTTCTACATATTGAACGGTTCGAATTATCAAAACGGGATCCGTGGTGGGCCTCCACGGAGCCAAAATTTTCGTCCAACTTAGTGATTTTATATATGTAATTTTTTTTTCCCTCTCACGGTACTAAAGGGTCAATTCAGTCCCAAAAATTGTGTAAATTTTGTTTGATTAAAATATTATGTATATTAATTTTTTAATATTTTTAATTTGTGAATAGTGATAACTTTTTTACTTCTTTTTTTTTTTTTATAACTTTTTGACTTTTTACCTTTACTGAAACACCCCCAAACCAGGCCTTAACAAACTTTTCACTTCCTAGACGGATTTGAAAAAAAAAAAAAAAATCAATAAAGAAAAAACTAAAAAAATCTACTTTCCTTTTTTGCTTTTTTTTTTTAGTCAATTTTTTTTTACTTTAAAAAAAAAAAAAAACTTTCAGATCCTTTTAGACTAATCCTGTTCAGCAACAGTTAAAAAATTCACATTTTTCTTTTTACTTTAGTATTTAAAAAAAAAAAAATTTGTTTCAAAAGTTTTTATTTGTAGATCCATTAGTCCAGAAAGATCTAAAAACATTTTTTTGTGATCAATGTCGCCGCTTCCAATGCAAAAAAAATGAATTGATTAAAGTGAAAATTTTCCTATTTGGAAGATGAATTTTGTTTTTTTGAATTTCAACCTTACCAACGCAACCACCACCACCTTATTATACTGTCATCACTATCACCATCACTACTACTCTTATACCATTTCTACCACCCGAACACCACCTCCGCCACTACTAGTGGCAGCTCTAGAAAATTTGATCAAACACTTAAAAATTAAATTATAATTTATATAAAATAAATCACAATTATTTATTTCTATCATCCATTTTTTTATAACAATTTTTTTAATAAATATTGATACTATTATTGTAATTCAAATAAAAAATAAGATAAACTACCGGTAGATCTTAATAGTTAGACTTAATTCTCATTAAGTCTTATTAAAAATAAGTCATAGTAAAATCATCGCTAAAAATAATTTTTTGTGACCATTTTTTGCATATGTGGCTAAAAATTAACAATTAGTAACTTTTTTGTTACAGTTTTTACAAATTGTCGCTAAAACTTACAATTAGTGACTTTTTTGTAAGCTTTTTTTAAACTGTCACTAAAACTTATAATTAATGATATTTTTTGTGACAAAACTTTCAAACTGTCGCTGAAAATTAATAATTTGTAACATTTTTTAATAGTGTTTGATGAAAAATACCATTAATTATCATAGGATCCATTAAACAAGAAATCACCTATTAGGATTTACACGAAAGTCTCCCTAAAAAGTATATGGAGTTTTACAATTGCTATCAATAAATCATATGAGGTTGCTTTTCTTTCTTCTTTTTTTTTTTTGGTTGAAATTTTTAGTGCTCTAATTCAGCATAAGTTATATTTACCAAGAGATATATCTTTTTTGGTATTTTTTTTTTTTCTTTTTAATTTAAGAGTAGTTTTTTTTCGTGTTTGTATTAGGCATACTGCAGTATCAAGAAAAGTATTCAGATTATGAAGTGTATGAATTAAATGCAATTTGAATATGACTCACACTATCTCAACTTTAAGTTTGTATCATATACTTTACATTTTGAGCAATTTGTGTTTCGATGAAGCATTTATGATGTTAAAAGAGAATGCGAGTGGATCGTGATGGGTGTGTAAAGTTTGAATTGAGTGAGTTAAAGTGTTTAAAATGGAATTTTTATTGATAAATCTTATTTAGGATTGTTCTAACCCTAAATCTATGAAGGAAATTTATAATCTAATTAATTCCATATGTTTATACTTTTATTCTATGAGATCTTTTTTTTCTGATTTAAATTATTTATTGGAGTATTATATCCTTATATTTATTGTTGATATATATTACAAATAAAAAGGATATACATATTTCCTTTTTTACTATCTTTATGTTTTGGCAGTTACCATGATTCACATTTCTAATTGTGATTAAGTTTCACTCTCGTTGTGGTGTTGCTTCATTGTTCTAGGGTTTCGTTGGTATTAGAGGAAGATGACGAATCACGGCTACATTAGTGTTGTTTGTTTGTGCTTTGTTTTTTTACATAATTTTGCGAAGTTAGACATTGATTAGAGTGAGAGAACGAGTAGATAATTTTGTCTTAAGGTTAGTATTATTTTTTGTTTAGAGATACATGTTCATTTATGTTTGGATTTATATAAAGAATTGTATACTCTGTTTTAATTTCATTTTCTGGAATAGATGGAGATGCAAGTTTATTTTTGTTAAATGAGATTATGATTTTTGTCTGGTAATGCATTCATATAAGGCTCTGTTTTTTTTTTTTTTTGTGTGGATATTGTGAATGTTCACATTGCTTGAACAATGTGAACGTTTACATATTATTGGTTATATCATTATGGAGGAATGTTTGTATGTTGTTTATTACTATTATATTTGATGGTGTAAACTTACTTAATCTATGATGTGTAATGATGGCAATAAAGCTTTCAATTTGGGATTAGCAATGCAAAATATTGACATAGCTATATTTTTTTCAAGATGTAACATATCATTGGTTATTTCATGTTTATAGTATTATGTGGTTATAATGTGAGTATTCACTTTTTTATTTTTGTGTTTTTGTAGCAAATGGATACCTTCATATATCAATGTGTATATGCTTATTGGGTAGGTATTTCAGTGAATGTGAACATTCACATTCACTGAAGTTATTATTGTAGTTGATTATTATATTTTAATATTTTGCATTTTATGATGTGAACTTCAACATTAGAAACACGTGACGGTTGTATGACGTGCAATGCAAAGTAATGATTGCATAGTTACATAATGTGAATGTTTATATATTATTGATTATTGTATGAATTTTGCATAATTATTACATGGTGTGAATATTCATATTATAAAAAGTCATTACTTATTGTGAATTATTACATTGTAATGTTTTGCAATTGGTGTTGTGACCATCACATTATTGATCAATGTTAATATTCACATTCAGAAATAGTCATCAAGTGCAAACAATATTAATGTGTTTTTTTTTTACCAACATACATTTGTAATGTAAAAGTTCACATCAACATTTATTTACCACAACTTATATTAAATCAATTGTTATATGTATACAAATATGAGTAACCACCAGCAATGTGGATGTTCACAATGTCTACACTTCGATCGATGTGAACCATTGCTTCTTCATGTTAGAGTAAGGTAGACGATTTAAGATTTTCGAAATGTGATATTTTATCCTTAAAATAACGGAAAGACTTTTTCCATAGAATAAATGAGAGATTTTCTCTATGAAATAAGGAAGAGATTTTCTTCTTAAAATAAGAGACAAATTTTTTTCCATGAAATAAAAGACTATTGTTATTTTTTATTGTATGTTAGTTTCAAAATGGAAACATACCTAAAAAGTTTAGAAGAATAATTTGGTCATATTACTTTAAACATGACCTAATGAAATATTAAAAAAGAAAATGAATTAAATAGAACATAACATTTAAAAATAAGACTTACTGAAAAATGACTCATTTAAAATTTAAGAAACACGTATTCACACTATGTTGTTCAAAATTTAATAAGTGAAATATTTAAACACACAAATTGCCTATATACAAAGGTAATCAAAGTTAAAATATTCAATTGAATAAGAATATCCCTGCTACATGTGTTGCCTCCGAGCACTATCACCACCTCCATCACTACACAACCACCGTCATTACCACCATATCAGCATCGCTATCACCACTACACTGACACTACTAGGATCACCATTACAACCGCTGTCATATCATTTTTCAAAGTTATAATTACATAAAAATATATCTATCTATATATATATATATTTTTTATTTTATATTTTGTAAAAGATATTTAGGCCAAGTTTGGCATAACCTAAATAATACAAAAAGTCAAAAAGTCACTATCCTATTTAAGTCACATCATCTTATTTAAATCACATCACCTCTCTAACACATTACATCAAACCCAACCCATATAAACCAATAAATCAAAAAATACACTTTTTTTTAGAACATCTCAAAACCAACCCTTAAGAAAACAAATCCTACAGAAGAAAATTTTAAGATAACTTTCTCTCTCCAAATTATTTGTTTGCTTCTCACATGCCGAGCCAAGCCCTAATAAAACATATAAATAAGCTCCACTAGAATTCAAAGAAACAGCCAAATGATCGCCTTCCAAATTCCGTCACATGCCATCCCCCCCCCCCTTCTCTCTCCCTCTCTCTCTCTCTCTCTCTCTCTCTGTCTCTCTCTCTCTGTCTCTCTACATGACAACATGACATATACTTACAAATTCCTATTTGTATAGTAATTTTCTCTCTCTTTCTGGGGTACTTATTTGTCATAGACCTCCCTCTGTTTGATCCCAAAAATATGCTCTCTCTCTCTCTCCAGCATGTTAGGTGTTGCTGACTAAGCTTTCTCTGTTTTAGTCATAGACACTCACTATATATCATCATCATTGTGAAGCTTTCACAGTTTGATTTTGTATACATTCATTCATTCATAAAGCACCAAGTGTGTGGAGGAGGTTTAAGCTGAAGTTTGAAGGATATGGTGTTGGAAGCAATGTTCAATTCAAGCTGGCCTGCTAGTAAGCTCTCTCTCATTCCTCTCAACTACCTGTTTCACCACTTTAAACATATACTTGTATAACAATTCTTTTACTCGTACAAAACTAATCACAAAACCAGATACAATACCCTCACACAAGTATAAGATCAACAAAAAAGCAAAATACGTCTCATCTGATAGAGTTGTGTTTGGTTCAACAATCAGTTTCTGTGTTTTTAAAATTTTCCAATCATATATTAGATCTCAAAACACAAGCAACATAAAATATTTATATTTCTTTTTCCTCTATGATTTCACTCTGTGAGTGCTTATTTATTAAGTATATGGATTGATAGTTAAAACATTTGTTTTCAACAAGTAATTATATGTTTTGAGTTTTATAGCATTTGGCGTACAATATTACTGTATAAAGTTAGGTTTCTTAAAAAATATATATATATATATATATATTCAGTATTTAAAATATTCGGATTAAATTCATGGCCCTTTTCTACCCTTTGTTTTCAGTACATAATTGTTTCTTGGGTAAATTACACAAGCCACGTTTGTTTGGCGGATTAAGTTGGATAGGATTGTTAGTGAAGAGATTGTTAATGTAAGGATTGTTAGTGAGGAAAGTAAGTAAAAGTGTGTTTGTTTTGATAATAGTATTGGAGATGATTAGTGATGGGATTGTTAAATTATTTTTATATAAAATAAATAAATAAATTATTTCTATATTAAAAAAAATTAGAACAAATATTAAAACAAACAGGTGCACTTGGTAAAAAAAAAAAAAATCATTTTTTTTTAATATAAAATAGACTCAATCCCCTCACTATTTTCCTAATTCCATCCAAAATCTAACCAAGCTAATCTCCCTATGTGAGGTATTCATAGTCCCATGGGACTACTAATCCCCTTCTATTTTTGTCAATCAAACATAGGCTATGTAGGACCCACATGATTGATAGACCAATCCCCCCATCTATGAAGCCAAACAAACATGACCTAACATCTCTTGAGGTTTGAAAAAAATACTGCAAACTCCATAATTTTTATATAATTACATTGACCTCCCTTTTAATAAAGTTAAAGAGACAAACTAATTCAAATGTATGAAAACATAAAGATACACAATGTAAAATGCACATTTCAATGTAAAAAATATGACATCATTATTTTTTCATACATATGACTAACAAGTTTCTAATGAAAAGGGAATCAAGTGTTATATGAATTAAAACTTAAAGGAATATGATGTAATTATGCTAAATTTGTGGAGCTTCCTGTATTTTCTCCGAACTTCAAGAGAGATCAATGTAATTTATCCTTTTTTCTTCTATTTTATCTTCTTTTCCCTTCCCTATCTCGCCTACCAAACATAGTACTAATCCTCTATAGATGTATGCATGTATAAAACGACTCTTATGAATATTTTGTAAGACAAATGTTAACAGCTGCAGAAAGAACACTCTTAACCATAATTAATAAATTGAATAAATTTTCCTTTTCCTAATTTCATTCAATTTGGAATTCTAGTTAGGAGCATTGAAAAAACCAAGTATAAATGGGTTTTCCAACTGGGTTTATTAGTTTATTTCAGAGTCAAACACTTCTTATTTTTCAAAATTCATGTAAAATTCTAACCCCAAGCATTCTTAACCGTGCATAGTTATTGATAAAATTCTTAACCACCACCCACCCCCACCACCACTCACCACCCACCCGCCACCACCCCACACCACCACCACCACCCCCACCACCACCACCACCCCACCACCCACCCCACCCGCCACCACCACCACCACCACCACCCACACCGCCACCACCACCCACCGCCACCACCACCCCCCACCACCCACACCACCACCACCACCACCATCACCCGCCACCACCACCACCACCATCACCCACCACCACCACCACCACCACCACCACCACCACCCACCATCCGCTGCCACCACCACTACCACCACCATTCACCACCACCCACCACCCCCTCCGTCACTCACCACCCACCACACCACCACCACCCGCCACCACCACCACCCACCACCCACCGCCACTTGCCACCACTTTCCACCACCTGCCACCATTTTTCACCACCGTCTTCTGCCGCCACCACCAGCCATCATTTTCCACCACCGTCTTCCACCGCCACCACTCGTCACCACTTGCCATTTCTCTCTTTTTTATATTTTTAAATTTTTTAAAATATTTTGTCTAAACCAAACGCGTTTACAAAAAATAAACAAAAACCAGTTTATAAAATTTTTGTAAATATAAACTGAAAACGTAAACGTTACCAAACAGACCCTGAAAGAGTTTATAGATGCCAGGTCAATTTAGGATTTCAGCAAAATATTCAATATCAATGGCTTCAATATTAACTAAAATACAAATAATAACCCACAAGGATTTTGGAAACTAGATATAGAGAGAAGGGGAAGATGTACTTCACCAAATAATTCAGGATATAGGCTTGGATATACAAACTTGCGTCTTCCAATATACTGCCATTCATCGTAAATGCACTCCACCAGCCAGATATCTTCCCGTCATCCGTTAGGCAACACTGCAGAATTGTGCAAAATTAGTTGAAAGTCTTCTGCATAAATGAGCAGTTGCAACTACATTCTAACTGATAAAAATGAAATTTCATTCTGAGTGAATGCAAAAAATTCTCATCGATCATATTGTTTATTATTGAGTTTGTTATTTGCACTGCATTGATTTAATAACAACCAAAAGGCAATAGAAACCTAGAAAAGCATGGTAAACAACTATGTTACATGAACTCTTCTAAATATATAAAATACCCATGTTAGACACTCGATACTTGGGTAAGAGTATGGATGATGTAGCACCAAGAAGAAATTTTCTTCTTCACTTTTTTCTTCACTTTTTTCTATCTCCATTCTTCTTCTTGCTCTCCGGTTGTACGCCAAGCATCTTTAGTAATTCGAGTTTAATATGAGTATGCATAAAACTCTATATAATCCATGAAATGTTAGATGATACTTTCTATACACACCATTCTACATTGGAAAATTAAAAAAAGTATTCTAAATATGAATATTTTGTTGTCTCCAAGTGTATTTAGATATAAGAACTAGATGAACCTGACATTTACCCACATGCAATATCCATATCCAAGTCCATGTAACATAGGTAGACAAAAATAGATCAACTAAATTGCCAAAGAATATTGTTTTACCTCTGGAGACATGCTCTGATATTCTTTTGTCATAGTCGCAGATTTTCAGATTCTTCAGTATGAATCAGGATGGCCACAGCTAATCTCACCCTGCTTTTGGGACAATGCCAGCAACTTCTGCAACTAGGGTTCCTTGGAATCATGCTACTTCACTTTGTGTGGAAAACTGTGGAATCATTATGCAAACACAGGAAACAAGTAACAGGTGTAGAAAAATACCCCGATGGCATGAAATTTGGCCTCTGTTACAAAGTCAGCATAGCTTGCTCCGTTTTATTGTTGGGAACTCATATCATGATGTTGCTGACACTGCAAAATAGAAATGGAGCACAATGCAAAGCTGAAGTCACAGTTCTTTCATCAGAGATCATGCAAGTTATAATATGGGCAATTACATTGTTCGCACTATACCAGATTGCCAATAAAAAGTACATCAAATTCCCGTGGATTCTAAGAGCCTGGTGGGCTTGCAGCTTCTTGCTGTCTCTTGTCCACACAGCTCTTGATGCCCATTTCATTATTACAAACAACGAGCACCTCAGAGTACAAAATTTCGCTGAATTGCTTGGTCTTCTTGCATCCACCATCCTACTGGGTATTTCAATTCCAGGGAAGACGGGGGTTGTCTTCAACATCCCAAATGGCATCACAGACCCACTTCTCAATGGCAAAGATGAGAAGAATTCAGAAAGCACAAGGAACTGTCTATATGGAAAAGCTACTCTATTCCAACTCGTTACCTTCTCTTGGCTGAATCCGTTGTTTGCAGTTGGAGTAAAAAAACCCCTCAACCAGGATGAAGTCCCCGATGTTTACATCAGGGATTCTGCTCGATTTCTATCGCATGCCTTTGATGAAAACCTAAAACATGTCAAGGAAAGAGATGGAACCATAATGCCATCTATCTACAAGGCGATGTTTGTGTTTATTAGGAAGAAAGCAGCAATTAATGCATTTTTTGCAGTGATAAGTGCAGCAGCATCATATGTTGGCCCATACCTTATTGACGGCTTTGTGAATTTCCTAAACGAAAAGAAAACCCAAAGTTTAGCAAGTGGATACCTTATTGCACTAGGTTTTCTGGGTGCCAAAATAGTTGAGACGACAGCACAGAGACAATGGATTTTTGGGGCTCGCCAGCTAGGCCTTCGGCTGAGAGTTGCTCTGACATCTCAAATATACAAAAAGGGCCTCCTATTATCAAGCCAATCTCGCCAAAGCCGAACCAGTGGAGAGATCATCAACTACATGAGCGTGGATGTCCAACGAATCACAGACTTTGTCTGGTACTTGAACACTGTCTGGCAGTTGCCTATACAAATTTCCTTAGCTATCTTTATTTTACGCACTACTCTAGGACTAGGGTCACTGGTGGCATTAGCAACAACTTTGACAGTGATGGCTTTAAATATACCACTGACAAGAATTCAGAAAAGATACCAGTCTAAGATCATGGAAGCCAAGGATGAAAGAATGAAAGCCACTTCAGAAGTTCTCCGAAACATTAAGGTTCTCAAACTTCAAGCATGGGATAATCAATATCTTCACAAACTAGAAAGCCTGAGGAGAACAGAATACAATAGCATATGGAAGTCATTGAGATTGTCAGCAACAACAACTTTTATCTTCTGGGGAACACCAACACTTATTTCTGTGCTGACTTTTGGGGGATGTGTTTTAATGGGGATTCCACTAACAGCTGGGCGAGTCCTGTCTGCATTAGCAACATTCCGAATGTTACAAGACCCCATATTCAATCTACCTGATTTACTCTCTACAATTGCTCAGGGAAAAGTCTCAGCAGATAGAATAGCATCTTTCCTCCAAGAAGATGAAATTAAGTTGAATGCCATTGAATTTGTTCCAAAAGATCAAACAGAATTTGAAGTTGAAATCAATGGCGGAACATTTAGTTGGGACGCTGAATCAAGAAACCCAACTCTTGATGGAATACAGTTACAAGTGAAGAGGGGAATGAAGGTAGCAATTTGTGGCACGGTAGGATCAGGGAAGTCCAGTTTGCTCTCATGCGTATTAGGAGAGATGACAAAACTGTCAGGCACAGTGAAAATCAGCGGTACAAAGGCTTACGTTCCCCAGTCCCCATGGATACTTTCAGGGAATGTCAAAGATAATATTCTCTTTGGGAACCCATATGATAGCGCCAAGTATGACAGAACAATCAAAGCATGTGCTTTGATAAAGGATTTTGAGCTATTCTCTGCTGGTGACTTAACACAGATTGGAGAAAGAGGAATAAATATGAGTGGTGGACAGAAGCAAAGGATACAAATTGCTCGTGCAGTGTATCAGGATGCTGACATATATCTGCTTGATGACCCTTTCAGCGCCGTGGATGCCCATACGGGCTCACAACTCTTTGAGGTTAGTTTGTAGAATCTTATAACTAAAGATTGACAATTTGAAATGAGTATTTGAAATGAGTCTTTTCTACTTTAAGAACTAAGGTCATTCATTCTCTTAATGTGATTCAACAAACTTTGGTAACTTTGAGCACTGATTTCTCTATACTCTGTGCACAGGACTGCCTTATGGGGATTCTCAAGGAAAAGACTATACTTTATGTTACTCACCAAGTCGAGTTCCTTCCTGCAGCTGACCTCATTTTGGTATGCAATAAGCAACACAAATCTCCCTTTTCATATATTAGAACCATGATATTTTGTATTCTTAGCGTGGCCACAAAAGAAACATATTTATACAGTAAATTTAAAACCACAAGAATAAATTAGAGTCTTAAACAAAAAGCTGTACTTTCTGAAAAATAAAGTCACATTCTAAAACTATATGGCAAGCAATTTTCATATTGATCTAAATAAGAACTCTGTACATGATCAAATCATGTAAATATATTTAATGAAGATCTGGAGTAAAAATAAGGATATCTTCAGAATTATGGTGATTTTGGTGCGAAATTGATTATTGCAGTTTATATGAAAAGGTATCCCATTATAACTAAACAAAATTCTCTACAGGTGATGAAAAATGGAAGAATCGCACAAGCTGGAACATTTGATGAACTTATGAAACAGAATATTGGATTTGAGATTTTGGTTGGAGCTCATAGCCAAGCTCTAGAATCTGTCCTAACAGTCGAAAGTTCAAGTAGAGCATCTCAAAATGAAATACCTGATGATGAATCCAGTGCAGAACTTCTATACACTAAGCATGAGTCAGAGCAGAATCTGTGCGTAGTAGAAATAGCAGAAAACGATGCAAAATTGGTGAAGGATGAAGAGAGAGAGAAAGGAAGCATTGGAAAAGAAGTTTATTGGTCTTACCTGACAATTGTGAAGGGTGGCGCCTTAATTCCAATCATTGTTCTGGCCCAGATAACATTCCAAGTATTACAAATAGCAAGTAACTATTGGATGGCATCGGCTTGTCCAACCACAGGTGGCACTGAACTAATAACAGGGATGAATATCATTTTACTTGTTTATACACTTCTTGCTGTTGGAAGTTCACTTTGTGTGCTGGTTCGAGCCATGCTAGTGGCAGTAGCAGGAATTATGACATCACAAAAGCTCTTTACCAACATGCTGCGTAGTGTCCTACTTGCTCCGATGTCATTTTTTGATTCAACCCCAACTGGAAGAATCTTAAATCGGGTGAGCAACGTACAGCTATACTTAATTTTTTATTTTTTGATGAAATGACAAAGCGACAGGCATCAACATTGATATCTAGAGAAAAATAATAGGTTTTGGGTTTTGTTATATGAAAAACAGGAAAAACTTAAAAGCAATGAAGAATCATCGTCAAATGATAATTTGCATCTACAACTTGAAAAAGTAAAACTTAAAAGTTACTAACAAAAACATGTAAAAGCTGAAAATACTATCAATAGCATCAATTGAAACAGATCTTCACAAAACATCAATGTCTGAAATACAGATTACAAGAAAATAGGCATACGATATAGAAAGTGTTGAACTCAAATGTTGTGTTTGGTTCATTGGAATGAAGGTGGAACAACATGGAATGGTCATTCCTCAACCTTCCTATGGAATGACCATTCCCTTGTAATGGTAAATGATGAATACATTTGCAACTCATTTTCTATAATTTTTTAGTGAACCAAACATGAGAATGGACATTCCGATGGAGTGAACATTTCCACCTTTATTCCAGTGAACCAAACACTACCAAAATCACTAACAATGAAAATTTGCATCAGTTAATGGATAACAAAATTTCAAAGGACACATTCAACCAAAAAGCCATGCAGGAACATCAATGGCTACTAAAGTCATGGATCAAGAAAATTCAAATTCTTATAGACATTATTTCACCCATGAGAATCAAGAAACTTTCTTTCCTTTTCTTTTTTTTCTTTCTTTGATTCAGAATCAATAAATCACAAATTTACTATTACTAGTGTATTAAAGGTACCAGTGCCCCACATGAAGGTAAAAACTTTTTGAGGTATAGAAACTACACTACCTCAAGTCCTCCATTATTGTAATGCCAGAAACTGACCATTGCTTTCTGACTGCAGTCAAATTTGTCAGTCATACCTCCATCATAGACAGGATAACAAATATGTATAAATAAAAGCAAACGGCAAAAAGAACAAATGAAAAAGATAGTTTTGATTTTGCAGCTGTTAAGGTGAAGTTCCAGCTAATGATAAGTCTTGCTCATTCATTTTCACTAACATAAATCCCATAAATTTCAATACATTTGTTTCTTTTCAATACTTATATGTTGTGTTGTGTTCATAAAATAAATGAAAGCAAATAACAACTAGTTATCTTTATTCGCAGGCATCTACAGACCAAAGTGTAGTAGACTTGGAGATGGCAAACAGATTAGGTTGGTGCGCTTTCTCAATAATTCAGCTTTTGGGGACCATCGCTGTCATGTCACAGGTAGCATGGGAAGTATTTGCAATCTTCATTCCAGTAACAGCAATCTGCATATGGTACCAAGTAAGATACTTCTTCCAACATCTGTTTTTACCATCCAAATATAAATGGAAATCTCTGGAAAGCAAATAGTATTGGCAGAAATTCGCTTCTAGCGCTCATAATGTTTGAATATTCAAGTTCACTAGTAACAAATAGAGTCAACAATAACATTTCCATTATGAAAATAAGACAATAAAAGAGGGTTATTTCTTGACAACTTCTAGCACTAATTCAATAAAATTTTCAAAAAAGCAAATAAACTTCTTGCAGACCTTAAAGAGTAAAAACCTCACATTAAATGTCCCGAAAAGAAGTAATTAAAGAGTAAAAACAATCACTCATTTTGAGCTTTTCAAATGCCGCCCTTTATGATAGTTCTCATATGTTCACATTGATCTAATATTTTATTGGCAATAAATTCAGCGATATTACATACCAACTGCAAGAGAACTGGGCCGCTTATCAGGGATACAACTAGCTCCAATCCTCCACCACTTTGGAGAATCACTATCAGGAGCAGCAACAATCCGCGCTTTTGACCAAAAAGATCGCTTCATTGATAAAAATCTCAGCCTTATTGACAACCACTCAAGGTCATGGTTCCATAATGTGTCAGCAATGGAATGGCTCTCTTTCAGACTGAACCAGTTATCTAATTTTGTTTTTGCCTTCTCATTGGTTTTGCTTGTCACCCTGCCGGAAGGAATTATCAATCCCAGTGAGCATCATAAATTCTTATGAAATTTTTATTTTTTTGGGGTCACAAGGTTGATAGATTTTGTTGATGTGAGTTATGTAGAAAGTAGGAGTTTAGAATATTTTGCTTCCTTAGACAATTTTCCTTGGTATTAACAACCAAAGAGTGGGTGCTCCTCAAATGCACACACATTACATGTCTAGTTCAGAAGAACAAACACTTCTGTGAAGGAAGAGTGACATATCAGACACTTTTAAAAGTGTGTCCGACGCTTATTTAACATGTCTTAATTAAAAAATAGTCCTAATATCGGTCACTTTATCGACACTTTGGCGATACTTCACGGATACTTCCTTATGTGACAAATCCCTTCAGAACACAACTTAGGCACTCAAATGTGTTTTGAAATAATTATAAGATGAATACATCATATGTATAACAATGTTCTATAATTGTTTTGCATTCTTTAGAATATAATTGTTATGTGAATGGTATCTTGATATTTAAGTTATAAAATATATAACTTTTTTATGTAATTAGTGTTATGTTACATATTTTTCATTATTTTTTAATTTTGAATAAATTTTTCAGATATACGAAATATAATAAATTTGTAAAAAAATATAAAATTTTAATGTGTTCCAAGCGTGTCATGTCTTATATTTCTTTAAAATTGACGTGTCATATCGTATGTATGCGTCTGTGCTACTTAGGTTTATTCAGTATCCTATTTTCATATCAACAAACACAAAGTCATTCGCAGAGAAGTTAATAGGAATTGGATATTCTACAGGCATTGCAGGGTTGGCGGTAACATATGGAATTAATCTTAATGTCCAGCAAGCTTCAGTTATATGGAATATATGCAATGCAGAAAATAAAATGATATCAGTTGAAAGAATTTTTCAGTATTCAAAAATTCCCAGTGAAGCACCTTTGGTGATTGAAGATTGCAGACCACCAAATAACTGGCCAGATTTTGGAACAATTTGTTTCAGAAACTTGCAGGTTAGATTCTATAGCAAGGTGTTATATATTAAAACAAGGTCAGATGCTTTAAGTAGTGTTTTCATGTCAAAAGTTCGATAAATAATCTGAATAATTATAGAAAATTTAATATTTAAAAAGAAAATTCAGAATTTGGGAATCTCGTTTAAAATTCCATTCATCCTTCATAAGTTCCACTATATTACAGTTTCTAATCTTTCAAAAGCCTATTCACTTGTGAACATTTCCTGATGTGTATCCAATGCCTGCATTTTCAGATTCGTTATGCTGAGCATCTCCCATCAGTATTGAAACATATTACCTGCACATTTCCGGGAAGGAAGAAGGTTGGTGTTGTGGGAAGGACAGGGAGTGGGAAATCAACCCTCATACAGGCCATTTTCCGGATTGTTGAACCAAAAGAGGGGAGCATTATCATTGACGATGTCGATATTTCCAAGATAGGACTTCATGATTTGAGATCAAGGCTTAGCATCATACCACAGGACCCAACGATGTTTGAGGGTACAGTTAGAGGAAACCTTGACCCACTAGAGCAATACTCTGATAACAAAATATGGGAGGTAGATATTGGCCTTCTAAACATTACATCAGTTAGCTATAATCATACGAGCACAAATTTTTGCACTACATTTTTATGTTGTTATTAACTACTGCATTAGTCTACCTACTCAAGAAAAAAAGAATTTTTTTAAGAAAAATTATTACATTGGTCTGGCTACTACAGGAGCTCAGTTTAATGGCATGGCTCAATGACAATGATTAAATGATCAGGTAAAGTTTTGGCATGAAAATAGCTAGGAAGGGGAAAAGATGGACCTGTAGGCAATGTAGACAATGTGTCACCAATTTGCCACATTTCTACAAACAAACCGCAAATGACTGAGTGTACTACTTATGAATTATGATGCTTACTAACAAACTTGCAAAAGAGAACGATGCCTCAATGTGAATTCTCCGTTATTTCCATATAGTTAAAATTTAACTCGTTAACACTGAATAACTCTATAATCTTTCAGGTTCTCGACAAATGCCAACTGGGTGATCTAGTGCGGGCAAAGGAAGAGAAGCTAGATTCTACAGGTCAAATTCATCATTTAATTCTGTTATCCATAGTTCTAGTGTAAAGATTTGCTAGTGAAAATTGCTAATAAAACCTGGTCTCGCAGTGGTTGAAAATGGAGAAAATTGGAGTGTGGGCCAAAGGCAGTTAATCTGTCTTGGAAGAGCTTTGCTAAAGAAAGCACTATTCTTGTTCTAGATGAAGCAACAGCATCAGTTGATTCTGCAACTGACGGAGTGATACAAAAGATTATTAGTCAAGAGTTCAGAGATCGAACAATTGTCACAATAGCTCACAGAATCCACACCGTCATAGATAGTGATCTTGTATTGGTCCTTAGTGACGGTAAGTAAAATCTCTCTCTCTCTCTCACACACACACCTCCAAGTGTTCGATGAAAATTATTTATGAGTTAATTGACCTTATACTTGATTCTGAGGTTAATGAATGTAAGTGAAATTATTTCTCTGTGAGCAGGAAGAATAGCAGAGTTCGACACACCAGCGAAACTACTGGAAAGAGATGATTCTTTCTTCTCAAGATTGATAAAGGAGTACTCCATAAGATCACAAGGTTTCAATGGCTTGCCAAAGTTACATAACTGAATCTAATTCCCACAGTATTCAGATTAAAACTTGCAGGGCCATCCCATGTAAGAGAGATTATCAGCTAAAGGTGAGGCATCAGCAACACAAGAGATGAGTCAACTACCTGGAGTGAAGTAGCATCCATCTTAGTGGGGGTTCTACAATGAAGCCCCAAATCATTCTTCATTATGATTCAACATCTTTGAGGCTTCGATATTGATGATAAACAAAATAAAAAATAATAATAAAAAGAAAAGATACTCTTCATAAGTTTATATGAGATCTACTAAGATAATTGTTAGCGAACTTTCAGCATAAATTTTGCCTAGTAATTAAATTTACAATAAATTTGTGCAAACTACGCAGCATAGTTGCTTCAAAATGAGCCAAGAATGTCTTGAATTCTAAACTTTTAGAGGTTTTGTTATGACATTGTGGAAAGTAAACTTCTTGGTCAGTTGTAAATCATTAATTAAAAATTCCTAAATATTATACAAGCCTATTGCATAATTTTAGTAGCAATCAATAGAGTACTAATAAGCTCACAAAGCCTTTGGCCATTTATATGCTTCAATTCTTCAGGTGATATATTTCTACACAAATATTTCACTGGCAGCCTATCATGTTGTTTAAACAAATGAATTCTATAATTTTGCCTTTGTTTCACTTGGTTGTGCATTGATTTACTTTTTATGTTACAGTAAATTTGGCACGAAAAGATAGAGCATTAATGCATGAACAACCTTATTGTGAAAATAATTATCATGCCATACTACCATTGCGCAAAATACAAAGATAATAATCAAGGACATATATAACCGGGAAGTTCACCTGAACGTGCTTGCACGCCATCAGGATTCACGCCCGACAATCATTGCTAATATCACAACCAAATGACCTAGCAATCCAAGACAAGCTTAAAACAAATTAATATATACATAAAGCAATAGATTCGCATTAGTTACCCGGTACAAAAGTATCTATGACATAAAATGGAAAGTCACAGTTCCACAATTAGAATGAAAATAAAAGTTCCCAAACAATGTAGATTCAGAACAGATATAACAGAACCATTACAATATAAATATGGTATGTTTCCACTCTTATGCAATTTTAAACATGAATAAAGTAATTTTTAAAGTGGATAATTTGAATACCAGGACACCCCCAAACAGATCAATTGAGACAGGAAAAGAAAACAATTTCGACAATTTCGAATAATTTTCTCATTTCATGATGAGAAAAATAGGGTTTGCAGATAATATATAGAACAAATCAATCTACCAACAGGAATGCAAACAACAAAAAACTTTGATGCTACATCCAAAGCTCATCCATTTCTAACTCAAAAGCCTCAAAACTATACATTATCAATTAATCCAAAAGAACAACAAACAATAATGTTGTGTTTGGTTTCATAGATTTGGAAAGGGACTAACACATTTTGACTTTCCCTTTTCAAATCTCTTCCAAAATCCATAAACCAAACTCATCCTAAACCTTCTTTGACGTAGTAATCAAACAAATATAGAACATCGATAAAGCCTCCTATATAGCGCTTGAGATGGTGTGATTTGAATATTTTTTTTTCTTTTCCTTGAATGCGAAACCACAATCTTGGGGGTCTGGATGCTCTAGAGTGAAATTTGTAGAGTGATCCTCTCAATTGTCGATCCAATGGCTGACAATAAATGAGTAAATGTATTTTTTTGTTTGCTGAAGCCTGAAATAGTTCTTTGGAAATAAATTTTTTGAATGTGATTTTAGTGAGGGAAATAGTAAAATAATTATAATTTTGATGATATTTTTATTATTTTAATTTATTTTATTTTTTATTACTATTTTAGTTCATAAAGCCTCTTTCCAAACACTCTTTTTGTGTGAGATATTCAATTTTTCTTTTACCTTTTGTAAGAAAAAATGACATCGTTTTATACTTGTTGTCAACTGTTGAATCAACACTCCGAGAATGACACTACAAATTTCACTCTAACATTGTATTTAGTCGGGAGATTTGAAAAAAAAAATTTAAAAAGTAAAATAAAAAAAATTTGTGAAATTAGGTGAAATGTAAATATATTTTATTTATATTTCACCTAACTTTTCATTTTTCTTTTCAAATCATTTTGCAAATCTTTCAATCAAATAGAACAACCCTGTTTGGAAGGTGATATTTTATCCTTTTCAAGCTAAAATTTACAAAAAGACAAAATATGTTAAAATAGTCAGTAAGATAAAGGCTTATTTTGGGAAGATGGTAAAAAGTGATTTTTTGGCTTTTAACCAAGCTTTTTGGGAGTGATTTGGGAAGTTGGTAAAAAGTTTTTTTTTTTTGAATTAATATTTATTTATGGTGTCATATCACACCAAAATAACTAAAATAACCTCACCAAACTTAAAAAAATTACATTTGACCCAAACCCATAAGATGTTAATATTAAGGGTAATTATGTAATTTCCTAACCTACTTTTTCTACTTGCCAAATGAGCCGAAAAACGCAACTATGCGTTTTGCTCCAAAACGCCAACCTAGCGTTTTCAACCTTTCCCAAAAGAGCCCAAAATGTCACATCAAATCCATAATCATTCTACTTTTTCTCTCATAAACATCACATCTAATTATAAAAAAATTCAATCACAAGGGTGGAATGGATGCCGTGAAGTGCGAAGTACGGTTGTCAACATCAAACGATGAGGGTGTATAGTAAGGTGATCATGAAATATAATGAAATATAGATCCCATTACGAGTAATGTTAGGGATCATGAAAAAAAATATTATGAAGATAATCATGAAAAATTATTTATCTTTTGATTATTTATACAATAAAACACCACACACTAATCAAGAGATGAAAAATCTTCATGATAGATTTCATGATCCCTAATATTATTGGGAATGAATAATATTAAGAATCATGAAAAAATATAATAAAATATTTCATAAAGATTTTATAAGACTCCATTATGAGAATAGTATTAGGAATACATAAGATTTCATGAAATAAAGGTGAATATTACATAATGTGAGATCTATATATAAGACTCACTCTGTTGTTACACATCTTTATTTCATTATATGAAATACTTATGTGTTTCTAATACTCCTCTCATAATATGATAGGGGCGATGATAGTGAATGTAATTGTCAAATCTATGGATTTAAGATTTTCACGTTTCTCAAAAAAAATAATAATAAATAAATAAATTGATTTAAGATTTTCTCAAACATATATATTGGAAATATTTATAAAATGAGACTGTTAACTTTTGTACAAAATTTAAGAATTTTCTTTTCTCTAAACCTAACATTTATTCACATTGTGTACGTTGCTTTATAACTCATTTGTTAAAAAACAATATCACTTTGTTTGGTTTGAATTTTTTAAAAATAATTTTTAAAAAATTTTACTTTTTTATTTTTTGTAATTTTTTTTTTTAATTTTACTGAATTTTTTTTAATATTTTCAGAAATTTTTTTAATTTTTAGATACACCTAACATAAATATACTTAAAAAGTATAATTTTTGTAAATTTTTTTTTTTAAAAAAATTTCACTAAATATCAAAAATATGAAAATTTTAGGCACATCTAAGTAAGATGCATCTAAAAAAGTAAAAAAAAAAATGTTTAAAATTTAAAAAATATTTACTAAAAATAAAAAAAAATACGAAAAACAAAAAACTCACTTTTTAAAAAACTTAATTCAAAAAACTCAAACCAAACATACTAATTGTAATTTAATTGCATTACATTGGAAAAAGGCAAACAATGTTAAATAATAATAATAATAATAATAATAATAATAATAATAATAATAATAATCAGCTTGTTTAGTTCTAGTTTTTAGAAAATAATTTTCGAAAAATTTTACTTTTTTATTTTTTGTATTTTAATATTTTCAATGAATTTTTTTAATATTTTAAGCAAATTTTTTTAATTTTTAGACACACCTAACATAAATAAACTCAAAAAGCATAATATTTGTGAAAAAAAACTCTTTAAAAAATACACTAAATTCCAAAAAATATAAAAAAAATACAAAAATTCAGTATAGTTTCATATTTTTGTGTATTTATTAAAATCTTAAAATATTTTTTTTACAAATATTTTACTATTTAGATACATCTAAGTAAAGTGTATCTAGAAAAATTAAAAAAAAAATTGATTCTAATTTAAAAAATATTCACTAAAAATAAAAAAACATGAAAAATAAAAAGGAAAATTTACCCATAAGTCCTAGTTTCTGAAAAGTTAAATCATTTAGTCCTAAAAATTTTCTTATGCTCCATTTAGTCTCATTTGCACATCAATCTAATGTTCGAAACATTAATATGATGTTCGAAATCTAATGTTCGAAACATTAATCTGATGTTTGAAACATTGTAATGGGACCTTTCAGTCTACAAGAAAATTTTTAGGACTAAACAGTGTATAAGTTATTAATTTGGGATTTATAGGTGCATTCCCCAAATAAAAAATTTAATTTTTAAAAAATTAAGTTCAAAAAATTGAAATCAAACACATTGAATGAAGGCAACACACACACAAAAAAAAAAAAAAAGGAAAAAAAAAAAAAAAAAAGAAAAGAAAAAGAAAACATTGACTAAAAAAATTGTACTTAAAAAATATGGTCTAATGAATGGGGCTTTTCATGGACAATGATTAAGGAGTACGTCAACACATCAACTGGTTCACAATCAACAGTTCTATTCAACTATGATATGACCCCAGTACGAGGATATGCACCAATCTCTTTGGTAGAACTTATAAAATTATTTATAGTATTATTTTATTTCAACACTACAATTGCTATTAATCATTTACAAGATAAAAATAATTTAGATAAGTCCAAAAAAAATTAATTAAAAAATAAAATAGTTCAAATTTTTATTTTTTGATTTTCACTTTCAACTTGTTGGAAACTATATCATTAATCCATAATGTGATCCATGGGATTGTGATCTCCTTTGGATTATGATTGTCCTTCACAGCTTCAACATTATTATGTAGGATTTGTGGGCCAAATCCTTTATAATCGGAATAAGGTACAATAAAACCCTCAAAACTATTATTTATTTATATTTTATTATCTTTAATTTTAAAACTCAATAGTTAGTTTCCGTTTGGGAAGATCTTTTTTAGCTATTTTAGTCATAAAAGACAAAATAAGTTATTTTAGCCACAAGAAACAAAGCATCACATTCAATCCATAATCATTACACTCTTCTTTCACAAAAAAAGTCAAAAAAGCCAAAAAATCAAAAAGTCTTTTCCAAACCAAGCTTTTTAGCCTAAACTAAAATAGTTAAAAAAGTCAAAAAGTCAACCCACTTCCGAAACGAAACCTTAGCTACCATAAATATTGTTTTGTTACAATTAATTCCTTTATATTAGAATTTTATTAAGAATTTACATAAAATTAGATCGTATGTAAATCACATAACACATTTACTGAATTTTTAAGGCAATAATGTCATTATTTGGTGATCTAAAGGAGACAAGGTGCAAATGAGATCACTAATTATTGCCCTAAAAAAATTAATAACAGGTATTATTACCCTAAAAATTAATAACAGATATTATTATCCTAAAAGTTCAATAAGTGTGTCGTGTTCTTCATGCTACATGCATGATTTATAGTTTATTGACAAAAATGTCCTTTTTATTCTTTACAATTTAAAATTTCATAACTTTTTATGTAAAATCGATTTTTGATAAAAGCACAGTTTTTATAATTTTTTAGTTGAGATCCAACAAACAATATCTATGTTGATTATAAAATTCTGAGAAACTGAGTTTTCTAAAAATACTTTTCAGAAAATTTTACTTTTTGATTTTTCGTATTTTTTTTGTTTTTACTTAATTTTTTTAATATTTTAAGCAATTTTTTTTAATTTTTAGATACACCTAACATAAATACACTTAAAAAGTATAATTTTTGTGAATTTGTTTTTAAAAAAAATTCACTAAATACCAAAAATACGAAAATTTAGTACATTTTTCATATTTTTGTATATTTATTAATTTTTTGAAATATTTTTTCACAAATATTTTACTTTTTAGGCACATCTAAGTAAGATGTATCTAAAAAAGTAAAAAAAAATGCTTAAAATTTAAAAAATATTCACTAAAAATAAAAAATACGAAAAACAAAAAATTCACTTTTCAAAAAACTTAATTTAAAAAATTTAAACCAAACACACTAATTGTAATTTAATTGCATTACATTGGAAAAGGCAATCAATGTTAAAAAAATAATAATAATAATAATAATAATAATAATAATAATAATAATAATAATAATCAGCTTGTTTAGATCTAGTTTTCAGAAAATTCTGTTTTTTATTGTTTGTATTTTAATGTTTTCAATGAATTTTTTATTATTTTAAACAATTTTTAAAAAATTTTAAACACACCTAACATAAATAAACTCAAAAAGCATAATATTTGTGAAAAAAAAAATTATTTAAAAAATATACTAAATACCAAAAAATAAAAAAAAATTATAAAGATTCAGTACAGTTTCATATTTTTGTGTATTTATTAAAATTTTAAAATATTTTTTTTACAAATATTTTACTATTTAGATACATCTAAATAAGGTGTATTAGAAAAGTAAAAAAAAAAAATTTCTTATAATTAAAAAAATATTCACTAAAAATAAAAAAACACGAAAATAAAAATTCAATTTTTAAAAAACTAAATTAAAAAAACTGAAATCAAACACATTAAAAAATAAAAAAAAATGACTCAAAAAATTGTACTTCAAAAATATGATCCAGTAAATGGGGCTTTTCATGGACAATGATTAAGGAGTACGTTAACACATCAACTGGTTCACAATCAACAGTCCTATTCAACTATGATATGACCCCAACACAAAGACATGCACCAATCTCTTTGGTATAACTTATAAAATTATTTATAGTATTATTTTATTTCAATACTACAATTGCTATTAATCATTTATAAGATAAAAATAATTTAAATAAATCAAAAAAAATTAATTAAAATATAAAATAGTTCAAATTTTTATTTTTTGATTAACTACATCAATTAATCCATAATGTGATCCATGGATTGTGATCTCCTTTGGACTATGATTGTCCTTCACAGCTTCAACATTGTGGGTGTTTGGGAAGTGAGTTTTTATGTAGATTTTAGTAGATGTAAGTTTTTACGAGATAAAAAATTTTTAGTGTTTGGGAAGATAGTTGAGTTTTTATGTGGTTGGATGTGATGTTTGTGAAAGAAAAAGTGAAATGATTATGGGGTTGGATGTGATATTTTGTTTGGATGTGTTTTTTTTGGTTTTGCAAACTTTTGTCTTTTAGTGGTTTTTGAGATAAAAAAATTGGGATGTTGCTTCCAAACACCACCATTATTATGTAGGATTTGTGGGCCAAATCCTTTATAATCGGAGTAAAGTACAATAAAACCCTCAAAATTATGATTTATTTATATTTTGTTATCTTTAATTTTAAAACTCAACCGTTAACTACCATAAAATATTATTTTGTTATAATTAATTTCTTTATATTAGAATTTTATTAAGAATTTACATAAAATCAGATCGTATGTAAATCACATAACACATTTATTAAATTTTTAAGGCAATAATGTCATTATTTGGTGATCTAAAAGAGACAAGGTGCAAATGAGATCACTAATTATTGCCCTAAAAAAATTAATAACAGGTATTATTACCCTGAAAATTAATAACGGATATTATTATTCTAAAAGTTCAATAAGTGTGTCATGTATTTCATGCTACATGCATGATTTATACTTTATTGACAAAAATGTCCTTTTTATTCTTTAAAATTTAACATTTCATAACTTTTTATGTAAAATCGATTTTTGATAAAATCATGGTTTTTATAATTTTTTAGTCGAGATCTAACAAACAATATCTATGTTGACTATAAAATTCTGAGAAAAAATGACAAACAAATTTTCCTATCTAAGCTAATATTAATATAGTAAAATTTAACTCTAGTTAACTTGAATAGTAAAATTTATTGTTTGAAATTAACATTTAAACAATAAAAACTAGAATAAATTTCATATCAATGTAAAACTTAAAAGTAATTATCAATAAGTGATAAAGTTTATAAATATTAATAATTAAAATCATAAGTTTTTTCATAAATATATAATAATTTCTCATTACACTGTTATATACCATCATCAAGCACAAAATTTGTCAAAATAGTAAAATTGTAATATTAACAGAATAAAAGTTTACTGTATTAATCTTAGTTTAAATTGTAAAACAGCGGAAAAAAAAATTATGGAAAAATTATAAAAAAAAATTATAAAATTTGACCATTGTGACAAAATAAATTCTAAATTTTTAAATTTACTTTCAATCTAAATTATTTTTCTATTTTCATTAAGTAAAATTTACCTAAAAAAAAATATTTTAGTCATTAATCTTAACATAGGTATACATAAAATGTTTAAATATTATTTTTCATTGAGTTTTATAACTGAAATATTTTTTTTTGTCAGTTTTATTTAATAAAAATAGGCAAATAATTTATATTGAAAATAAATCAAAATATTAGTATTTAAATTGATAAAATTAAAAACTCAAGGTTTATTTTGTTACAAATGTCAAATCTTAGAATTTTTTTCTAATTTTATTTTTTTAATATTTAAGATAAAGACCTATGGGGAAAAAAAACTTTTTTCATCTTTAATAAAATTTGAATGCACTACAAAAAATAACCCCATTGAAAAACTTTAATCTTACACCAAGTTAACATACCCATCACCCATGTAACTATGATGTGAAAGTAGATATGCAATTACATGTATATGTACTGTAATGGTAAGATACACACCTTCAAAAGTGTGTATATCATATCCAAGTTTTAACATTTGGAGGATGTGTATCATAAAATTTCTCATATATATCCAACTCTAGTACTATGCATAACCATATAGTTCACATTGATTGTTAAGTTATATCTTACTGGGATAAGTTCTCCGTCATACCTCATCTTTTCATACCTCTCCATACTCCTTTTATGGGTTTCAATTCAAATCTGCACTGATAATCGAATCATCTATCTCATAGGCCCCGCAATGAAAATCATCCATGTAAAAAATTAGCTTTATCAAACTACTACAAATACAACAACAAATCGCATTTTATTTTATAAAATGGATGGTTTAAATTTAATTATATTTACAGTTCATTTTATAAAATAAAATGTAATTTATTTTTGTATTTATAGTTGTCTAATGAAATTGATTTTTTTGTATGAATGACCTTTATTATAGAGCCTACGAGATAGGCATTTTAGATTGTCGATATGAGTCTGAATTAAAATTTACAAAAATAATATAAAGAGATATAAAAAGATGAGATATGGAGGAAGCGTATCCCTATCTTACCCTAGTCCTATGCATAACCATCACAACTCACATTGAAAAACCATTGACGAATCACACTGGATTTATAAAATTTTAGAAGAAAATTTTAGTGAAAATCCATTAAAATTATGCCAACGTAATCCACGTTATTGTAGTTTGAAATTAAAAGACCCTAATGTTATTATTAGAGTAAGACCAATGATCTATACTAGACAAGATATAGATGAATTTGATATTCAACTCCAGGAACTTTTAGATAAAAAGTTAAGCGAAGAAACTAGAAGCTCTTACTCTAGTCCAGCTTTTATAGTAAGAAACCATACTGAAATTAAAAGAGGAAAAGTCCCGAATGGTAGTTAACTATAAACGACTAAATGAAAATTTAGATTTTTGATGGATATTTTATTTCACAAAAAGATATTTTGATTAACTTAACCAAATGATCAAAAATCTTTAGTAAATTTGATTGTAAAAGTGGATTTTGGCAAATTCAATTGACTGAAGAGTCAAAAAAATTGACAGCTTTCAGTACACCTAGAGGACACTACCACTGAAATATTATGCCTTTTGGGTTAAATATAGCACCACAGGTATTTCAAAGGTGGATGGATACAATTTTTAAAGATATTAAAGATTGTTGTGTAGTTTATATTGATTATATACTTATCTTCTCTAAAACCAAGGAGGAGTATAAGAAACATTTAAAATTACTTTGTGAAAAATTCCAAAAATATGGAATTATTTTGCCTCCAAAAAAGATTGAATTAGAAAAAAAAATCAATTGAATTTTTGGGAATAATTTTAGACCAGAAATGTTTAAAATTATAGGAACATATTTTGTCAAAAGTACGAGATTTTCCTAATACTCTTAAAAATATAACACAATTACAGAGTTTATTAGGCATTTTAAATTATGGACGAAATTTTATCAAAAATCTTTCAAAAATCGAAATTCCTTGGTTAATCAAATTAAGGGAAAATGTTATTTTTGAATGGACATCAGAAAATGTTGCTTTAATTAAACAAATTAAAGAAAATGTTAAAACTTTACCAGATGTTTATCTTCCTAAAACAGGTGATAAATTAATTTTAAAAACAGATACCTCAGAAGTATGCTGGGGATATGTTCTTAAAGCAATACCAAGTAATTTATGGCATAATAAAGAGAGACCTTTATCTGAAAATGGGATTAGACCAAGAAAAAATCCAATATCCATAAAATTACAAAAAGAAGAATTAATTTGTGGATATAATTCTGGAACATTTAAACCAAATGAACAGAAATATATTATTTTTGAAAAAGAATTACTTGCAATAAAATTGGCAGTAAAAAGTTTTTATATTTACTTAATCCCAGAAAATTTTATTGTACACACTGATAATAAGGCAGTAAGAGATTTCTTGATCAATAAAAAACCTATTAAACAAGGAAGGAGATTAGTCTGGTATAATAAAATTTTTAAATATACTTTTGAGGTAGAACATCTTCAAGGTACTAACAATTTTCATGCAGATTTTCTTAGTAGGAATTGTTTCAGAAAATTAAATTGCTAAACAAGTAATTTTAATTTTTGCAGAAGACCTCTAGACTAAGAGGAAACAATGGACAAGGGTAAACAACCCGCTCAAGGAGATTGGATGACAATTGTTAAAAAAGCAATCCCCAGACATGAAAAAGTTTATGTTGTGTTTGCAGGAAAACAACCTAGAATTTACATAGAATTGAATGATTGCAAAATGCAAGTTTGGAAATTTTCAAGAGCAAGCTATAAAGCATATGATAGCATGACCAAAGCTAAAAAAGCTTTTTACAGTGCACCAGCTATGCATGTTTATCAAATGAATTTTTGTCAAATGGGAACTAACCCAATTCCAACTAATATTCAGACATCTAAACCAGATGAATCTGAAATAAAAGATTTTTTCAACCCTGGTATATCCAGAGAAATTTATACAGAACTCAATGGAGTTTGGAAAACTCACATTGTAGATAACAAAGTGAAATTTCGAAAACACACGGGAGTTCTGGCCAACAAATTAGCTGAGCAAATAGCTAAATTAAAAGACTTGCAAAATCTTTGTTTCAATATCCTTAAACAAATGAATTGGAATGAAGATTTTAATTTTGAAAAAATAAAAAATTTTCTTCAACTATCAGACCTCATATCAAATGAGTTTTCTGATCCAGTTTTTGAACAAATAAAAAGAATTTGTCTTTTTGAAAAAGCAAAAACTTTACTCCCAAAAGAAATTTTCTGTTAATCAAAAATTGAGTTGAGGATTATCGTGATAAGGTTAGACAAATCTTAGAATGATCTTATGATAAATTAAATTTTAAAGATGGAATTTTCAAAATAACCATCATGGCAAATCATGACATGTAGTATTTTGAAGATATAGATTAGGGAATAACTAATCGAGTTATTTCCTAAATTTTAGATCCAATCCAATGGGTAGAATATCCAATGATCATCAAAGCAATGATCTCATGGGTAGTAAAAGCTTCCGATGGAGTAAATATTTTACTTTCTGGATCTCCAGCACCGTTAGTTGGCGGGAACGAGAACATTTTTTCCAACCATACAAGATTTGATATCTTAAAGAAACTGAAGATTTTGAATTTGAAGATGATTATTTAGATGAAGATCGCTAGAGAGAGCGATTGGAAAATATTCAAAAACTCTCTTTGACAGAATATTGGATAGACAGTTTAATATCTGTTTCACAGGCAGCATCCAATATCCATGGCTCAGCAAAATTGCCATTCATGGTCACAAATGGTAGAATACTATTTGTAACCCATTTTCTTATAACATATTAAAGGTCTCCCACACAAATTAATAACGCTCTTGACATGTTATTAAATCTCAAAAAGATAAATAATTTGGATCTTCCATTAGAATTAGTCATGACAGCAGATGATGTAGAACATTTTCGAAATGAGCAATACAGTCAGGATCCTGATTCCCCTCCATCAGAGACTGATGAAGAATATCACAATCTCATCAACAGGATGGAAGCATAGGGGACCCCACTATCAAATGCAGATGTCTCCTGATCAACTCCACCTTATCCCGGACATGTGGAGCAACCTGCATTATTAGGCAGAAAGTAGTTAGACAAATCCTTTCAGTCGATGCTACAAGACAGAAAAGATTAGCCAAATCTTATTTGTTTCAGTCTATCCCTTTGAAAACCGAGAAGGGTAGACGGTGTATATAATTGTAGTGTTAGAATATTACTAATAATGGTAGGTTTTTATTTATTGTTGTCAAGACTTTTTTGATATTGTATTTATTTTTTGTAGAACTTTTGTCTAAGCCTATGTCTAGGCTTATAGCCTTTGGTAGAAAGGTGCAAAATTTTGGACGTATTGGTGTGCTAATTTTCTACAATGTAATAATGTTAGGAGACTGGAATGACTTTATGGTTTTGTTTGTATATATAAGATGTATTCTATAAATTGGCTTTCAAGCCAACATAATAAACAATGTAAATTCTCTCCATCTTCATTGCCTAAACTTCTCTTTTCGTCTCTAACTCCATAACTCTATCATAAAATAATTGTAGAAAGCTCCTTTCCTTTTTGGTTTGTAATTTGTATCAAAGTTTAGTGAAGAGCTTTTAAAAGCAAAATCAAGCTATGTAAGTATTTCTATCTATGTATAAATTTTGATATATATAAATGTGTATGGTGTGCTTAATGATATATAAAAAAAAAAAAAATTAACCAGAAAAATATTCAGTGTGTTTGGTTTGAGTTTTCTGGATTAAGTTTTTTGAAAATTGAGTTTTTTGATTTTCGTATTCTTTTGTTTTTAGTGAATATTTTTTAAATTTTAAACATTTTTTTTTTACTTTTTTAGATGCACCTTAGTTAGAGGTATCTAAAAAGTAAAAAATTTGTGAAAAAATATTTTAAAAAATTAATAAATATGTAGAAATACAAAAAATGTACTGAATTCTTGTATTTTTTTTTGTAGTTTTGGTATTTAGTGAATTTTTAAAAGATTTTTTTTATAATTTTTTTACTTTTTAGGTGTATTTATGTTAGGTGTGTTTAAAAAGTAAAAAAATTGCTTAAAATATTAAAAAAAATTCAATAAAAACAAAAAAACACGGAAAATAAGAAAGTATAATTTTCTGAAAAGTGTTTTGGAAAACTGGTAACCAAGCACAGTGATTATTAGTCCAGTTTAGTCTTTAATTGTGCATCCTTTGTATTTTATATCTTCATAATTATTTGTTTCATCTATAGTTGTTGTAAAACCTATATGCTTAATATATGTCAAAACCCATATATTCATTAAGATCTTTTGACTAGTGGCCATAATTAGGCATTTTTAAGTCTTTAAGATCATAAAGAGAGATTTTAGGCACCAGATTATACACTAGGAGGGTCTTAGGTACCAACAACAATCTATAATAGCAATTAACCCTGAAGAATATGCTTTGGAAATACAAAAAATAATGTTAATAATAAATATGACCATAGTTTGCATATTACTAAAGAATCTGTAAATATAAATAGTGTGTGTTCCAGTTTAAATAATATTACGGATCTTATGTGTTCTTAGTTTTCTAAATTAGATAAAAATGAAAAAATAAATCAAAATTACCTAGAAACCAAAGTTGAGTCTATAGAATCTAAAATAGACAATTTTGGTTCTATAATAAATATTGACTTAAACAAAGAAGCAAAAAACCAAATAAACAATTTGGTGACAAAATTAGAATCAATATCCTTCATAAACAATGATTGAATGAATAGTTCAGGAGATAATTCCATTTCTAGGCTATTTTATGGTACAAAAGATATTATGGTACTTCAAACCAATACTATAATAGGACTGAATATGAAAATATTGTTGAAATATTGGATTATTGGAGAAAATTATTTAAAGACCCAGATTTAGATATTGATGAAAGAAATAGTCTACTAGATCAGATAAGAGAAACTTATCTAGAACATGACGCCCTTTTACGGCACTTTAATTATGATATTAATATGTCAACTAACGATGATAATAGCCAATCATCCTCATCTGAAGAAACATTAGATCAAGTTATTTTACCAGAAATAAATAAAGGAAAAAGAAAGGCAGAAGAGCCAATTGATCCCGAATTATTTGGCACATGGGGAGATGGAGAAAATTTTGACTTTATTCAAACAAATGAAGTTAAAAATGATACTAACATTGGAAGTACCTCCAATCCTACACCTGAGCCAGTAATATCTAGAAAAGATAATAATCATAAGTATCCAATAGCTCAAAATGGTACTTATTTAGACTTGTCTCATGTTCCATTTAAGGATTAGCCACAAGTAATTGATGATTGGGTACAATCCTTGTCCATCATTATTACCAATTATAAAAATAGTTGGTCAAAGGGAAAAATTCCTTGATTATATTGCAGTAACTCTCCAAGTTGATGTGTTGCAATGGTTTAGACAGTGGGAAAAATCTGAAATTGGAAAAAGTCAAAAAACGGCTTTGTTGGCAAATTTTCTCACACTTGACACAATTTTAACTGAGTTTGCAAAAATCATAAAAGAAAATTTATGTGGTTTTGTAGGAGATACTAATTTGCAAACAGATGCAAATTATATTTTGACTAAATTAGAATTATGTAATATTTGTCTCTTTGAAAACTATGTTTAAACTTTTAAAAAATATTATTATCTTATTGATCTACCAGCAAATCAACCCTTATTAGATCAATTTTTCCATAAACTCCCTAATCCATGGGATAAGTTATGTATTAAAACATATCCTGATTTTCTCAAACAAATGGGGAAGGAAGAATATAATAATCTTGGTTTTCGCATTAATTACGTTCTAAGACTGATAGCAGATCGGTGTCTAGAAGCAAAGACGAAAAAATAAATAAAAAATCGAATTTCCAATTCACAATACGGTAAAAAATGTTGTGATAAAATTCTGAAAGAAAATTGAAAAATTGGTTGTAATACATTTCCTAAGCGAAAAAGATTTTCCAAAAAAACGCAGAAAATATAAATGGAAACCTTGGAAAAAGAACAAAACTTTTTCAAACAAGAAAAAGTATATTCGAAAAAGAAACCAACAAGTGTTTCAAAAAAGAAGACTTGTAAATGTTACATTTATAATGAAGAAGGTCACTATGCACCCGAATACCCAAAAAGGGGAAAAAGTGCAAAAAAAATGATCAAAGTTCTTGAAGAACAAGATTTTGAAATAATATATGGCAAAGAAATTTCTAGTGATGAAGAAAGTTTAGATGAAGAACTAATCTTCATGGTGACTAATATTAATAGTCAAGAAATATCTCAAGAAGAATTATAGGTAATTCGACTTGGAGATGTCATCGGAGAAGAAAAAACTTTTACCAACAAAGAATTAGCAAAATTCGAAAAAATGCAAGAAATTGTTGTTTCAGAAATTTATAAACTTTCAAAATTTAACTTTTTTTCAGCAAGAGTGTTTTAACAATACAGTGGTAACACTCAAGCAAAATGGTCAGAAGAAGGAAATATTGATATTCTTTTTTTTGATAAGAAAAAGGTTGCAAGATGGAAAAAGAAATATCTTGAAATTCAATATATTCATATTGGATTAATTCAAGTAACCATAACAGCCTTATTTCACCAAGGAATAGATACTCCTATTTTGGCAGTGATTTTTGATAAAAGATTTTTCAACCCAATGAAAGCAATCATTAGAGGAATTCAATCTAATTTAGCTAATGGTGTAGTTTGGTTTAATGTTAGACCAAATTTCTTTATTTCCATAAATGATCCTAATCTTGAAGACACAGTTAGAATAAAAATTAAAACACAAGGATTAGGAATGAAATCAAATTTTCATGATTTGGCTATTCGTTGGAAAATAATTTACGAATTAACCAAATTTCCTGAAACAAAAACAAGATCAAACGATAATAAAATCGTTGAAATCTTTGAACCAAGATCATTTGACACGGTAATATAACCTCGTCTAATGAATTGGAGCGATTTAGAAGTCCCTCGACAATGGTTAATCCATTACCTAGTAGGACAAGGAGAATCTTCTAAAACAAAAAATCTTGCACAATTACAAATGCAAGCATCAGGAAAAAATTTATATATTGAAAATACAGTTCCAAAAATTAAAAGATCAACTTCTGTATTTGAAAAAGATTTTCCTAACAAATCATTTTCAAAATTAAGCATTGGAGAATCGAGTAACAATTCTAATCAAGAATCTATTATTTCAAACAGTATTCAAATTCCTATTTTTCCAGGAACAAGAAAACAAATTGAACATATTAAGTCTGCATATATGTATCATTTTCAAACAAAAAATGATGATATTATTTTTTCTCCTAGCCACGGAAAAAGAAGACACACATATGTATTGAAAACATTTAGCCTGCGTTTGGTTGTGTTTTGTAAATGTGATTTGAGAGTATGAGTTGTATTTTGAGTTTGTGTGTTGTAGAATTATTATTTGAGTGTAGAAAATTTGTTTGGTAAAGAGTTTTGAAAATAGTTTTGGAAAAGAGGTTTGATTTGAGTGGGGAATTATTGATGTGACATTTGATATGTGATACAAAAATTTACAACTCATAACTAAACATACAACTCAAAATTATTTTAAAGCACATAAAAAATTTAAAAAATTTTAGAAAATATTTTTCCCAATTATATAAGTCAATTGAAAAAAAAAAAAAAAATCTGTATTCAGAGGACATCCGGGTGGACATCCCCTAGGACATCCAGGCGGACGACCCATGGGACATCCCGGCTGTCTTCCCCGTTTGCAAAATTTTCACAAAACAACGGCTGATGCATAGAGCTCTCTGCAGAGCTCGTGAAAATTGATTTCAAAACCATAACCAAACATCATACTGAAACACACGCGAAGAAAATTGATTACAAATCACAACCAAACAAAGCCTTAATTTTGCAGGTTATAAACCCTATAGCCTCAGTGTTCTCATAGACACATGCGCCACAATCAGCTCATGTAAATGAAATGCCATACCAAAACAAAAATGGACATTAATGAAATATCCAATTTTGGTTACTAGAATTGATGGCAACCATACTTCCATACAATTCAAGGCTAAAAATATAGCTATTTGGTTAAATGATAGCAAGTTCATTGTACAAAAAATTCTATGTTTTCCTTATATGCATGGCGATTTCCTTCTTGGAAATAATTTTATATAAAAATACCTTCCAATGTGTAGACACCCCATTTTTGACCGCCCTCAAGACTTGGGCATTACTGATGGTTTGCTCGGTGTTGAGAGATGTGCAGGGCACAGGTTCAGTTCCTTCGACAAGGAGAGAGGCAAACCCTTCCAAACACTGTGTTTAGGGGTTTGGAGTTGAAGAAAAGAGGAGAGGAGGGGAGAAAATAGGTTGGAGAAGGAGTTCGCCATGAATCCGGGAAGGAGAAAAGTCTGCGCGGCTTCACCGAAACGGGCGTAACTCTTTGCACAAGAGGAATTAAAATATGAGGCCACTACCATTGGAAAGAAGACTTCCAGGGCTTCATTTTTGGTTCAAGAATCTCCTAGAGCCAAGTCCGGGTGGAGGAGATATGATGGGTTGAAGCTGGGCATTATCCCGGTTGGATCGAGTCTGCGCGGCTTCACGGAAAAGGGCATAACTTTTTGCACAGGAGGAATTTTGATGCAAGGTTTGCGCCATTGGAAAGCTAACTTCCGGGGCTTCAATCTGGCCATCCACCGGCACTTTTTGACATTACCGGCTACCCACCGGCACTCTATTTAGCCGACCGGCCAGAATAAAGTGCAGGTCGGCAATATATTGTGCCGACCGGCCATTTATTGTGCCGATGACCTCTTTTCATGGCCGATTTGACCCCTTTGCACCCCCCAAGCCTGGTGCATACCAGCTGTGCCAGCTGGGATGCACAGAATCAGATCCACGTGCATATATATTGCTATTTTGCAACCTTTCCACCCTTTTGACCTCTTTTTTCCCTCTAAGAGGTTGAACCCTTTGGCCAGCTGTATTAGCTTCTCCTAGAAGCCTTGCACCCCCCCTTTGCCCCTTTGACCCTTTCCATTTGCTTAGCCATTAAGTTAAGAGCTTATACTTGGCCTATATAAGCTCTTCTCTTCTCCTTTGTCTAGGGTTGGAAATTTCTAAGCAAAAAAACCAGAGAATAGATATATATATCTAACATATATATCTACAACCATATATCTCTCTCATCCAACCTCCAAACTCCATAGTTCTTGGGCCATTCCTTCACCAACCTATAGCACAACACCTCCAACATCCATTCCAGCGACTTGGGGCTGTTCTTCAGAGCTTGGGAGCACCTAAACTTGGTCCAAGAGGTGCCGGTTTGCTGGTCTTCAAGGGTAAGTCTTCATCTTCCCCTTTCTAGCCTTTTCTTGCTTCATATCTAAGCCTTGCTTGCAAGCACTTTTGGGCTCCGACCTAAACTTCAAATAGTCTTATTTTGGGGTCCTCTTCATGTTTGATTGAGGACCCCTTGCTGTTTGGTGATCGTATCTAGCACCTATCTCTTTACCCCCTTGTATGCCATGATTCTTACATAGTATATTTGGCTGGTGTATAATCTGTTTTTGAGCATGTAATAAACTGTAAGTAGGCTCATTTTGAGCCCTTCTTCAACATTTAAGAAGGGCTCAACCATGTTTGGTAACTCTATCATGCACTTGCTTTGTAATCTCTTCTATTTACTGTAAGTTTGCATGCTTTGTTAGCCTATCTTGCTTTTGTTTTTGTGGATGGTCATAAACTGGAAATGTGCTTGTTTTTCCATGTATAAGATCTGTTTCTAGTTGTTTAGGCCATCCATGACATGCCTTATATAGTCACCTTGCATTTTGGCTTGCTAGCCTTAGGTGTGTAAGCGTGTAGCATGCACTACTTGTCTTGTTTACTTGGTTTGGCACCTTTTATAACATGATTTCAGAGCCTTATAATGCATGCTAATTGTTCATGTTTAGCTTCCTTTAAGTGTGCTTAAAGCTTGCTTCATTATGCCTAAGTGTTGGTACCTTTGCATGTGTATGTGTGCATGTGTGCTTAGCCCTCATACTTAGCATTATGGCCACTGTTTTGGGCCTACTTAGGGTTGCCCAAGTCATGTTTAAGTCCATCCCTTTTGCTTAGTTTGCATGCTTGCCTTGTATGGTTGTTTGCATACTAGCATTCGCACATTGCATGTTCATATTGCATGTTAGATTGCATGCTTAGGTTGCATTTTGACATGCATGCTTTACCTCTTGAATTGAGTATGATAGAGGTTGAGCTCTTTGTTTGTTTATGTGCATTTCATTCCACATTGAAGTTGCACATTTTGGCTTCTTGGGCCATCATGCATTGAAATGCGTGATTGGTGGCCCGGGGGGTCGAGGGCCATGCTCCCTTGAGTCCATTGCATGATAGGGAGTGTGTCCGTGCATACATTTGTCCCAAAATTCCATACCATGCTCTGTTGCTGTCTGCTGTTGTCAAAACTGTCTCCTGCAGGAATTTAGTGCCGACCGGCACTCTTCAGTGCCGACCGGCACACTTTTTGTGCTGATAATCTCAATTGCAGCCGGTGGCCAAACCCTGCAGCCGATGGTCCAACCCTCCAGCCGGTGGTAATATTCAGGGTATGTGGAAGGTGTCCCAGGACTCTGGCAATTTTCCAGAGAGGCAGGGCAGCAAAAGCAGAGGGAACAGAGGCATGGTGCGGGTTCCCGGGCAAGGCGGACATCGAGCATGCATCATTCGCACATCCCGAGGCGAGGGGCTGTGGCCCCCTTTTATTTCACATTTATTTATTCAGTAATTAGAATTTGTAATATTTATTCATTTATTTTTGGACTGTATTATTATTTTGGTCCCTCCGAGCGAGGGTAAATTTGTAATAAGTGTGTGTGAGTGGGTGCATGTCTTCCAACCCCCATTTCTTTCTACCCTTTTATTTACCTGCTTATGATGGTAGATTAGGGCACATCTAAATTAGCATACCTTATGCAATGCATGCATGCATTCATGTATTTGTTTACATACATCGGGCTCGGTACATCATACAAACTGCATCGTACTTTCAATTCCAAATTGAATACGTGATAGTTGTTGCATTTCATGTGCCATGCTTAGGATAGCCGGGCCTGTCTAGATTACATTCCGTATGCGATGCATTAGTCACTTAACATAAACTAGGTCATACATGTTTTGCTAACTGGTTTCTTGTTTTGGCACGGAGTACGATGTAAGTTTTATGCTTTAGCATGTCGCATGCGTGTGAATGTTAACATGACAGTATGCCTGCCATGCGGCTAAGTGCTTATGTGATAAACTGCTTGAATGCCTGTGGGTGGAGGTTGGATTACTTGAGTTGGGAATACTCATTGAAATCCGTGTTTTAGCCTACTCGCGAGTAGCAATTTCAAACTGTTTTCCAAACAAGACGGATATGCAATGCTTATTTCCAAATTAGGCGATCTGGTCTATACTTGTTTGCTGTGCGCACAACATAGTAATTCTAGGCTAATAACCGGAATAAGAACGCATAAAATTTTCAAAATTGGATATCACGGTTAGTAGAGGCCGGTCTTCGGACCGGGCGAAAGGGGGTGCTCATAGCTGACCTTCCCCGATCGTACCCAAGCTCCCGAGCCAAGACCACTTTGGTGATGACGGACATGTGGCCTTCGGCACCGAGTCAGGGTTTCCTAAATTTCCCATTTTAAAATATTTAGGTGGCGACTCTGTAATCTGGCAAAGCAGTCCATGTTTGGCACTACTTTTTCAAAAATCTGTTTTTCTTCAAAACGATTTGCCGGATTTGGACTCTTTGGTTCAGATTTAGAACCGCGACACAAATCGAGTCCGAACTGTAGCCGAGGTCCCCCGCGGACGTGCTACAGTTTCTGGCGACTCCGCTGGGGAGTTTAGAGAGCTTGACTCGAACTCGTGATATCCTGTTTTGACTACGCTTATGTGTTTCTTTGCATTGCATGTGCATTGGTGCGCCTAGGACACCGTGTTGGCCATCTGCTATTCCTGAGCGGTTTGCTGGAGGCTTGTCTTGTCAAGGCATGACCATAAGGCTGACCGGTTGCGGGCTCTGCCAGTATGGGAACACAAACCCCGGTTTTACCGGGGCACCCTTTTTGACCATTCGACCTAGTGCATATTCGGAATCCATAGTGACCATTCCAAACTAGGACAGGTTGCTTACCCGATTTTAGGTTGTTTGAAACCGCTGCGTGCGTAGTGAAACCCTAGCTCCTGACGAAATAGGACAGGGAAACCCTACCCCAACATAGGGGTGTATTGGCTCTCTTTTACATGCTATGTGCTTTTAGAGTGTATCTCTACAGGGAATGCATATACCAGTTTGCGAGTCTGGGTATCCGGCCTGCGGGCACCAGTATTAGTATTTTGAGAATCAGTCATATCTGCGGGTATCAGATTCAAATTTGGGGCAGTGATTTTGTGGAACAGTGATCAGTAATAGAACACAGTCGTTCAGCTTTGCTCGTGTCTGTTTTGGTGAAGTTGAGCTGAGATGCTGTCTGTTTTCCCTTTTGCTAGGTAGTCTTGGAACCATAGCTTCAGAAGGCTCCACTATCTCCCGGGCACATTAGATTTGTACTGATAAGACTTTGTCAGGTCAGAGACTCAGTTCAAGGGTAATCAGGGCCAGAGAAGGCTAGTCAGGCACAGACCACCAGTACCACAGCTACCAGATCAGTGATCTTTGAGCAGTTGGGTAGAGATTTCCGAACTTACAGCAGGCACAGATATACCGGTTGCTCAGTTAGACCAGGGCAATATGTCGAGTTTGGAAGAGATGGTGCGCCAACTCCAGGATAGTATGAAAGCCATGCAGCAAGATGCTGTCCGTCAATCTGAATTCACCAAGCAACAGGCTGTGGTCATAGCCCAACAGGCAGAGACAATTGCCAGGTTAGAGCAGCAAGCCGGGGCATCTGCTTCGCATCAGGCTCCTCTCCCACCAAGGGTTCCGATACCCGAGGACACGCCAAATGTCCAAAATGTCCAAGAGGATACAGGCCTTCCAACGGGGCCAGCTCCGCCCCCGATTCCACCGCAACTATCCAAGGCGCCCACGCCTATCAATGTACCGGACTCTCCCTTTGAGTTCGAAGCGGACCCCACAGCGCTGAAGCTGAGTAAGTTGGAAAAAATATTTAAGAAATCCCAGGGAGTCAAGACCATCCCTGACATTGAAGATGGATACACGGACACAGCTGTGACATTGCCAGACAGGTTCAAGATGCCTCACATCGACCGTTTTGACGGGTCAGGAGATCCCATGGTCCACCTGAGTTTGTTTTCAGATGTTCTGCGCCCGATGGGCTTGACAAGATTACAGAAGCTCTCCCTCTTTAGCAGGACCCTGTCGGGTATCGCGGCCATCTGGTACGCCAAATTAGAGGACTCAGTGAAACGAAGCTGGGAGGAGATGTCCGAGGCCTTCGTCGCACAATATTCATACAATACCCAGATCGAGATCACAACCCGTGATCTTGAGACAACCAGGCAAGAGCCGAAAGAGGGCTTCTCTGACTTTGTAACCTGTTGGAGGGCCAAAGCTTCTTCGATGACCACCAGGCCGGTCGACAAGGACCAGATACGGATGATTGTGCGCAATCTCCAACCCAGGCTGATGCAGAAGATGATTGTCCTCCCCCTACCCACCTTTGCAGACCTCCATGAGATTGGGGTACAAATCGAGGATGCTATAAAGCAGGGCCTCATTGACCAGGAGAAGGAGCAGCCCAGGAGGGCGTTTACCCGCAGTTCGAATGTGACCACCAGTGGTGATGCAACTGCAAGACCTTCTGAAGTGGGCATGGTCACCAACACCACATCACAAAAAGCTACCCCATTCACCGGTGCGTCCGGAAGTAGCTCACAGAAAACCAAATATCCACCTCGAGTCAAGAGGGTTTTCACCCCACTTCATATGCCTTTGTCAAAGGCTCTAGAGGTTTTAATCCGGAAAGGACATCTGAAACCATTGGAACAATGGCCTTTACCTGATCCTCTCCCTTCAAAGCATGACCGGACTAAGTACTGTGCGTACCATCAACAAACCGGTCATGAGACCGATAGCTGCTTTCGTCTGCGCCATGATGTACAAGATTTGTTTGACAACAACGTCATCACCGCACCAGCTCAATAAGGTCTATCGTCACTGGATCAGTGAACTTGGGGGATAATACGATATGATCAGGGGATGAACCACCTGCGGGCAGTGCTCAGTTTACTTCAGATGTGACGTATGGCACGCACTGTTTTGAGAATTTGCGAATGCTGGTTTTTGTATGCTCTGGCTTGGGTACTAAGTCAGTTCTGTCGTTGTTGCTTTGAGTCTGTCTCTTTATGTTGAGTCAGTCTTTTTATTTCAGGTCTGTCTTGTTGTATCGAGTCAGTCCTGTTTTGTTGAAGTCAGGTGATTCCGGGGTGTTACCTCGGACATCACTATCTTGTTTTGTATTTGTCCTTTTGCTTTCTTTTGAGTCTGTTTCTGCCAGGGAGCCAGTTGTGCCAACAGATCTCAATGAAACAAGAGTGGTTTTTCATGCTTTTGTGCCCGCTTCTGCCTTGTGCCAGTTGTGCCAGAAAGCTTGAATGAAACGGCAGTGCATTCTACCTGCTCTTTTGTGCTCTGAAATTATTGCATTGACCTAAGTCTTTCAAAACTTTTTCTAAACAATGTGGTGAAAACGAAGAGGAAGGAATTCCTCGGGTTTTGCAAAAATTTGATCAATTGAGAGAAAGAGAGACATGCTAAGCCCTTAATGAATGAAATCATGCTTGTTAGTGTGAGTACTGAGAAGGACCCTAGCTTTGATCCAGATTGGTCCTACACTGTCTTCAGCGCGAGCGATTTGTCGCTTTCTTAAAAACTTTCAAAAAATGTTTTGCGCGGTCCTGCGAAGACATGTGTGGAATCGCTCTTGAGATTGTGCACCTAGGATCGCTCTCAGCCTTGAGACTCGACCCCTCATTTTCGAACCTTGGACTCAACTCAGAATGTTCAACGGTTAACTACAACGTGAGGCCTGTGAGACCAGATTCAAAGCAGCCCTCGAACAAGAGGCAAGAAAGTCAAATCAAGAAGATCAGATGTCGTCAAGAGAGGCTTGGGAAGCTAGATCAGAAGCCCCCCCTCAAACTAGGGGCAAAGATGTCAGATGTGCCCGAAGAGCCGAAGATGAGTTCTCTTGCGAATCAACAGCCACTCTCCTGGATACGGATGGCATCAAAACCCTAAAACCATTTGGCATGGACTTGCTACACTTTTACCCTTTGAGAGGCTCGCTGGGTCGAAAACCCGGAAGGGCGACCCAGGCAAAAGTTAGAGCAAGCAAAAAATACATACAAAAGGAAAGAAAAAAATACAGAAAAAAAAGAAGAAAAAGAAAAGAAAAGAAAAAGAAGCTCGCAAGGTCGAAAACCCGCATCGGGCGCCTTGGCAAAAGTTAGAGCCTAAAAGAAAAAAAAGAAAAAGAGAAAAAAATGAAAAAGAAAGAAAAGAAAGAAGAACAAAGCTCGCAAGGTCGAAAACCTGCAACAGGCGCCTTGGCAAAAGTTAGAGCATAAAAAGGAGAGGTTAAATACCCGAGTGTACCTTAACCCCGAACTACGTAAGGCTTGATTCCCATGTTTGGGATACGTAGGCAACTTCACTCTGAAGTCCAGCCGTAAAACAATTCAAATTCGACTATGTCCATGTGATGGTTTTGCTAATCTTTGCCTGCTCTGTATCCGAGAGTCTGGTCGTGTTCGTCGCTCAGAGGGCTGACTACAATGTGCTGCGACATCATCCAAACAAGGGGCAACTTTCCGTTGCCATTCAAAATGCAGTGTGTGGTTGGGTGTCACATTGGGGAAAATGCCCTATAGTACTTTTTGCTGTGTCACATTGGGGAAAATGCCCTATAGTACTTTTTGCTGTGTGACGTGTGTGACAGTGAGACAATGTGACAGTGTGTGTTTGGGTGTCACATTGGGAAAAATGCCCTATAGTACTTTTTGTTGTGTGACGTGTGTGACAGTGTGACGTGTGACAGTGAGGTGTGACGCAGTAAATGAAGGGGTAGAAGCGACCATAATATCAAAATATAAATCAAAATAGGACCTATTAGTGATAATGTTATCACCTATGGGATCTATCAGTATATGCGTTAATTGGTAGGACTAAATGGGATTACTAATGCTGATATGGGACTTTTGGATAATTTTCCCCAAAAAAAAACCCCTCTTCCAAAAAACCTTAACAAAACCCACCAAGAAGAAGAAAAGCCAATGTGATTATTGTCTCTGCTACCTCATCCACCATTGTCACAGTTGGTATGCTCTCTATCTCTCTCTCTATATATATATACATAATTTCTTAGTTTTCTCGTAATAATTTCTTCTCTTGCAAGAAAAAAATTATAATAATTGGTTTGGTTCGTTTTGTTGGTAGATATTATAAAATTGTGAGTTTAGCAGAGAATTACGCAGCAATATTATCAAAGCTAAATGATGAAAGAATAACTTTTGAACCTGATAATGAATTTGGGCTACTTCCGATAACTTCTGCAAGTGTTAAAATTTGTGACCATTCAATGTGTTAAGAAATTTTTATGTTCGGACCTGTATTCCCGAACATTACTTATTTGTTCGAGAATGCCTTCTTGAACAAATAAGTAATGTTCGGGCTTGTATTCCCGAACTTGGAAAATGAAAACTTCTTCAAGCGTTAACAATTTTGACTATTCAGAAATTTCCATATTCGGACTTGTATTCTCGAACAAATAATAAATGTTCAGTTACTGATTCCCGAACAAATAGACAATGTTCGGGCCTGTGTTCCCAAATTTTTATCATATGTTTGGAAGTTTAGTCTCGAAAAAATGACGAACAAATTTTATTAATTTTGCCATTTTTTTTTTGAGAAACTTATCCTTACAAGGCCAATCTCCTCTAAACTAAGAACAACATCAAAGTTATGAACCCCCTCTAAGGTTTTATTGTTGTACTCTTCTCGTCTTATGAAGTTATGGTTATGTGGGGACATAATTTTTGAATGACAACACGTGGCCGAGGTGGCATCGAAGTGCCAGCCGAGGTGCCACATGTTCTAGTCATGACACCGAGATAATCTCGGATAGGCCGAGGTTATTTGCGAGGATACCGGAATCCAGGATAAGCGAATAAGGGACAAGAGTCCTAGAATGAGAGAGGACTTCAGTTTGGATAAAGATGAGACTCTTAGAGAGTTTATCCCAATCTAACTGGGAGTCCAGGATTAGTATTGAGCCAGAGTCTATTGAAGCTAGGCTTCTATTGGGATTAGGTCAGTGTTGGATATAAAAGAGAGGCACCCTCGTGGGTTTAAGGTACGTTTTTTGTATTTTGAATAGTGAGTTAAGCATTTTTGCTATCTTTGAGAGATAACTGACTTGATCGTCGGAGTGCCCCCGGGTGGACGAACCACCGCCGGAATCTTATCTTTCTGTGACAGGTTGTTTGGGCTTAATCTATTCTGCCAGTGTTCTCCAGTTGAGTACCTGTTTTGGCAGTGTGGTCGGAAATTGACACACATAATTTGGCGTTGTCTGTGGAAAAGAAAGGAGAATAGATAGCCAACGAGGGACAGAAAGAAAAGGTTGGAGACGACATCCCTACTGGGAGTGGTAAGCACATTGACCCTAACGTGGAGGAGGATGACTGCAATGAAGAATCTCGGGATCAGAATCCTGGAGAGAATGACGTCGGCCAGGAGGGCGACGTACCAAAGAAGGCAGACCGAGGCGGGTATTACAACGAGAACGACCTCCAGGTATGGAAAGATAGATGCCTGCGGAGGGACAAAAAGATGAAGGGAATGGCGGACAAATTGGTGGACTTGCAAACGGTCGTCAATTTCATGATGCAGAACAACATCATGTAGCCACTGTTCCCGTTACAAGACACGCCGATTCCAGCGACCAAGAACAATGCCCAGAAAGGAAGTCAGAAAACAGTCCCTGTAGCCCCCCAACACACCAGAACCAAGGAATACTCTCACCGGCCTTCAAGGGAGGTCGGGCAAGGAGAGTCAATGAAGAGAGATTCACGGAGGACGCATCGTACCAAAGAAGTTGACCCCAAAGAACATTGGCATGTTCAAGGGAAGGAACTCTGTTTCGATGCAACTAACGAAGAGAGGTCCAAGAGGACTCACAATGACACTGGAAGTAGCGCACCGAAGAGGCTGAAATCTGGTGATAGCCAAGCTCCTGGATGGACCAAGGAGGATCTGAGGGATTACCTCTAGAGGAAGCGACAGGATGCTGAGGTAACTTCTCCGGTCAAGCCAAGAACGCCGTTTTTGGTAGAATTTGATAAATTCGAAGCCCCGAAAAGGTTCAATATATCGAGATTCCAGATATACGATGGTAAGTCAGACCCCAACTTTCACGTCGGCCTATACCTAAACTTGATGGCATTATATACCGAGAATGAGCCGTTGCTTTGCAGGGTGTTCCCCTCGTTCTTCAAGGAAATTGCATCGGACTGGTTTCACAAGTTGCCGAAGGGAACTGTGAAAACCTAGGAAGGCTTGGCCGAGATGTTTGTGGCCAGGTTTGTGACAAACAAACTACAGCCATTAAGGGTGGACTCCCCGATGGCTTTGAGAATCAGTGAGGATGAAAGCCTTAGGGCCTATGCCAAAAGGTACTATAAGGTGTTCAACCGAATACCAGGGTGCAACCAAGAGGTGGCAGTCGTGTCTTTTAAGAACGGCCTAAAAGATGATTGCCTACTTCGAAAATCACTGGCAAAGACATTGCCAAAAAGTATGGAGGAACTTATGGCAAGGATAGAAAAGTATGCCAGGGCCGAAGAGGACACGTCGGGGACAAAGGCATCAAAACAAGAGAAAACAAACGGCTCGCCGAAGCAAGGCCGAGGTAACACTGGGTACAACAAGCAAGAGACAGGATTAAGGGCTGCGCAGGTAGTCACAACCGTATTCCGAATCCCAGTTTACAAAGTCTTGGAGAAAATCCAAAATCAGCCCTATTACAGAGCACCAGTAAGGGTTCTGGGCGAATTTATGGGAAGAAGTTTGGGGAAACATTGTGCCTACCACAAGAGGATAGGTATCTAACTCAAGGGTGCAGAGCCCTGAAGACACATCTGGAAGACCTGGTAAGATAAGGTCATTTAAGGGACCTTGTAGACGAGGCCAGAACAAGGGAAGAGCAAGCAAGACTGCCTCAGGCACCGGCAGCACCGCCTTATCCAGCACCACAACCGCAGGCAGGCGGACCTCGAGTGATCAATGTGATTCACTCGAAGGTTAATAAGAACGAAATACGAGGGGAGACTCAGAAGGTAAAACACTTGCAGCATGTGTACTAGGTCCGGCAGAAAAGACCTAAGGCAGACGAGTGCCAGGGACCAGTGGTGTCCTTTACTGAAAACGACCTAGAGATGGTACAACATCCACACAACGATGCCTTGGTAATATCCCTCCAGATTGGAGAATGCCAAGTGAAGTGCATCTTAATTGACCAAGGCAGCTCTTGTGACATCATGTATGTCAGGTGTTACAAGGAGCTTGGCCTTTACCAAGATGATCTGGAACAATCCAACGGTCCAATGGTCGGGTTCAATGGAACGCTGACATGGCCCTTGGGAGCAGTTAGATTGGAGGTGCAGGCTGGCACCAAGTAGATAAAAACTGAGTTCACAGTGATTGACACCCCCTCCCCTTACAATGCTATTCTGGGAAGGCCATGGCTGCATGCAATGGTGGTTGTTCCCTCAATATTGCACCAGTTGTTGCAATTCCCAACAAAATAAGGAATTGAGGAAGTCAGAGGAGATCAAGTGCAGGCGAAGAATTGCTCCATGGAACCAATGAAATCCACTTGCAACATCTGAGAAGTAGAATCAATAGAGATCGAGAATGAGGACATGGAAGTCCTGGATGACGTTGGCAAAGAGCCAGCCGAGAAGAGTGATGAAGCTTTGAAGAAAATCCTTATCTAACAAGGGGATGAAGAGCACTTCTTCCTTCTCGGCTCGGGCTTGGCCGAGGAAGAGGAAAAAGAGCTAGAGGCATTCTTGAGGGAAAACGTTGAGGTATTTGCCTGGACGCCGTACGAGATGCCTGGCATTGATCCCGAGGTCACTTGCCATAGACTGAATGTGGACAGGTCGGCCAAACCTGTCATCCAGCGAGCAAGGAGGCCTACGTTGATGCATGTCGAGACAGTAGAAGAGGAAATGGATAAACTTCTGGAGGCCAGGGCCATTCGAGATGTGAACTACTCAACATGGCTATTAAACATGGTCGTCGTGAAGAAAAAAAATGGAAAGTGGAGGGTCTGTGTGGACTTCACCAGCCTGAACAAGGCTTGTCCCAAAGACAGTTTCCCACTCCCCAAAATTGACCAATTGGTGGATGCCACCTCAGAACATGGAAGGATGAGCTTCTAGAATGCTTACAGGGGGTACCATCAGATAGCTATGTACCCCCAGACGAGGAGAAGACTGCATTTGTCACCCCAAAAGGGCTGTATTGCTATAGAGTGATGTCTTTCGGGTTGAAAAATACAAGAGCAACGTACTAAAGACTGGTGACCAAGATGTTCAGGCATCTAATAGGCAGAACAGTGGAGGTATACATAGATGACATGGTTGTGAAGACCAAGGAGCTTGAGGATCATCTGGAAGACTTAAAGGCAGTTTTTGACATCCTTAGAACATATCGGCTCCGACTCAATGCATCGAAGTGCGTATTTGGAGTTGGGTCTGGTAAGTTCTTAGGATACTTAATTACCAGAAAGGGCATTGAGGCTAACCCCGACCAAATCAAGGCCATTCTGGAGTTGGAGAGCCCAACATCAGCAAAACAAGTACAGATGTTGACTGGAAGGGCTACAGCCCTGAATAGGTTCATAAGCAGAAGCTCTGACAAATGTAAACCTTTCTTTAGCTTAGTGAAGAAAGCCACAGACTTCTTATGGACAGAAGAGTGCGAAGTCGCCTTGGCCGACTTGAAGAAGTATTTGACCACAGCTCTAGTTCTCTCAAATCTAGTACTTGGAGAGGAGCTGTTCTTATACTTGGCGGTTTCAGAGCATGCAGTGAGTGCAGTAGTAATCAAAGAAGAAAAGGGAGAGCAAATGGCAGTTTACTACGTGAGCAAAACCCTAGCTGATACTGAGACCAGATACCTACCCTTAGAGAAGCTAACACTGGCTTTAGTAATGGCTTCCAAGAAGCTGAATCATTACTTTCAAGCCTACAAAATTGTGGTGTTAACTAAGCATCCTTTGAAGTCCCTATTGCAGCAAGGAGATCTGACAGGCAGGATAGCCAGATGGGCAGTGGTGTTGGGCCAATATGACCTGGAATTCAGACCCAGAACAGCAATCAAAGGCCAAGTTTTGGCTGAGTTCACACCAGGCGCCATCACACATCGGGCTCCGTTGAGCCGAGGTCCAGGTGAACAAGGAGAAACCCAGTTAGGGATAGCCAAACAGAGGAAAGAAGAGAAACTCAGGCCATGTAGTATTTACATCGGCGACTCCTTCCGGCTGTTTGTTGATGGGAGTTCAAACCAACAATGAGCGGGGGTAGGAGTAGTGCTTGTATCACCAGATGAGCAGATACTGGAACAATCCATTCGTTTGGGGTTTAAAGCCTTAAACAATGAAGCAGAGTATGAAGCACTGATCGCAGGATTAAAGCTGGCAGTAGCAATGGAAGCTGACGAGGTAATAGTCTTCTGTGACTCCCAGCTTATCGTCAACCAGGCAACAGGCGAATACGCAGCCCGAGATGAAAGGATGTCGGCCTATGTAAAGGAGGTGGGCAGACTAGTAGCCTTATTCCAGAATTGCCGACTACAGCAGGTTAGTCGAGATGACAACAGCCATGCTGATGCTCTGGCCAACCTGGCTAGTGCAATGAAACCTGGAGAGGCAAGGACAATAATGGTGGACTACTTGTCAGGTCCAAGCATAGAACCACTGAACACAGAGCATGAAGCAATGTGTGTGGAGATGGGACCAAGCTGGATGGATGCAATAATAGTATTCCTTAAAGAGAAAAGCTGTCAGATGATCATAAAGAAGCACACAAGATCAAACTGAAGTCGACAAGATTCAGTCTAACAGTAGAAGGACATCTCTACAGAATATCTTTTACTGGACCCCTTTTGAGGTGTGTACATCCTTCACAAGTTGAAGACTTCTTGTATGAGATACACGAAGGAGTATGTGGAAGCCATGCCGGGTGCAGGTCACTTGCTCATAGGGCCATTACTCAGGAGTATTGGTGGCCTTACATGCAGAAAGATGTTGAAGCTTATGTCAAGAAGTGTGAAAAGTGCCAGAGGTTTACACCTTTAATACATCAACCAGTAGCGGACTTGAACCCAGTGTCCAGCCCTTGGCCATTTGCTTAATAGGTATGGATCTTGTTGGACAACTGCCTCAAGCAACTGGACAAAGGAAGTACCTGTTAGTAGCAACAAATTACTTCACCAAGTGGGTGGAAGCTGAACCCCTTGCAAAGATTCGAGATGTTGATGTGAAGAGTTTCATATGGAAGAACATCATCACCAGGTTTGGGATCCCAAGGGCAATAATAGCAGACAGTGGTACACAGTTTGACAGTAAGCTAATCAAGAACTTCTGTGCAAAGTACAAGATCAAGAATTACTATTCCATTCAAAGTTTTCCTCAAAGCAATGGACAAGCAGAAGCATCCAACAAAGTTATCTTGGATGGGATCAAGAAGAGGCTGGAAGTAGCAAAGGGAAAGTGGATGGATGAGTGTAGCGTCCCCGAACGCCCCGGGAGGGTATGAGTCCCCCGTTCTGTTCGTTTTGGGCTCACTACAGTTCAGGACTCAATTTGTCACGGTTCGTAATCTGAACCAAAGAGTCCAAATTCGGCAAATCGTTTTGAGAAAACAGATTTTTGAAAGAAGTGCCAAACATGGACTGCTTTGCCAGATACAGAGTCGCCACCTAAATATTTTATTTTTGGGAAATTTAGGAAACCCTGACTCGTTTGCCTAAGGCCACGTGTCCGTCATCACCAAAGTTGCCTCGGCTCGGGAACTTGGGTACGATTGGGGAAGGTCACTTCGTGAGCACCCCCGCTCGCCCGATCAAAGATCGGCCTCTACTAACCATGATATCGAGTTTTGAAAACCTTATGTATTCTTATTCCGGTTATTAGCCTAGATTTACTATGTGATGCGCACAACATACAAGTATAGACTGGATCACCTGAATTGGAACAAAACATTTCATGTTTGTTTTTGAAAGATGGTTTGCTACTCGCAAGTAGGCTTAAAATACAGATTTTGCCACCCTCAGGTGGGCTTAGAAAACATGGTTTTGCCACTATCTAGTGGGCTTAAAACTCACAGTTGATGATTTGTCCCAATCCAAACAACCCAACCTTCACCCACAGGCATTCAGGCAGATATATCACATAAGCAAATAGCCTCATGGTAAGCATGCTATCATGGCAATCACTCACACACATGCAAGGATGCTAAAGCATAAAACTTATTGAGTACTCCAAGCCAAAACAGAAGCTAATTAGAAATCCATGCATGATCCTAATTATACAAAAATGCCTAATGCAACACATGCAAAAATGCAACTATAGCAGGCTCGGCTATTCTAAACATGGCATATGGAATGCTACAGCTAACAAGTACTCAACTTGAAATTGAAATACAAATGCAATTAGTATGATGCGCCGAGCCCGGTGCATGCAAAATAGATGAATGAATGCAAACATGCTATCATACTGTATGCTAATGAAAACATGCCTTAATCTAACCATCATAAGCTGGTAAATAAAAGGGAGAAAGACGTGGGGTTGGAAGACATACATCACACGCACGCACACTTGTTACAGTTGTGCCCTCGCTTGGAGGGTCCGAATAAATAATATACAGTCCCAAATGAATAATTACAGTCCGAATAAATACAAAATCCTAATTAATTAACAAATTAATCTAGGAAAGCAGTAAATTTGCATGCAAGCTGGGGACTGCCTCGGCTTTGCTCCGGATGATGAATGATGCATGTTTGAGTTGCTTGGTGCGGAAATCCATTGCGATGCCCCGATTAGCCTCTGTTTATAATTAAGTCCGGAATGTTGCGCGAAGCCCCAAAAGGATTGTCGGTTTCTGATTTGCTGCAACAGAGAGCAGGAAAGGGCATGGCAATGTATTTTCACATATGTATGCTTGACTACTCTTCAGGGAGCGTAGTTCTCGATCCTCGTGCCACCAATCACGCATATCGATGCATGATGGCCGAGGAGTCGATTTGCATGACTCAATATGGAATGAATGCACATATAAACATAACAAGGCCTAGACTCCATCATGGATAATCCGGAGTGTCGGCGACCGGAATTGAGACACGTTCCGTCACTCGAAGTACGAAACATACCTCGTTTCCCGTGCTCGGGCTAACTCCTATCCCAAACACAATGCGATATGCATGACATGCATGAATGCAACTAAGATACAACCTAACATGCACAATGCTATGAGATGGCATACACGATGCACGAGGTAACATGTTATATACAATGCGCTAGCATACAACCTAGCATACACAATGCTATGAAATGAAATGGCATACACAATGCATAATGGACTTACACCAACATGAGTGGACCTCAGCCACACTCACATAGGAGGCCATTAGATGGAAATGAGACACTCGAGATGCGTGCACACGTGCACGCAAACCGAGGACCGAACCTAAGGCACGAATGCCACTCTACCAAAGCATGGTAAGGCATGGAACATGATATGCAAACAAGCAAATTTCAGCACTAGAACATGATGCTAAACAGCCCCGAAGCATGGTAATATGGCACCCGATGCGTGAGATGAGACCCGAAACTCAAAACTGGGCACATGGAATGACTTATAGCTATACAAAGCATGCGTTATTTGAACATGAAGCATGAAGACAGAGTCAAGGCAGTCCCAAAACATGAACATTTCTAGTTCAAAGCATGGCCAAAAGATACTAGCAAGATGGCCTAAAATAGCATGCGATTTTGACTATCAAACATGGATTACATGGCATGTATATGAAGCACATGGAATCTCACTAAACCAGAAAAAATCAGTGAACTAAACATGCCAAAATACGCCCAAATACACATGGAAAGACAGCCAACACATGCACAAATGAGGGGCTCCTTTAGAGGGCCATGCAAGGAGTTATTAGGCACATACAAGATAGACATGTGGCAGCCCCAAATCAACTTTGAAAATTAAATATGATAGTCTTAAAACTCACCAAATTGACCCTGAAATGTGACTAAGAAGCATGCAAGATAGGGTCCCTTTGGAAGGCCAAAATGACCATCAAACAAGTCAAGGAGAGAGGGGGTCACCCCCCTCTGATTTGGAGGCTCAAAATAGCATCAAGGCCACTGGAAATCCACTGGATTCCAGTGGCTAGAAGGTCAAACAAGGCATGCAACAAGGGCTAGGGTGTAAGGCTCAAAATATGAGGGAATCAAGCATACAAGGAAGCATGTGACCTCAAATAAGAAAATGCCCTTAATCAAACATGAATACGATGTCAAAAAAATACTTTTTCCAGTTTATGAAAAATCTCAAAAGTGAACACAAGTAGGGCTAATCTATCATGCAAAAATGGCCCTAAAAGAGAGAATAGAGATAAGGGACAACAGCTGGACCCAAATGGCAAGGAGTCCTTCAACAAAGTTGAAGAGGGGCTCAAAACAAGGCACTTTACAGTTTACATCAAGCCACGAAAATAAACACAAGTGAGGCTAAACTATCATGTAAGAAAAAGGCCTAAAAGAGGGAATAGAGATAAGGGACATAAGCTGGCCCCAAATGGCAAGGAGCCCTTCAACAAAGTTGAAGAGGGGCTCAAAAAAAGGCACTTTACAGTTTACATCAAGCCACAAAAATAAACACAAGTGAGGCTAAACTATCATGCAAGAAAAAGGCCTAAAAGAGGGATAAAGAGACAAGTGGTAGCTGCTGGCCTCAAACAGAGGAGAGCCCTTCAACAATGTTGAAGAGGGGCTCAAAACAAGATATTTTACAGTTTATGACCAAGTCCAAAAAAGCTCAAAAATAAGCCTAAAATACTATGCAAAAGAAAAGGCCTAAAAGAGAGTTAAAGAAGCAAGTGATAGTAGGAGACCTCAAATAACAAGAGGTCCTTGATCAAACATGAAAAGGAGCTCAAAATATGACTATTTACAGTTTGGGTCGGAGCCCAGAAATGCAAGCAAAATGAGCTAATATATTGAGCAAAAAAAGACTAGAAAAAGGAGAAGAAGGACTCACCCTTGTAGAACCAAGCTTCAACAACTCTTGGACCAGGTTTGGGGGCTCTTAACCTCTGGAAATCAGCTTCAAGTTGCTGGAATGGAGGATGGAGGTGTGGTGCTATGAGGTGTAGGGTAAAGGGTGTAGGAAGCTTAGGGTTTTGAGGTGTGGAAGAGAGGAAGAGGAAGAGTTGTATGCAAGAGCCTCAAAACAACTTTTTGTAACCCTCTAAAATGGAGCTGGAGGGTCTGGTTATATAGGCAAAGGAGTGGAGGAAAGGGGGGTGAAAATTGAATTCAAATTTCCCTCCCAAAAGACCCCCATCGGATACAGGATCTGGGGGGGAAAGGAGGGTGCAGCTGTAAGGAACCAGCTGAGGGGAGCATGGCCGGCCAGGTTCAGAGGGTTCAGGTGGCTGGCCGGCCACCTTCCCTAGCCAGCCGGCCAGGTTCAAAAGGGTCAATCAAAAAAAGCTGGCCGGCCACCCATATTGGTGGCCTTCCATGTGTGCACAACACAACCATGTGGTCAAAACCCAGAAAAAGTGAACCAGGAGAGAGAAAACCCAACTTTTCAGAGGGGTTCAAAAGGGTCAGGAACAATTGCTGGCCGGCCATAGCATATTGGTGGCCTCCCAGGTGTGTACAACACAAATATGTGGTTGAGGGCCAAAGAAAGTGGCCCGGGAATGGTCAACACTAGCTTTCTAGCGAGGAAAACGGGCGACGGAGGGCGATGAAGGAATAAAGCTGGTCCTCAGAACAATTGCTGGCCTCCCATCCTTCTACAAGCTTCATACCAATGAAAATAAGGTCTCTGCCAAAAAAGGACCCAAACCGATGCAAAACGAAGGTTCGGGGGCCAAAATGCGCGGCCTGGGGCCCCGAAAACAAGCTGTTAAGCACCGGAGGTGGCGTTTGACCACGAAGTTGGTCTCTCGAGCCACAGTGTCCCTCAAAAGGGAGGAAATAAGATGTATGCCAAAAACCGAGCAAACGGAGATGGTTAAGCGGTCCCGAATTGAGGCACACGGCCGACGGCTCCGAAAAATCGGAAACCGAGCTTCAAAAGGGAAAAATGGCCTACGACCACGAAACGTAGCCTACGGCCACTGAGAGATGATCTACGAGACCTCTCCCTCCCTTTGGGAAGAGAAAATGGAGAAAACGGAGCCTGGTTCGCAAACCGAGGCAAGGCACAAAAGAGTCCGGAAGTCCGGAGGCAAGGCTCGCAGCCGAGACTTTGAGACCTCTGAATGAGCACGATATGCAGCATCACCAAGCGCTCAATCGGTGACGTCTGAGTCTTAAGGTCGGTCAAAAATGGGGTGTCTACAATGAGTTGCTCAGTGTACTCTGGGTATATCGGACTACACCGAGAAGATCAACTGGGGAATCCCCATTTGCCATGGCTTTTGGCACAGAGGCAGTAATCCCATTAGAGGTCGGCATCCTAGGGATCAAAACCCAGAGAGTGGAGAATCGGACTAATGATGCATTTTTAGCCCGAGATCTGGACCTACTGGAAGAAAGAATGGAGATTGCAGCAATTTAACTGGGGGCATACCAGCAGCAGCTTGCCAAGGCTTATAATAAGAAGGTTAACTCACGAGAGTTCCAAGTTGGGGATCTCATCCTAAGAAAGGTTGTCGGCAACAAGAAGGATCCTAGAGAGGGCAAGCTTGGCCCAAATTGTGAGGGACCTTATAGAATCATCTCGGTCCTGGGCAATGGTGCATATCGGCTTAAAGACAGTGAAGGCAAAGAGTTGCCAAGACCCTGAAATACTTGCAATCTGAAGTTTTTCTATCATTAGATTTTTTGTTTTTTAAGTTTCTTGTTATTAGCCGAAGTAATAATAAAGTCTTAGCTTGATTTTTAAACTTGTGTCGTATGACTGACCAGTCATTTGGCGATGTTTCTGATTGAAACATGACGAATAACTTAGATTTATTATATGGTAGAGTTGAATTACACTTGCATATAATAGAGTTGAACTAAGTTGGCGATATTTCTGATTGAAACATGACGAATAACTTAGATTTATTATATGGCAGAGTTGAATTATACTTGCATATAATAGAGTTGAATTAAGTTGGCGATGTTTCTGATTGAAACATAATGAATAACTTAGACTTATTATATGGCAGAGTTGAATTATACTTGCATATAATAGAGTTGAACTAAGTTGGGGATATTTCTGATTGAAACATGACGAATAACTTAGACTTATTATATGACAGAGTTTTTTCGACTTGCATATAATAGAGTTGAACTAAGTTGAATTAACTTGGACTTGCTATATCGGCAGAATTAGACACAAATTGAAACTAAGTACATATCAGTTAGATTAACAAAGAGGCCAAGGTTGGTAACCTCGGCTAGTCTTTGTTTGAATCTGACCTCGGTGATGAGGTCAAAGCCACATGCTTAATGAGAACCCAAGTGAAACTTAAGTTCACATTAGGGGCAGAGGGCTAAAAGAATGATGCTTGGGAGTTGGAATTTACAAGCTAAGGTGTAGACCGCCCGAACTTCCTCTGCGCGCCCCCCTTTCGGAGACGGTGCGGATTTGGGTTCAAGCTACTACAGTTCGGACTCCTGTCACGATTCTGTATCTAGTCTCACAAAGTGCAATGTAAGACTGATAAATCACCAAAGAGTCCAAATCCGACAAATCGTTTTGGAAAATCGATTTTAATCAAGAAGTGCCAAACACGGATTGCTTTGCCAGATTATAGAGTCATCACCTAAATATTTTATTTTTGGGAAATTTAGGAAACCCTAACTCGTGCCTAAGGCCACGTGTCCATCATCACCGAAGTTGCCTCGGCTCGGGAACTTGGGT